>RCWM02000152.1:0-600000 GCA_003667255.2 Euschistus heros | reverse complement strand
TTTCATTCCTGCTGATTTAGTCTATTTCAAAAATCGAGGATGTCTGTATGTATTTCTTTAAATTTGAATCTTATATGATTAGATGATATTGGGCTGTCCTGAATATAGTGCAGGCTTTCTTATGTTCTTTAAATTTCCCTATGTGTACTAAATTGTTTGTGTTATATATAAAAATAGATAATATTTTTGTAGGGTGTCAATGTTTGTTATTCCTTTCCCAAATAAATGTTTTTTCACGTATTTACCATTTCACTACTTGGAAATGCTTCAGTCTTTACTCAGAGGTTTACATGTGATATTCGTATAATTTGGTTTTACAGTTAAAAATTCGATTTGAACGGATCCCAAAGACCCAGAAACATTTTTGCGGTACGATTCAACAATGGTTTAAAAAATTTCGAGTGGGATACTTTAACCTTGAAGACATAGAGGTGCTTAGCAAGACTTCTTCGCTGGATAACGGTACTCTGCGAGCTTTGGTGAACGATGATTCCCGAACTTTTCGAAAACTATAGAGAAAATAGTAGCAAATCGTACAACGCTGACCACCTCAAAACATTTGAAAGAGCTCAAAGCATAGAACGGATTTATAGTAGTGCAATATTTGGGGCTTAGTTATGAGTCTGCCTCAACCGCCCTTTTCTCCAGACCTTTGGCGTACCGACTACCATTATTTGAAGGAACTAGATGACTTATTTAGCCATACAAAATTAATTGATCAAAAGTCGATAGAAATCAAAAATAATAATAATAAGATTCAAAATTCTTTTCCAAGGAGCCTATACATAGGTTAAAATGTATTGAGAGAAATGAAGCTTATTTCCATTAATATAAATAGTTTCTAATAATTTATTTTATAGTTTTATTTAGAAATATAGGAGGCGCGGTAGCTCAGTGAGTAAGAAGGCACATGACTACCATGCTCCCGGGCCCGAGTCCGAAAGAAGGCAGAAAATTTTTTTTCTGTTATTTCGGCCGCGGATCGAATTCGAGGTCGGGAGACCCTCCTGGGGCACACCCAGCCTCCTAAACAGTGGGTACCCTTAATTGGGGGGAAACCTTGCGGTTGAGCGTGAATTCTGGCCAAATCACCTCCTTTCACAACCGTTGGCTCAGAAACAGCACAGTCTACCTAAGTACTCAACCCGAGACCCTTCATGGGTTGTAAGTGGTGCAAAACGGTTTTTTTATTTATTTTTTTTATTTAGAAATATAAATCTTTATTAAATATAGTACAACACGATAAAAGAATGTGTTTTGATTTGACAGTTTATGGCGCGTCGTTGATCCCTAGAATTCATTCTTGAAGCTAATGAGTTCATTGTTCAAAATATCCATGAATCATTTAACTTATGTTAATCACTGGCTTATGGGTTAGCAGGTTAATTTTGAGGTTTTGAGGAAACCACGATATTTTCTCTACCTTTGTTGAACGCCTATCAGAACCTTATCTTTGGTGATTAAAATGTTTTGAAGAATCTACTAAACGGCCTGTAATCTCGTTTAGGTACAATTCAGAATTGACTCAGATTTTCATCTTCATTTCTCTCTTTCCGCGGCCTCAACCGCACATTAAATTCCTAATGCTTTGCATAACCTTTTATCTTCATAGAGGTTAATCTTTGTTCCTCTTCTGTTCCCTATTCTTCTCTTTTATGCCTTTCTATCAACTTACGAGCCTTTCAGACGAAGGCTTTTTATAAACAGTTTTACCATCTTGACATCCCGGCTCTCTCCTAGGAGGACCCTATACTTTCTGATTATAGGGTAGGCTTGACAGTAAAATATTTGTGAGCGGTCACGAAGATGGAGGGAGCCTGGTTAAAGACGAAACGCCGCGCCTACCTGCTTTTTGCCCGTTCGTTTTCCCAGGGTGAATGCTCCAACGTCCTGGTTCCCGGAGTCCTGGGCATTTGTCAACCTTTCTCAGGATTATGGATGCGTTGGCCACCTTCTCACGGCGGATAATTAAACCATAAAACCCATCCGGAATGGTCGCTTCCTTGGTGACGAAGGTCTTGGAGGTATCAGGTGAAAGGCGGGGTAGATGCGTTTTGGTGATTTAAATTTGTTAAATATGTTACCGCTAACAAAAGATCCAGTGAATAAGTTATTAATGTCTTCATATCCCTTAAGAACTTTCATAGTTCTTAACCTGACGCCAAATGAAATTATCACTTATCACATGCTCCATACTCTCTTCTAGATTACTGTAATGAGCTGTACATTAATACTGACTTCGGAGGCTTGCATACTGTCTTACTTGTTCCCTTTAATGTAGTTCAAGTTACTAGGTTTGTAAAGTTTCATCAAGTCCTACTTATATATACGATAACAGTTGTATGATGTGGCGTGGAAGTAACACACTATTTCATCATCTTCATATTATAGAACAACAGTCCTTCTCCACTTATTCTGTAGAATGTCCCTTAAAAGGACTGAAATTAGCGTGAAATAAATTCGAACAGCATTCAGTACCACATGATGCAATTTTGTGTATTGATTCTTGGGATGGTCACACTGGTAACATCTAGTACCTAATAGTTGTTTATTTTTTAAAACTTGTCAAATATAAAACTGGTAAATTCGAAGCACATTACATGTCAATAAGAACTTAATAAAAGTTCTACATTAGAAGCTGCCTTGACCATCTTCTTTCCAGACGCCTCGGAGGATTATCTGGAGTCAAGTTTCGAGAGAGTATGGTGTTTACTGTGACGGATAAGTATCTGGTTAGGGGCAAATCAGCAACATATGAAACATTAAAATCTTTATGGATATGTTTTTTCTTGTGACATAATAAGGACCATTGAGGATTTTTGACTAAGGATTACCTACGAGAAGAATTAAGAGGTTTAATGGAACGTTAAAGCTCAACTCCGTATCATCAAAAGCTTCTAAATACTGTCCTATAAACAAGTCTTTTGTAATATATTGGGTGGTTTGACCTCTTGTCTAGTTAATTTTGGATAAGTCGGAAACGACGAGCAGTTTTTTGTCTGTTAAGTTTGGTATGTGAGAATTATTATTATTATGACGAATATACCACTTGAGGGGAGCGATTGAACTTGAAATCACTCCATTTTCGGTTAATCCTCCTTTCCTTCCAGTGTCTTCATTCTTTCGGAATGCTTCTTCTTCCGCTCGTCGTTCTGCTTTTTTCCTAGTCGTTGTCCAAATGTCATATTATTGATTTTAGTCCGGCATTCGTTACGCTCTTCAAAATTTTCTACATTGATCAGCCGCAGGTCCCTCTGTGCCTCCTTTAACCATTCTGTGCCACTATTTGCTAGTTGTTATAACATTGAGTAATTTCTTTGCTAATCTGGAGCTCTCCATCTTGTAGATGTGCGTGTAAAATTTATTTCTTCTTTTTATTTCTCTTTATATGCAGTATTCCGCTATTTTCGGTAATCCGGCAGTCCTCTGGTCCTGTATATGTCAGGTTATCGAAACTATACTCTACATTTAGATGTAGAAGAATAGATTATGTTGACACCTTGGTAATGTGTCCTATGTTTTTCGTTACTCTTTTTAAAACGTGATTCCATAAGATAAGTATGTACTATTCTTTTGTTATCTTGCTTTTGTTACTAAGACAACAATAGTGTTAGCCGTTCGTTGAGCCTTGGGGGAAAAAAATGTTCGTTAACTTGTCCATTTTGGTTAGTTTCGCCCAGGTACAGGACCTTCCAGCCTCAGCCTCCATAGCTGTTTGGTTTTCCATTAGTTTCCGTTCAAGATAGTGCTTCTTGGAACCAGAGATCGTTCAAAATAACGACTAGAAAGTTTTTCAATCCTTAGGGTATGGGATCGAAATCACTTTAATTTGGAATTTATTATTCTTTGCTTCCTATGTACGGTGATCTGGTTCATCTTTGAAAAGTTATTTTACCTAAGAAATTACACACTTTCACAGTATGATATTATTTGAAAAGTAAACTAACACAATCATAAAACTATTACTGATAAAACGTCTGATGAACAATGTAGTTTCAGATGGTTATGACAAGAAGTAATCGACTGTTTCTACTGCTGCTACAACTCCCCTTTTATTTAGTTTTAAATATCCTGATGTCATTTTTTTAATTATTATTTTTAATTTTCGTAGAGTTGGAGTTAAGATTATTTTGTAGCAAAGATTTGATGTAGGGATACAATTTTAACTTTTTATTTATTATATTTTAATTTAGAAGTAATATTTTCAATGGCTCAACTTATTGAAGACTGAGACTGACAGTAGTTAGAGGTTGCGGCCACTTGGGAGCGCTGGCGGTACTGTTGTTCTAATGACATCCCCGCGCCCTTACTTCACACATCGCTGGCTACCATCTTACCTCCTGTAATAAACTCCCTTATTCTCTTCTATATAACTTTTTATATGCATGTTGTATCTTGCCACATTATTAATGTTCTTAAAGTTTTAAAATATATTTATATTTGATGTATTAAAAAGGACAAAAACTAAGAAAAAGACAAAAATATTGTGTTGTTATTAATCGAATATTTCACCAAAAAGCTTATAATGACTGGCCTAGCCACAATAAAGGCATCATCACTAATGAAGAACACAAATGAACAACTGGTAGATCACTTGTAACCAGATCACCTCGTTCTTGAAGAAATCGTAGTTTTAATTAACATTCATACTTGTCTTTATTGAGATAATTATATTTAGTTTTTATTTTTGTTTCTTTTGTGGATATATTGTATAGTTGGATTTATTATTACATTTACTACTTAGTGCCCTTCAGGTAGTTGTAGTTGTGTAGTGAGGTAGTTGTCTTATTTGCCAATAAAAGCTATTATAATATGGTTAAAAAAATTTCTCTCTGATTGAGAAAAATAATAAATCATGGATACGCCTGTATATAATCTACTGCTTTTCCCAATTTACATTTTAGAATTAAAAGGATCAAATTACAATTTTTATTCGAAATAAACAATGTCGAGAGCAAAAATGTCGATTTCAAATGCGATTTTTTCCCTTCAAATCAATATAGTTTCGAAACGGTAGGTCCTGGCGACAAGTGTTATACAACAAAAAATATTCTCCGTTAAATTTCTGACAAGATATCTCTTGTTTAATTTTCAGTCCTAGCAACGCCAAAAGAACTAAAGCGTGTCAAAAAAAAAAAAAAAAAAAAAAAAAAAAAAGCCTTAAAACTTAAAAAATTTTAAGGCAAAACTTGAGTATTTTTATTTCAAACCAAAATAGCTTCTAAAAGGTACGTCCTAGCGACAAATGCTATAAAACAAAAAATATTCTCCATCAAATTTATGCTAAGGAAACTTTCGGCCATTTTCCGACCCGAGCAAAATCAACAATACTAGAGCATGTCAAAAAAGCCCGAACACTTAAAAATATAGGCAAAAAGGTGACTTTTTTCATTCAAACCAATATAGCTCCTAAATTCATAGTCCTAGGTTCAAACGTTAAATAAGAGAAAGTATTCTCTATTAATTTTCTAATCAGGAAACTGTCTTAAAATTTTCGATCATAACAACACTAACTGAGCTAGAACGTGTCAAAATGCTACATTTGTGAATGTGAAAAAAGACTTTAGAGCAAAAAATTATTGACCCCCCCAGCCAGATGGTATATTTGAAAAAAAAAAATGGTCTTATGCTCGCTCTTGCTCTTGATTTCACTACGCAATCCATAATTAAACACAAATATAATAATCAAAAAGTTACAACTAACTAAGTTACAATGTGTCAATTAAATGGAAATTAATTTAGTTACTCATTTTTAGCACTCCAAACACCAATGATTTTTACCCAACTCTAGAGGTGGTTTCGAGTTTTTACATGGATCTGAACCTAACAGTAAATCTTTTGACGGGAAGATAAAAAAGTTCTACTGTCCAATATAGCTCATGTTTCTACGCAAATTTCTTCATGAAGATGTCATGAGCATTCAGAGTCATAGCACTTATTTCGATCTTGGCTTGTGATAGATCAGGCCATATTGAAGAAAAGGGAAAGCTATTTGATCCCTAAATATTACTTCCCTTTTTGAATAGTATTCAGATTATTATTAATTACATAAAGCAGAATGAAAGAAACAGGACATAATTTTTTTTTTTTTTTAGTTAATCCTGATTTTAGACACACACTTAAACCCTGTGGAACAACGACGTGACTACGAAATTAAGTTAAAAAAAAATTACTAAGATTAATACGTCATAAGTGCTTCTAAAAGCTTAATACATCGGTGGAAACATGAACTGAGTTGTATTCTGGACAATCCACAATTTAATAAGAACATTATACCTATAATCTTGGAATTATTTCTTTTCAGTTTCTCACTTTTCTGTAGAATATCATTTTATGCAGTTGCCTCTTAGTTCCACCGGATGAGCGATGTTATATACATATTTAGTAGCCTTTTCCTATATTCGGATTATTCCAGTCGCAATAGTTGATGATAGATAACCGGATGTTTTAATTATTTTACTCCAATATGTTTTGATGACGAACATCTATATAAAAAAAACTACCAACTACGAAGTTTTGATTTTTGGCTTCTTCGTTCTAGATATACGGTGTACAAATAAAATATTTGATACATACATACGTTCTAGTATGCTCAGTTTGTAAAATTTTAGTCCAGTCATAAACTGAAGACAGTTACTTAGGCTCAAATGTTTACATTCTCTGAGAGACAGGGGAACTACTTGCCCATCGTATACCCTGGTCCCGATATAATACTAGCCGTGAGAACTGGGAGGGTATGACAGTGCCTAGGGAGGAGTACAATCCTGTTGGTGTCCTTGGAGGAGGAGCGGCAGAAGAGAACGTGAGGTTAATGCCTCCTGCGCTATCCTCTAAGTAGATCCGAGGCCCCACAAGAGTCCTGAGTCCTTCCGTCCATCTGTTGTAGGAGGATGGTCAGTCCTGCGGAACGGCCACCTCCGCTGAGGAACTCCACCTCAGAAGCGTCTAATTGCTGTTTAAGAAGTCTTCTCTTGGTCATCTGTTGCTAACATTAACATAGTCAGGAAGTGCTTCTCTTATCTCCTTCTAAGGATATTCAAGTAGTCCGTAGGCTAGTTTCTGTTTATAGGATCAATAACTTTAAGAATTATAAAATAATAGAACAGCATATCGCTCGACAAAATGAATATTCCTTGTTAATTAATTAACTATTCTGTTGAAGGAGATGTGATTTATAATCATTATAAGGCAAGGCTTAACTCCTATTTAATCATTAATATTTCACTTAACATGTTTCGGAGTCTTCGGCTCGATCTTCAGGATCTATAAACTTTAATTATTTAATTAATCTATCTACAACAGTATAATCAACTGTATAAATTAATCTAATTCAATTATACTTAAAGTTTTACTTACAAACTGTGATTGCTTTCACTTAGTCCATTTATACTGTCTTACAGCCATACAACTGAGCAGTGTCCATCTTTTATTATTGTTTGTTTAATTCTTTTTCACATAGACCATTTAATTTGGTGCTTATACAAACACTCCGTATTCACTCCATTTCTGTATTGTTTCCTATATTTACATTTTTTATTATTAATTACTATTAATGATAATTCCTTGTTAAGTTTCTACTTCTTCGATGGAAAGCTACTATTTTTCAAATAGTAGAATGGAACTACTTTATGGGCATTGTATATAACTTGATCTAATTGTTTTGAAAGATTTTTTCTTTCACTTTTCTCATTTTTTCCTGAAAAATATTTTCAAAATAGAGGTCTACTTATGTTCGGGTTAATCTTTGTTACGTTACGACATTTATAGTGCACAAAAAGGTTCCGATTTGGAACTGATCTGGCAGAGCAATATGAGATAACCCAGCAATGAGTAACACAACAGTTAAGTTGTAATGAGAGTTTATCTACTATCTAGCTTCTTTCCCCCAAGGAATATTTTCACAAGACACTCTGTTTACTGATTTCGTCTTTAGGCAACGTTTCTCAATGGTCTATAGCCTTATAGTAATTTTTTTAGTAGCTAGTAACATCATTAGCGGTCCGTACATAAACATAAATCTGTTAATCGAAAAGTTACAATTAAATAGCGGAGATACATCACGTAAATGGAAATTAATTTAGTTACGTCACTATGACTTTTAGATAGACTACTCATTGATAGTACTCTAAACATATAGGTAGTTACGGGTTGTACTTCGGTTCTGAACCTAAAAAGTTGTTTACGGGAAGATAAAACAGCACTACCATTCTACTGATTTCGTCTTCATCTCTCCATGAAATATCGACTTAAATCAATTTTTTAGTAGGTAGTGGCATCATTTGTGACTTTTTGTTGCATGCCACTGCATCGGGAAATATTCCATTAATAAGATTCTAGGCGGGGCTCAAACCCGAAATGCCTACGTGGGAGTTGCTCTCTCTACCTGACACCCACTCCTAACGCATTTCTAACACGCACTATTTCAACTCTTAAAATGTTCTCTCTCCTTTACCATGTATATTATCCGGTATTAAATGTCCGCATATTATTTAATGACAACGAAATCGGTTATAATTTATATATTCATCTATTTTTCGGATGTGTCACTAGAAACTTAGTCCCGAAAATGGTTCTATACTAGGAGGTAAAATTATATCGACGATTGTTGGATGTTTGAATTTTTATTGATATTGTTGGGTGAGGTTTTAAATTTAAACTTCACTAAGTAATGAAGTAGGTCTTGAAGTTCGTTCAGTTAAAACAAAATATTTAATTAGTTGCTGAAAGGCAATGATTTTGGGAGTATAATGTGAGAAAGAATCATAGATTTGAATTGGTAATGTCCCGATTTCCAAATGTCGATTTTCGATTCCATCGATTCTTGAAAAAAAAATTGATATCGAGAATCAATTCCTAGGAACCGAGATCTAATTTTGAAATTATGATGATACGTAAATTAATCTCCGTTTTGATAAAAAAAAAAAAACAATAATATTCTCCATCATTAATAAAAGGGAAATTAATGTCTATAAGACCAAAACTCCTTCGTACAAATCTTAAAACTACTCCCTTCAAATGTCAAATGGCAGTTATGGTATTTATTCCCTATTGTAAAAACAAGATTACAATTTCAACAGTACCATTTTATTATACATTTTTGTTGGTCAAAGGTATTTTTTTCTTTCTTTATTCCAGAATAAAGTGTATTTTTCATGCCCATGCTGGTTTTAAAGCCCTATTTTATAATTAAAACAAACTAAAATTAATAATGTTTTTATGAAAGGTTTTAGTAACATTTTCTTTCATCAATTCATCAATAAATGAATCTCAGAACCTTTAGAATGCTTATCTTTTTAAATAAGAGATTTTTAGAATCTCTTTCTTTTTAAAAGAAATTTTTTTACATTGACTGAAACCCCCATCGCGGCTTCGCTCGCTCTCATAATAAAATAACTAAAACAATTTTAACTAATAATTACAGGTTTATTCGTCTCTCGATAAAGCATTAAAGCATGCAATTGTGAATCATTTCTTCAATGATATTTTCACTCATAGCAGTCATCATTTTTAATCTGGTTAAAATTGCACTGTTTGAAGATTACGTAAAATACATAACCGGGCCTTAGTTTTTTTTTTAATCTATGAATTGAAAATCCAGATAGACAGAGATTATTAAGAAACTCTTGGGAATAATGGATTCCATAATCAGCACTTATTATTGAAGGCCAGTGAATCATATTTTTACACAATATAAAAAACCAAAGCGATATTTTGATTTGGTTATAATTTTGGCTCCGCAAACATAATTTTATTGATTTTATCTGTTTGAATTTTAATTTATAGTCTTAAAAGTGTATGCCAATGTGACAAACCTCATTTCTGCCTCTCAACATTGTACATTTAAATCTTTATGGTTGTAAATTTTATTAAAGCTAAACCTTCCTTAGAACCATGGTGATAATGTTATTAAAATTTGGTTCTCATGGGTTCTGTAGATTTACGATTGTAAAATCTATTGCGGGATCTGGCCACATCTCGGTCGATTTTAATACTTTATTGGACTCGCATTTTGTACCACATATATATTTTTTTAAATGTATTTATGTAAATTGTATTATCAATTTCAAGCTCTATATAGTACCGTACCTTTGTGACCTTTCATGTAGAAAGGCGTTCGCCACTTACCAGTCAATTTCCATATTTCACTATTATCCACAGACTATCGCTTTTTATTTAGAAATTAATTGAAAATCAGTAGATTTTAATATTGCTGAACCTTCCTGGAACTGTCAAGATGATATGGTTAAAATTCGATAGAGATTGGTTTAGTAGTTTTCGTGGTTAGTGATCACAAACTAGAAATGGCTTTTGGTTTTTTAGCACTCTTGTGAATTATATTTTAAAATAGGAATTTAATTTTAACTAGAGGTATTGGAATCGAGAATCAACAAATTTTGGTACCGACACATTGTTAATATGAGTGTTTGTTCTACAATGCCTAATATAATAATTATGAATGTTCAATAAACTTTTAAACACATTACATAGGTGTCTTTAGAATACCCCGACCTCCCAGAAGATACACCTCTTACAGACGACACAAGCTGACCTTGGTATAACCTGTACTCACTTTTAGTAGCTTCATTCCCACGACATATTTTACCGAGTCCCTACGTTTATGGAAGAAGATAGGATGAGTTTTGGGTTACCATAATTTTGGTTAAAACTATAATATTATTTTATATGTTTTATCCTTAGCTTCTGAACTGAAATTAAAATTTCGACATATAAAGTTTGATGGGATAAAAAATATAATTAATAAAATATTTGATAAAACTATCGGAAAATCCTTTGTCCATATGCTGCAACGCAGCAGTTTTCAATGAGATACTCCGGCGAAATTGAGGTACTGCTAAATTTCTTGTTTCCTCAAATGAATTAAAGCAATAAACCGGCTCTTTTGTTTAATTTGTATAATGATAATAATATGAATAAATAAGTTTTATTTGCGTCCTGTGAAGTTGAGGAAAATGTCATAGTTGCTTAAACGACGATATGTACAATAGTGATATTCTGTAAAATATAATTGTATTGTTCTTAATAACATCACACTCTAACAGAATTGGAACAAGCCTATGTCCAATAATGAGCATAATTCAAAAATGATCTATCTTCTTCGCTATTCAAAGTTTATTTCAACCAAACTCCTTCCTCAGACGGTTCCTCCACTCCTCTATAAGAAAGAGAATGGAAGTGAAGAGGACTATGCTGGAGGAAATAAGATTGAGATGGTTCGGCCGTATTAAAAGAATGGATCATAAAATAATCCCCAAATAGCTTATGAATGGGAAGCAGAGGGTAGGATAAGGTGAGGTAGGCCTCTCAACAAAAATTATTTATTCAGAATAAAGAATAAAATGCATATCCTAATACAATTCTAGGTATATTCTAAAACACACAAAATAGAAGTATACATATATAGTATTTTTATTTTGAATGTTTTTTGGTCAATAAAGGCTATCATTAATAACACCACAAATATTTCAATAGATTTAATAATAAGGTTACTTTAGGCAAATAAATGTCTTAAAACTATCTTATTTCTTCCCAGTATCCGCCATCTCAATGTAAAAAAACCTTTTATATTTTACTTCCCTATATTTCGAGTTATTTCTTAGAGTTACTTATTGTATGGAAGATATATACGTATTTAAGATATACGTACATATTTAAATTAACTTAAAGAAAAAGAAGAAAAGAGAAGTACGTAGATAATGAAAGGACGGACGGGGGATTAGGATCTTACGGGGGGATAAGTTATATGGAAATTAAGTAAAATAAATCGACTACTTCAACATTTACTAGACAAGTGTTCAAAGCTCCCAAGTAATTACAGAAGAGTTATTTACATGGCAAAAATCAGGCCCTATGATCTCCCGTCGCGGCTTTGCTTCGCTCTCAATAAGTAAAGAACTTAGATAATTTTAACTAACAATAAAGTTTTATTTCACTTGAGGTACGCATGATGGTATAGAAGGATCAATACAATTAGGATTGATGGATTAATTGCTACTTCTATTGAGATTATTTTATTAGAGTGTTTTAGTTACCTCGAAGAACTGGAGATGAATGTTTAGCATTGGAAACTAGTTTTCTAATAAAATAATCTCAATAGAAGTGGCAATTAATTCATCAATCCTAAAGTTTTATTTGTTCCTCGGTAGTAATCTTGTATTGAAGTATGCATTTGAGCATTATTTCTTCAATGATTCACGCATAACAATAATTTTTAGCCTGATTAAAATTGCGCTGATTAGATGTTTTATGATTACTTAAAAGCATAATTTGACATCCAATTTTTAATTTTAACGTGAGAGTTGGTAATCCAGATAGACATAGACTATTAAGTAACTTTTGCGGAAAATGGACTGCATTATCAGTGCTTAAAACTAAAAGCACATCAATCATATTTTTACATACAATATCAAAAAAGCCAAGGATCGACATTTTAATTTGATAATAATTTTCATTCGGTAGAAGTAATTATATTGATTTCATCTGGTTGAATTTTAATTTCTGACCTGAAAAGTATATGACAGTGCGGCAAACCTCGTTTTTGCCACTCAGCATAATTAATTTATTTATTATTGATAAAATCTCCTAAAACCATGAAGACGATGTTAAAATTTGGTAAAGGTGGGTTCAATAGTTTTACCATTGCAAACTATTTAGCAGAATGGCGCTGGCCACGTAGCGGTTGATTTTAAAATCTCTTTATGCCATAACAAATATTTGTAGCTTGTTAAAGAACTTTTTTTTTTTCATTTATTGATATTTACAACTGTACAAAATAATATACAACAAGTAAATGTGTTGACAGTGAATACAATGGCATGTAAATAACTTGTGAAGAACTACGCACTAGTAGCACTTCAATAAAATCTACACTAAAAGGTCTCTAGGCCATCTTCTTTTCAGACGCCTCGGAGGATTATCAGGGATGGAGGAGGAAGCAAGTTGGGAGACTAGTGGATTGGAGTGGTTATGGAGCTTACTATGGAAGGATAGGTATCTGGTTTGGGCTTAATCAGAAAAATATTGAACATTTAGATCTTTATGGATGAGTTTATTGGTCACAAAGTAAGGAGCATTGAGGATTTTTCGAAGGATTTTGGATTGTAAGGATTGGATACGAGATGAATTGGATGGTTTAGTAGAGCCCCAAAGCTCAAGTCCGTACGTCCAAATAGGTCTAATCACAGTCATGTAAATGAGTCTTTTGTAATTAATTGGGAGCTTTGTACGTTTGTCTAGTAAATGTTGAAGTAGTCTGTAACGACAGGCAGTTTCTTGTCGTTTTAGTCTTAAGAACAATTTAATTGAAAATAGATAAATTTTATTATCAATGTCGAGTCCTATGTAACTCTGTACCTTTGTAACCTCTTATGGGATCGCCACTTATAAGTCAAATTTCATACTTCACTGTTGTCCACTATCGCATTTTTGATCACAACTTCACGGAAAATCAGTATATTTCATTATCGCTAAACCTTTCTGAAACTATAAAGATGATGTGTTCAAAAGATAGAATACTTCAGTAGTTTTAGTGATTTGTGATCACGAAAAATGGCTTGTCCTTTTATATGATAGTATGGATATCTTCATTGCATATATTTTTAATATTTTTAGTGGCAAGTTTAGGATAGATAGTACCCACATATCTAAAAAATAAAATGTTTCCTTCTATAAATAGATAATAGCCTCTTAGATCAAGTTAGGTTGAATCTAGTTGAGCTAGTAGCTAACCAAGCTAAGGTCTCCCTGGAGAAGATAGCTTCGCTCCGCCAGTAGCGGCGGACAACTGGTCCAGCGATGCCCTAGGTCATCGATCCAGTTACTGGACACACTGGAAGATAAATACATTAAAAAAAGGCGATTCCTGAATGTTATCTCGAGGAGTGGGGCTCTGGACCTGGGCGGCAAGGTCAGTCGCTGCGATGAGCCTCCCCCGCCAGGACGAGAAGTGAGTATGCTTTCTTTTCCTCCGCTCGCGGGCCATGTTCTTTTCTTATCGTGTCCTCGCCTCTATGGTTACTGTCGCATCTGCCCCCCCCTATTCCCTCCCCCCGACCCCGGCTGTCTCAGCTGCTTCTTGCCTCTCGGTTAATTGTCTCTAATCATTTCATTAGGGATACAAGCATCTTGGCTGCCCGTGTCCTAGTTTTTGACACCGAACTGTCTGCGCTATTCACGATATTTGCTTGCCTCATTCCCACTAAACTTTCATTTCCTCACGCCAGCTCTAACATACACGATATAAAAAATGTTACAACCTCCAATGATGCACTTATTATATCATTTTATAGGAAATTAGTGAAATTATATTATAATTTAAGATGTGACATTGGTTTAGGGCTTATAATGAATAACAGTTTAAAATTATCTGTTTCATCTTTACACGTTTAATAAAATATTTTATTTTTGCTTCATAAGCGTTTTAATGGCTTGAGGAGTGTTTATTCTGCCACTCTGCTCAGACTTATCATTAAAAGTTACAAACAAAGATAAAAAAACAAATGAAGTTTTACACAGTATGGATAGTAATATTTATCCATTATATTAGTTTATGGTACCATTATTAGCTGACAACTATTTAGTTTGAATCGTATTCTATATTGTTTATATTGACAGCTGATATTGTGGGTATAGGTTAGGTTGCTTACGGCGGTGGATATTTCCTTTCTTATTTTCTGTTTAATTCCTTTAATCTCTGATCTGTTTATATTTTTCTTTGTTTTTTAGTACTGATGTTATGTTTAATTCTAAAGGAGACATTGTTCTAATAGCATATAAATGCTATGAGGAAAAAACATTTTTAATATATTGTTTATGATATAGGTTTTGACGAAGAAACAATATGTTTTCAATGACGCTTTCCAATCGTAGTCGATTATATCAATTGTTTAGAAGTTTCCATCTCGAGGCGAATCTATCGCCATTTCGTGATTCTTTTTTCTGAAATCGTTTATTTTATTATATTAATTTTTACTGCTAGTTGTGGACTTGTAAACATGTACTAAACATATACAAATTTGTCTATCTAAATATCTTTATTTATATGACTAGCTCTTTCGACTAAATTTTAAGCTTATATGTTCCCTGCATCTCCACTATTTTATTATTGAAATATATTTTGAAGAAGAAATAATATTGATCTAAAATATTGGCATAATATTGTTTAGTTGAAAGTTAAATAAAATATTTAATTAATAAAATATAAAATTAATATTGTATAAACTTTAATTTGAATCCTAAAAGTATTGATCAATTCTCCTATGTGACTATACACACTAATATTTAGTATGTGGAATCAACATCCGCTATAATGTTTAGTATGAAAACCTTAACAAGCTTATGCAATAATTTTAACATTTTGATATCCAAGAATAATGATTTTTTTCAATAATCAGATTTTTATGTAATCTTCTCTAAAAATGAAAAAAATGTTTGAAAGAATTTTTTTTCGCTATAAGTTCCTAGGGCCCGTTTGACAAATAACAAAACTATGTATCAATTTTTAAAAAAATATAAAATAACAAAAAAAAAAGATCAAAGGCGGTGACGATTCGTTCGGAACGATAAGTCCAATTTCAGCTGTCCAATTAATTTTCAGTGTTTATAGACTATGTATCGAAATTGATAACTCACTTTTGTAGATAATTTATTTGCTTTTATACTCTTTTTTTTTTTATATAAACATTTTATGATCATGAATCGAATATTTGATGGGAAAAGTATTTTAGAGGGTAACATTCATACATAGTTTCAATTTAAAGTTTTGCACAATTTCATTAATGGCATAAAAAAAAATATTCATACCCTATTCTATAGTAACATCATATTCATGATTCATTTTGGAATGATCAAATAGAATATTTTAAGAACTAGCTAAAATTCATAGTAACTCCCTGAGTACTGCTTGTAAACCTGGCAAAGTGTGAATAAACCGAGTGTATAAATATTAAAATGTAATAAATAAATGGTACATTAATTAATTAATTTTCTGTATTCAATTTAGATCTATTGTTTACAAACATTGGCCGGCCTATATATTGTTAGCCAACGTCCGAAGAGCCCAACGGTTGCGTGGGCGTTGGCCCCTGTTTACTAAGCCACGTAGGCCAAGCAGCTCAATGGCGCCCATTCATCACCACCAACTACTATCTTGTACTATATACTGTAGCTCCACCTGGTTCCTCAGTAATCCCGCATAGTAGTTTAGCAGTTTGGTTTTAAAAATTAATTTAAGGCAGGTCCACATATTTAGAAAAATATTGTTTTAACTATACCTCACGGCTGTTATTCTACCTTCGGATTTTTTGCATATATGTTATTTTATCATGTGCAAAAGTTGCAGTGCAAATTTTTTTTTTTTTTTTTTTTTTAATACGCTTTTATTAACTTGGCCTGTATGTAACTGAATCTTTCATCGCAATTTTCACCAATTTCCAGCAATCTGATTAAATTGAAAATTTGCACTCGTTTCAAGGGCCAATGACAATTCAATAATTACACAACTTTCTAATGTTCTCATTCTGCCCCCAATTGCCCCCAAAATGGGGGTCTGCCTTGCAAAAAGTGAAGTATTCGGTTCTACGTTTCTATATGGCCCAAATGGGTCCTGAGATAAAATATAAAAAAAACAAAAACAAACTAAATTTGATAAAGGAAAAATGTTTGGGGAGCAAAAAAACCCAAACTTTTTGAACTTTTTTAAGATATTGGAAAAAAAGAACATATAGAAAAATGATTTCAATCGAAAAATGTTTTATTTACAAAAAAAGTTGATTAAATAGTGCGTCTAAGGACATCCCCTGACCTGAATTTGATTTAGGCGTTTAGCTACAATCGATTGTCAAACATCGAAGAAAGTTAGTTCTGGTCGTGTTTAAAAGTCTTTATCTTAGAAATGGCTATTTCAATTATTAAAAAAAATGTCATTTACTAAAAGTTGATCATTTTGCCTATTTCTATTCTGAGATATGTCCACAAAAACGATAGCTGTTGGTTGATTTTAGATAAACTGTGATTTAAACTGTGATGTAAACAAATCACGAATAGTGAAGGAATTAATAAATAAATTAGCTTGGAACCTTCAACTGCTGCAAATTGTTCACTTCGCTTAGTCATTTTTATTTTATTATAGTATAAACATAATTAATATTGATAAATTATTAAATGCGTTAGTACTCTATTCGGACAAACGATTTATTTGGAATGATAAGACTAAAACGAAAAAAAAACTGTCCTTCGTTTTAGACTACTTCAACATTTACTCGACAAACGTTCAAACCTTCGGATTAATAACAAAAGAGTCATTTACATGAAAGTTATCAGACCTATTTGGACATACGGAGTTGAGCTCTGGATATCTACTAAACCATCCAATTCGTCTTGTTTCCAATCCTTAGAATCGAGAATACTTCGAATAATCCTCAGTGCTCCATACTTAGTCATAAAAAAACTTAAATATAAAAATCTTAATGTACCATATGTCGCTGATTTAGCCGAAACACGATATAATCCTTTAACTTTAATGGGTTTTAATGTGCTTCTAATGTTTAGTTCTTCAGTTGTTGTTGACATGTCATCGTACAATACTCTTTCATTTAATTCACCACACATTTACATATTTTATACAATTGTACATATCAATAATGAGCATTAAAAAAAATATTACTTGATTTTATTATTTATTTTATATGATATTTTGTTTATTTAGATGCTTTAGAATTAGATGGGAGATTAGTGGATTCGAATGGGTATGTATAAAGCTTGTCATGGAGAGATTGGTATCTTGTGAGAGCCAAAACTGCAATATATGTGACCTTTAGATCGTTATGGGTAAGTTTATTAGTGACACATTAAGGAGCATTGGAAGGTTTAGTGGAACCCCAAAGTTCAACTCCGCAAGTCCTAATGGGTCTAATAATGTTGTGTAATTGCTAATAAGCTTGTAATTGAATGTGAGCCCAATTAGAAGGTGGAGTCCTAGGTAGCGTATCTGTTTATTAGAAGCTGGGTGGAATATTATTATTAATAATTTAGTCCGATGAATTCAACATTAGAAATAATCAGGAACGTCTAACTTGATTTCTATTTCGGAAACATGTTTTTCAATTACCTTTTGTGTGAGCAGAAAGTTAGGCTGAATAGAAAAAATGAATCCTTTTCAGAAGACTTGTTGAACATCTTTTCTGTTGAAAGTTATTCGAGGAAATTGTTTGAAATAATTACTCATACAGAAACATTTGCTGAGGTTTAACAGATGTAACCTTTCAATTTTCTTTGTTATCCTTCGGGAAAACTCTCCTTCCAGGTATAAAACCTGTTCGACTCCATAGCTTCCAGACTGGTAACAAAATCGCCTACCTAGGCGGAGTACTGGGTTATTCCATGAAAATAATGAAACTCAGGAATCCTGACAGCTACCTGAAATGAAGAACATCTGTTCAAACTTTGATGGAGTAGAAACTTGTTTAAGGTTCCTTATGGCATATGCAGCTTAAGTATCTGGGTGTATATGAATGGTTGTGTACACCCTTGGTATACCAAGAGGTTGATAAAATTATTTATGTTGCATATACTCTGCTGATTGAAAGTAGCTCCTTTGTTAATGGAAAATATTCCATGTATGACATCTGAATAGCATAGTGCACTTGCTGACGATGTAGACTATTTGATGCATTGTCAACGAATTCCGAAGATAATGCTTGTCTTCGATAACTCACACTTATTACGCTGCTTTAGTAACTCATTAAGTTACCATTCTGTCTTTATTTATTTGTGAATATATCAAAGTATGGACTTGTATAGCTTCAGCATACTTTTCTGTATAATAACGGTTATTTTTTTTTTCAATTAACTGACTCGAATGTTCTCTGCCTAAACCACTATCAATCGTTTGTTTGTCCTGACACATCTGAAATCTGATAAACCATAAACACATCCTCCCACCTACGTCTCGCCTAACCCTCAGATGTTTATCTGTCGATGTCTTCTTCTTTGTTGGCTCTACTATCTTCCAGGGATCAGGGCCAACTGCAACAATAAGCACCAGTCGTTCTATTTAATGCTGCTGTTCTTCAATTTCTGGTTTATAATTTGAATGATCATCCTCAGCCACTGGCATTTTTCCATGGAGCTTTTTCTGAATGGAATCTCGTTTTCAGACATTCTTGCTCGTTTTCGGAAATCCTCGTTTTCAGACATTCTTGTCCCGCCCACTGAAACCTTCACACTTTATTTTAGGTGAATATGCCAGGCTTCTTTGTACAGTTCTACGTACGTTTCCTCCACATTAGCATATGCCCCATGTATACTCCTCAGGAATACTTCTCTGCAGTTTGGGACAGTGTCACTAGTTTAAATCCAACAGGCAGATCCATACAAGATATATGTAGAGCCTCGATTTTGTGAGTAATCTCAAAAATTTAATATTTTTTATAGATCCGCTACAGACATAGAATGTATCTATATAGATTTTATTTCAATTCATGATTTGAGATCATAAAATCGTTTATTGCCCCTTATGATTTCCAAAGATTTTTTAGGTGTCATGTTCTATATTTTATCACAATGTTTTATTTTATATAAACTTATTATCTTCTATAAGTCATCTTAATCTATTGAGACATACATATTTTTTTATTTTATAATTAATTAATTAATTATAATCTATTAATTTTATTTGAATTAACTTGAATGTCTGTGAATAATGAACTATCTTTATTTTACTAACATGTTGGAGGTGTACACTGACTTAGTTTGACTTACAATAAAATAAATACATACAATACATTTTCAAATTAAATCACTCATTTTTTTAAACATTGCTCTCTAGTGACGGTTATAGGTGGGCACCAGTTTCACTAAACGATTATAAGGAGATGCAATAAAACCACCTAAGAAAATAAAAAAAAATCTGTTTTAAACATTACTACATTTAAATAAAAAAAAATGATATTAAAAAAATAAATAAATTCATGTAATTATCAACAGTTGTGGTGAATGTTCGTTTGTTGATTTAAATATACATGTAGATTAGGATCAGTAAATATATTTAAATTAAATAAATGTTAATGAAGCATGACTGTATTCAGATGCAGACGTTTCAGCCTAAATATTGATGGCCATCATCAGGGTAGAAAAGAATAAATTAAAGAAATTAAAAAAAAAAAACATTTGGTACAAGGGGATCTTAGTTGGGTATTATGTATTGGCATTAATTTTATTTAGATTTTATTAAGTTGACAAAACACATTATTTTTGTTATTTTATTTTTTTATTTTCGCTAAAGAGGACCGAAATTATATATTGATTGTCTTCATCGAAATTGATGTATTAAATTCCAGAATGGAGTAATCCAGGATTTAATTTAATTGACAGAGATATTTATCCTTCATAAGGTACTCATTATAGAAGAGTGTGTTAAAAATTTCTTTGTGTGTTTTCTTTTTTTAATTTTTTTATTCACACCTGTTATTGAAGTAACAATAAGTGAATTTGCCCATAGTGTAATAATGCAGGCCTTATAGTTGTGTGTAGGAGAGTAGGATAGTAGGAGAGTAGCACTCAACAGTACCTCCTGGTATGGATTGAAAAAAGAAAAAAAAAACGTTTTATTTGAACAAATATCTTATCCAGCATCTCTATCCTCTGTTTTTTAAATTTTTGTTATATATGCTTCATTGTTCAAAATTATTATTATCATTAGTGTATTAACAATACTTTTTTTTTTTCTTTATGTAATTAAGACAGTATAGTGTGGTAGCCCTATTGACCTACTCAATATATTCAGCGGTGTACCTTTCATTCCCTTAGGCCTGATGCCCTAGTAATTTAGTGAATGCTCCTAGCTCTTAGATCTGAGGCCTGGGCCCTTTAAATGTTTTTTGCCCTGCCTCTTGTTCTAGCGGTATAGTAACGGCTGGAGGCTTGGAGCTTGATTCTCCAGCGCCACTTTCTCCAGTGTTCCAGATATCTCCTTCCTTTTAAATATTGCAATGTTCTTGATAAATTAAAATAGTAATTTAAATTATTCCTTCTCCATTTTTTATTTAAGAAATCGAAGAAAACAAATGTAGGACACTGTTGGTTAGATTTTGTTTTTTTGAATTTAAAGCCCCCTCCCAGCTGATATATAAAGAAGTTGGCTTCCGGGTCAGATATTGGAAACCGTCGTTCAGACCACACTGTTTTTGTTTTCAATATGAAATATGTTTGTATGTGGCTTGTACCCAACATGGTGTAGAAACAAAAGCTGTCAAACATTAAGTATTAAAAAATAAAATAGATTATAATTTGATATAGTTTAATATTTATTTGTTTGTTAGATATTTCATAAATTTTTTATAGATTATTTAAATATATAAATATATTGTTTTATACCTGCAATTCACATTTAATTTACTTATGGTCAATTGTATAAATGTTCTTGTCTTCATGAACTGTTACTTCGTTGGTCTAGATTGATGTAATAAAAGCCAAGGTTCCACTCATTTAACGCTGGGAAAGAGACTTATAAATTATAAGTCAAAATTATATATCAATTTAAATTATATATCAAAACAATTTGATTATTTTGTTTTAATTATTAAGGGATTTTAAAATATATTTTAGTATATAATAGAACTTATTATATTAAAAACTTATTTGATATATAGTTTTTACTATGACAATAGTTAATCAGATTTAGATAGATTCATTTACATTTATTTTTATTTAAAGATAAGAATGAAATGAAATGAAAATAGCCTTTTATTTATGCAAAATAAATTGTATACTGATTCAACAATAAATATTCAGAATATAAACAGGAGAAAAGAAAAAAATATTGACTTCTTGTTTAGATTATTATTATTGTATAGTCTAAAAGATAATAATGCTATACAATAATAATAATCTTTATAATTATTATAAGCCTTTATTAGTCCCTGGACTTATTAGGTCCCTGCAGGGTGTTAAATTATCATTACAGTTTATTTGATCCTCCTGACTATTTTTTTTGAATAGGCTGTAGAATAGTGACAATTCCGTATATTAGCTTAAAATGTCATAGTTCATAATGTACAAATTGGTACCTATGTATTAAAGAAGCAATATTTAAAACAAATTTAATCGATTCACTTATTGCTAGCTAAAACAATATTTATCTTTTGTTCTTTAAAGATATAGATGATACGGTGTTAAAAACTAATACGCTATGGTTTGAAACGTTACAAACAAATTATTATTCAAATTGAAAATAAGAAAAATTAAACATAATTGTTCCCACTTTTCCATAGTTTTTTTTTATTATTGTTTGTTTTTATTTATTTATTTTTGAACCTTTCTTTGACTAATATAACAATCTGCCACAGTTTTGGACAATAAGTAACAGTTCAAGAAGAACGAATTCGAGTCTCAAATAATGATAGCAATTGTATCTAAAAAATGTAGACATCACTAATGATTTTAAAAATCCTAAATATATAGTGTTTAACTGATTATTACTGATGTATTTCTTTTTTTAGTAACTTTCCAGTTCTAGCGCTGTATGCGTATGTGTTTTCAGTTTCTTGCCTTGGCAATGTGTGTTTTCTAAGCAGGATGTATTAATTACGGTCGGTATTAAGTGTCTTCTCTATGGTTGGGTATGCTGTTGCTTTTAGATGTTATCTTAAAAATTTGCTTTAAATATTAATAACATATAAAACAAATGATAGCTATGTAGAAAGTTATTGAATAAACAAAAACCATCTTAGATTTTCAACTTTTGCTATATATGTCAACATATAATTTTCTCTTGGGTCGGTTATACCTCTCAAGTGGAGCCCATGTTCCCTCCGACGAGTTTTTTCTCGGCGGCGGGTCCACGCAGCGTCCCAGATGCAGCGACCGTTGAGTTTGAAAATTCAAACGGACCAATGAGGATCAAGGACTCGTCCCCACTCCGCCGCCGCCCAATCAGAGCTCGCCTGGAGCTTTAAACGTCTTTTGTCTCAGGAGTGGAGATTGCTCGTCAGGTGCTACACAGATTGCGGGAGTCACCTGCTGTACCAAACCATCTCCGGAACATCTTGAGTAGCACCTGGTGGTTCCTAAATCTCCGATCCTCAGCTTCCTGGCACCTGCCTCCCAAATGGCTCCGAGGAACTGTCATTAGTTACAGATAAAAGAGTAAAATTAGTGAGAAGTTACAAAAAAAAATTAGAAAACATTTTGGCAACATATGCTTTGGTTTAAGCCACCTGCACGCGCATATCTGAAGAACAGTGTTTAATGTTTGTGGTTGTCAAGGAATTGTAGTTATTTCACTCTTTGGTTTCCTTTTCTAAAATTGAAGCATATGTTATGAAATTAATACCTCCCCTCTACAGTCGCTGTATCTTTGAATTAATATTTTCAAAAGGTAGCCTTAGTGGGAATCAAAAAAAAAAATTCGGTAATAAAAAGCATAATAATAATATAAATACTTTGTGAATAGTATTTAGATTTTCTGGGGTAACATTAGATTAATATTAAGAAAATGGTTACATATTTTTTTTTTACATTTGCAAGTTGTTATTTATTACGCACTATATTAATTTAAGTTATGATAAATAAAAATTATTGATATAGCTTTTATGAAATAATATAACAAAAATACATATGCACTAGTACATACAGAATTAACTTTATACTCTGTTAGGTTTCTTTTATTTTATTCTATATAATCATATACTGAGGTCCAATAATACTTATTAATTCATTAATAATGTAAACATTTATATAGATTACACAAACATTTTCCTCAGTCTAAATTTAAATTGAAACAAAACTTCTAATTAATTATGAAGAACTCATAAATTATCATTTCTTGTATGAAGAAAAATAGATTGCAAATTTTAGATTAAATACAATTACATATTACGAAAACAGATACTAATTTTTATTGGTATTTTTTATTATTAATGGAATAAGTATATTTCATATTGAATTGTGCATGGGACAATTATTTCTTCTTTATATTATATATTTTAAAATTAATAACAGTATTTTCTTTTAATACTGAGCTTATAGGGACTTATTAATTACTTATCGCACACCAACAGACACCACTCATAGCTAGATAGTTCATATATCGTTGGCTATGTCTTCTCCGTAAGCGCCAGTTACATACAATGTATCACATATTAGCCGAACACTTTTTTTTTTTCTTTTATTTTTTGATTTGAACGTATATGTTCGAGGTATCATCCACCAAATATTGGGCTCTACACACACCTAATACAACTAGTTATGTAGTAACAACCTTATTATATCGAAAAATGGAGTATGCTTCTTAATATCTATACATATTCTCATTGTTTTCAATTTTTATTTATTTATTTACTCTCTCTTTTTTGTTTCACCCGACTTTAGGGTACGTTGGATCAATCACTTCAGAATGATCTGTGCCTTTCTTTCAATCCAGCATTGCTTCATTCTTTCTTTTCTTGTTTTCCTCTATTTATTTATTATTATTATTATTGTTTTTTAATTGTGTATTTTATAGTTAAAGGTAGTTTTTATTTTTATGGTTTAAGAGTATGAACGGATTCATAACCACCCATATTACTCATTGCTCTAGAGTCAGGCAGGTAATGTTTAATCACTCAATAAAAGCTTATTTAAATTTTTTTTTTTTTTTTTTTTTAATAACAATTTATTGAAATTTACAACTGTACAAAATTTATACATCAAGTAAATGTGCTGTTAACTATTACAATAACGTGACAAAACATGAAAAGTACTACCCATCAGTAGCACTTTAATAAAAAATCTACACTAGGAGGTCTCTGGGCCATCTTCTTTTCAGACGCCTCGGAGGATTATCAGGAATAGTGTGAGAAGCAAGTTGAGAAATTAGGGGATTTGAGTGGTTATGGAGCTTACTATGAAAGGATAGATATCTGGTTTGGGCTAAATCTGCAACATATGGAACATTAAGATCTTTATGGATAAGTTTATTGGTGACAAAGTAAGGTGCATTGAGGATTTTGGATTGTAAGGATTGGATATGAGATGAATTGGATGGTTTAGTGGA
The DNA here is from genome assembly GCA_003667255.2 of Euschistus heros. Taxonomy (NCBI): domain Eukaryota; kingdom Metazoa; phylum Arthropoda; class Insecta; order Hemiptera; family Pentatomidae; genus Euschistus; species Euschistus heros. The sequence continues at coordinate 574,952 of RCWM02000152.1, read as the reverse complement.
GCCCCTATTTAAAAATAAATATATTTATTATGTCTTCATTGTCGTTATCTAGCCAATGATTTGAGATTTCACTCTGGATGTGCTTCTTTTTTTTTTCTGCTCGACGATTTCGACTTCTCCAACACTTATTGCGACCAGTTATTTCTCAATACAATTACTATCGGGCCTATTATAAGACTTACAGTATTGAATTAAGAATAGCATGTAATCAATCCTTAAATTTCTTCCTGTCCTTTAGGAAGTACAATCCAAAATAGTTTGTGAAATCATTGATTTGATTTTTTTTTTTTAAATCTTATAAATGATATGTAATGACTTTGTCACAGATATCTAACCCATTTATATCCACAAGTTTCTTAACTTACACCCCATTAGAATCCCAGTAATCCTCTTAGGCATCCTTAAAGAAGGTGGCCTCGGTATCTTGTTATATAAAACTTTAGACGAGATTTTGCAATGATATTCATTAGATTCTTAAATAAACTTCTTTATCTGTTGTACTTAGTTGTACCAACGTAAATTTAAATGATTATATATAATAAAAAAAATATGTATTCACTAAGTTTTGGTATATCCGCAATGTTTTGATGAAACGAGATAATACTTCGCCTAAGTATTTGTTAAGGATAACCGTTACGGATTACAATATAATCCTCTGCCTTTAAGATTATTAAAATATTTAACTCTGCTCACTGCTTACTGGATATATCAAGTTAAATTTAAACCTCCCTGTAAGACTTTTACTAATAGCTCGGACCTGGGCCACGTGCGCTCCAGCTGGGGCGGTAAATAAACCGCCTGTGGGGCCTTCCTCCAGCCTAACTATATCAGCCTCACTTCATTTATCACTCAACCGTTTATCGATTCATCTTTCATGGATCGATTATATTACAGATGATTATTTCGTCGTATACCAACTGTAAACGAGTAATCTACGGTTTTCCCATTGACAATATAACAAATGACATTGAAAATATTTTATATATAAAATCAGGATTCAGTTTTGGGTCAAAACAGTGATAGATGATGATATGGTCAGGAACACACTCGGCCACCAGGTTTTTGTTTTTTCAAATTCATTAAAGGACCAGGTAACCATTTCATAGAGGCCTAGTAATTTCTCTAAATTTAATATTACAAGTATTGTTGACAGCGCCGTACAATGTATTTTTAAATGCAGCAAAAGGCCGATATCTACCTTTCTGAACCTATACCACAACCCGAATATATTTTTCCTAATAAAAATAGGGCTTGGAAAAAAAAATTATAAAAAAAAAAAAAACATTTATTTCTCTTGATCAATTAGTTGATCCTAGAATGATAAATGAGATAGTAAATCTACTACACAAAATAAAGTACATTATGGTATAGTCTAGTAGTTTTGATTTTTTTTATATGTTGTTAGTGTTGTGTTTATTTACTAAAATCCAAGTTTAGACCTTGTAGCCCCGACGCTCAATGTTGAATAGTTGGTTTTAAAGAAAATCTTGTTGATTTAAAATTAAAAAAGACTAAATTTCATCAAATTTGAGGTAAAGGCTTTAAAATTTTCTCAAAAAGGTGTAGAATTTTGTTTTTGCTCTATTACGTTTTGTACAAACTTTATTATCATCAATTCAAAGGTGAGTTAGTTTGCTATAAAACAATCACAATATATTCCTACTATGGCTGGTGTGTTTATATTTCAATAGCTGGCTAAAGAAACCTCAATGCAAATACATTAGTCCAATAAAATTATAAATTTTGGTGTCCACTAAATCATCCAATTCATCTCGTATCCAATCTTTAAAATCCAAAATCCTCAATGCTCCTTACTTTGTCAGCAATAAACTTATCCATAAAGAACTTAATGTTCCATATGTTTGCTGATTAAGCCCAAACCAGATACCTATCCTTTCATGGAGCTTACCCATTACCACTCAAATCCACTATTTTCTCAACTTGCTTCCCACTCCATTCCTATAAATCCTCCGAGGCGTCTAAAAAGAAGATGGCCTAGAGATCTTGTGGTGTAGAATTTTTATTGAAGTGCTACTGATAAGTAGTTCTTTACAAGTTTTGACATGTTATTGTAATCGTTATCAACACATATCCTTGATGTATATAGCTTGTACTGTCAATTTCAATTAATGGATTAAAAAAAAAACATTTACGGGACTAGAATTATATTATTTATGGTAAAAAAAATCTAAGGAGACGCAACTGTAAAATGTATGCTACCTAAAACTTTAAACCTATCTCTAACAATCATATCACTCACTGATTTATGATAAACATATATATATATATATATATGCATAGCTTATTTTGCTCTAATTCAGTAAATTTGGTCTAGTTCAATATTAAAAATAAAAAGTTTTTCTTGATAACCTACCGTTCAACAGATAGTTTGATGTAACTTAAAAAAGGTCCGAATTTTTGAGGCGAAACCACCAATTAGCGAATGGCGGTGCTACAAGATCCAAAACTTGGATTTTAGTACGCAAGCTCAACTCTAAGAACAAAAAAAAAAAAAAAAAAAAAAAAATCAAACTGCCCGACCTTTTGGATAACAAACCAGTTTTTTATTCTTGTATAAACGTCTTTTCCTATTTTGGTAATACTTTGAAAGATTCTTAATTAGTAATTTGTTACATTCCATGCCCACGATTGGGAAATAGACATTTTAGACATGATTTCATTTTGACCTCCCTCCACTGTCTATTTTCTCTATAAAATGTAGTCAACTGATTCTTAGATTCCATTTAATAAAATAATCGATTCCGTTAAATAAGTTTGATAATTTATAATTGAAAAACTCAAACATTGTCTATGAAAAGTTTAGTGGCGTTGATAGTGACGGTAGAAATGAGAGTAAGAACATTTAGGATTGATGATACACTGTATTATTTCTACATTTAAAATGATTTTCTGTATCTGTTTCAATATAAAAAAAAGTCTATTATTGATTTTCGCGAAAAACAAAAGTAACCTCACTTTTTGTCATACTTTTGCTTCTAGTACCTTCCACAATCGTTTTTCAGAAAAAACATCAAAATCAAAATTGAAGAACATTAAATTTACTTTAATTTCATATATACGTTTTTGATATTTGAAGCAAATAATTAACAAAAAGTGAGGTAAACGTTTTTTTATTTCTAAAATTATCTATTATTAATAACGTATATCTCGAATACCGTTGGAATTTAGACGACTATGTATATAATTAATTTTATAGGAAATTTAATTAGCTTTAATTTTGATTTGTAGCATAATTTTCTAGAGTTCACCGTTTTCGAGATATAATCGAAAAACAAAATTGGGACCTTCTCCCCTCCCCCTACCTTTAGCTCACTCCCCAGGGGCGGGGACTTTTAGTATATTTACCTTCTAACTACTTCTAATGAAGCTGTGAAGTCAGAAATTATCGCATATTTCATGCACTCTGCACCTCTCATTTCAGCACTCTTTAACTGGGGTCGCACTTCTCTGCGAAAACACGTTTGTTGGTAATTATTTGGCTACAGTTCCGAAAATAATTGTTCGATCCAAAATTTTTATTTTTTATCTGAATACTCATTAAATTTACTATAAGAACCTATGTATTAAATTTTGATCAAGTTCTATTAAATACCCATACCAGCACGTTAAAAACCGCTGAAAGAACAGTTTAATAAAGTATCAATTATTTTCTAACTTTTTATATGTATAAAAATTAGGTCCTTTTATTAATAAGTGAACTATATAAAAATGTTTATTTTTCTATTTAAGCCCATCTAGGAGCATTTATGACCTGCTTCTTTGGAAGATTTATTTTTTTCCCAATACTTCCTGAGACCAGCCAATAGTTTTTTCTTTTTCTCTTCTGTCATGGGTTTTCGATTAGTTTTAACTTTTGGTAGTTAAACTTTTGGGACCAAGATTTCACCATATATCTAAATTTAAACCCATCAAGGTCAGAAATTCAAGCAGAATTCAGGTGTTTTTTGAACTTCATTAAGCCACAGACTTCGAGTCTTATAGCTTTTAATTAGTGATAAGACCTTCCTGGTAAGTCTATTGTTGTCCATTCTCAGCAGGTGCCCATAGTACTCCAGCCGCCTACGTCGCATATTAGTAATGACTGTTTCCAATTGTCGGTACAATTCGTGATTCGCCTTTAGTCTGTAGAATCCATCTTGAAGAACTCTCGGTCCATAAATTTGACTGAGTGTACGTATTCAAATTTTTCGACATCATCCTTTTTGTTCATTAGTAAGGTTTCAGCTGCTTTAGGAACTGGGTCCTTTCTACAGTTTTGTAATGTTGAATTATAAAAAGAGTTATAGATTAACAATTAAAGAAAGAGTCCGGTTAAACTCCAGTTTTCTAGATCCACACCGGATATAAATGGACCTACAATACATAGTGCAGTCAATGACTGCTGAAATGAGGGGTGTTGGGTGCATGGAATATACGAAAATGTTTGACTTCATAGTTTCTTTTGGAGTAGTTAGAAGGTAAACATACTAAAAGTCCCCACCCTTGGGAGGTGAGCTATCGGTGGGAAGAGGGGAAAAGGTACCATTTTTTTTTCTATTATACTCTTATCTCGAAAACGGTGGACTCTAGAAAAATATGTTTCAAATCAAAATCAAAGCTAATTAATTTCCTATAAAATTGATCCTATGCAAATTTGTCGAACTTAATTTGTTTTCAAGATATACGTTATTGAAAATTAGTAATTTTCGAAGAAAAAAAAATAAAAGAATTTTTACCTCACTTTTTGTCAAACATTTGCTTTAAATAATGCCCGAAACGCTTATATGTTATGTGAAATTTAATTAGCTTAATTTTGATTTTAAATATATTTTTCTCGAGTCCACCGTTTTCGAGATATAATCGAAAAACACAAAAATGGGACCTTCTCCTTTTCACTCACCGATAATTCGGTGGCTTTAAGGGCGGAGACTTTTAGTATGTTTACCTTCTAACTACTCCTAACGAAGCTATGAAGTCAATCTTTTTCGCACTCTACAATATGTTCAGTGACTGGACTAATAATTGACCTATATCCTGGCAAATGCAGTGTATCTGCAATAATTAACTATGCAAATTTTAGAGCTATAAAATATTTAGAATAGCTTTGGTTTTTGATACATATGTTTTATAATTATGTACGAAGCATATTTACCATTTGTAAAAATATGTGATGGTTGGAATTGATGTGTAATAATAATGAATCTATCATTGAGACATATTTGGTTGCTATCCTTTTTGCTGGCCACCCATGCATTGTATTTCATTCAGTACCACACAGTACTTACCACCATAGATGGTATCTGCGGATCGTTTACTGTCACACTTTCAGCTTCTTTTCACTTCCAAAAAGTAGCAATAGCCGTAAAACCGCAGCGACAAGTGGATCCAATAGGCGTGGAGCGGTCCTTGGAAATAGGCGACTAATACAGCTCCCAGGTAGGATGGGCCCGGGCGGTGGACAATACAACCTGCGCTGGCAGGTACAACACCCCCACACTTGTCGTCTCCTTTGTTGTCCTTCCTCCAGAAGAAAGGACCTGTCTGCAGGATGCGGGCTGAGCCGCTGTCTTCAAACATTTAGTACTTCACCTGACAGCCCGAGGATGGAAATTTACTGCTTCGGTGGTCCCGGTTCGAGTCTGTTTGTCCGCACTCAATGAGCCACTGATCGGTTTCAAGTAGCTCTCATTGTTCGCATCTTTACCTCCAATTAAAGGGTTTCCCATTTATAGAGGCTAAACTGAATGGGGAAAAAATCTATACTGTACCCAACACAGTAAAAACATGATCAATGGAATTGAAGAATAGGAGAAACTATACAAATATGTTAAACAGCTTTTTTAATTTATTTTAATTAACACCTGAATCTCTACAACGCATACTCAGTTAAGATCAGACCATATTGAAGTGTTTAGTTTTGCAACCATGTTTACTACCGTGACAAACACATTCGGGGTAACTGACATTTTTTAAAGGTTATTTATCGCTAAGTTTTCTTAGTAATAAGAAAAAAAAAGAAAAAAAAAAAGAGAGAAGTTTAAATATACATTACATGGAAAAAAATCATAGCAGCAATAAGGAAAATAAGATTTTTTTTTTTTTTTGACATTTATACAGAATGGAATATAACGGGCTATTGAAATAGGTCTTTAAGTATCTTTGTGAATAGAAATAAAACATCAAGAAAGAATTTTAAAAATATTTAGAAATATTTAATGTAAAAGTAGATAGAGCAGCAGCACAGAGAGATGTCTTCAGAAAGAAAGTGTTGAATTTAGGAAACTTAGGGTACATGAAATAAGACCACAGATACAAGGTGGTCGGAAAAAAGGAAAAGAGACATTGTGAAAGATGAAAGAATATTGGAGGGAAAGAAAATAACAAATGAGAAGGAATTGAAATTGACACATGGTCCTTAGTCGGCCAAAAAAAAAAAATTAAATAAATAAATACAATTATTAAAGTACTTTCTATGAAGATACTGCCAGTTCAAACACAAGTCAGTTACTCTTCTTGTGCTTGCATACGTCTAGCTATTTTGTTTTCCTTCCCAATAAAGTCTATAGTGACTGGAAATGCCTGGAGAACCTAAGTATCAGTGCTCCTGTTCTAGCTGTCTCTGTCAGTGGAAGCAGACATTTTCGTCTCACCGATCCATCACCCTCTACGACTCTGTAAATCACTGAAAATACTCGCGTTTCAATCTTTCTTCTTAGAACGTTTTACTAACTATATTGGTTCTTCTCTATACTACTAATCCACGCTATCATGTTGGTACTTTGTTAAGTATCTTACGAACTTTTATTTACAGACCAGTGAAAATTCATCAATTTTTTTTCACTTGATTAGTTTGTTTGTTTATTTCGTTTAACGTCACTTTATGCTGCTATGGCTAATCGGACGATGCTACGGCGGGAGTCCTAAATTTTGTCATTCCAGGTATAATTAGGATAGGGATCTTTAACGAGTACCTGACATCGCACAGGCTCGGGACCCCCATTTTACGTCCCTTCCGAAGGACGGCATATCTAAGGATTTTTTACTCCCTTTAAAAAATCCTAAGGTCATCTGCCGGGCTTCGAACCCGCGATCTTGGGTTTAGTAGGTTGCTTTGCTAACCACTACACCACAGGTGACCCCTTTTAAAAATACTTGATTAGTTGATTTTCTATCAACGATTGTAGGTTTCGTTATTAATGCTAGCTAGCTAACTACTAATTCTTATCTAAAGATGCTTTTACGAAACCTTTAGAGCACTCTCATAAAATTCAGTAATAATTTAGTAACTTAGTGGTTAAATGGGATGATAAATATTAAAGGTTTATAAATAATTATCTCAACTGATTTTAAGTTTTTCGGTTTGCTGTACTGTAATCCAATAATCCAGTTTAATCCAAATACTAACTTTGACACATCGCAAAGTGATGCTTTACGAATAAATAAGTAAAAACTTCCTGAAAAAGATTATTTCCTCAGTTATTGGCAAATGATTAAACGAGCTTATATGTGCATAATTGCGCATCAAAGATTTCGGGTGCCTTCATGTCATTAATCAACGCTAACAAACCACTCTCTCTTTTGCATCTAACAATACACTCCTTGGAGCTTTTATTTCACTCTCATTAAACTCTACGTTGCTGCAGATGTTGGTTATCTTATTAACCGTTGTCGCGCTTCTTTGTGCCATTCATCGACGCAATTTCACCACTTTAATTTTTAACTTCTCATAAACTTGTTCTTTATCTACTTAGGACTCTTTTCGAGGAAACTCTTTTCGAACTATCTACCGATTTTAGTTTATATTCCTATTTCACGTTATCTTTATCTGGCAGATGCTTCAGTGCGTTCACGCCAAACAAACTCTTCCCTGATACGTAACGTTGGTTTTTTTATGCTATCATTGAAGTCGCCATTAATTGAAAGATAGTTTTTCATTCATTCCATGACGTGATTGATTAGTATCATATTGTCTTATTCTATGCTAGATTGTAAAATGAGAGTGTGAATGTGTGTCAAGGATAGGTTAGTGTACAGCTGTTCAAATATCTGATCCTAGCGTAAACAGTCGAACTATAGTTGGCTTAGATGTTTTTGTTCCTTGATTTTCCGCTTTAAAATTACCAATTTAGCAATGTTGCCTTCCATGGAGCTGCCCAAAATATTATTTCGTTTGAAATCCTGAAAAAATAATAAAAACTTGGATAGTTCTTACTAATCAGAAAACATCAGAGTACCCAGTCAACTCAGATCTGGCGAACTCTTAACAATTTTATGTTGTGTGCGAATACAATATCATAAACTATCTACCAAACTTTTAAATAACAATATCACAAACATTTTAAAAATATAATATATTTATAATAAATTGCGTGCTACACCATTAGCCTCGTATTTCTTGAGTCTGTAGGAAAAAGGATTTCTGATAAGACTGGGTTATGTCTTCTTGCAATGCTCACTTTGTTTTGTTTTAAGGCATTTTTTCTCATTTTGTGACATTGCTGTTATTATTTAACAACGTATATATCAAACAACACAAATGTTTGACGAATTGAGGTTAAAATAATTTTTTTTCGAAAATTAGTCATAGCGATTTTCAATGACGTATATCTCGAAAACCATTGGAAAACCCGATCCGATTAGTATTTCCGCTTTATTATATTAATACTAATATATTATAATAAATAAAACACTAGAAATATTGAAGTGCCGATAAATATATAAGATTTATTGACCTTCCGCCTTCCATTCTGTTAGTGATGGCAGTTCGCCATTTGTCGAAATAGTGCCACTGACGCCATTCTCGTCCGACGAAGATAAGTTCATGCTGGTGATCACTTCGAAGACGTAGTCCTGCGTCTCGTATGAAGATCTGGAATTAAATTTGTGGTTAAGTGTTATTTATTCAAGCTGTTTTGGTCTTAAAAGAAACTATACCGAGTTTGGGATTCAGACCTATACCAAACGTTTATGTAGTACCCGCAGCTGAATGTATTTAATGAATCCCTAAATGAAGGAATTATCGAAGTGATTTACAGTTTTAATTAATCCATATCGAACATAGAATGCTTTCCTGGTTGAATTTAGTCCAGTTCATTGATGATGAGATTTATTGGAGGTGGGCACAGCTCAGAGTTTCCCTAGCAACCAGATAAACTTCAGGTCCTAAGTTCAAATCAAGCTAGTGGTAAGAGTGGGGTTAATTCGTTGCAATTAACAACCAAGCCATCACCCATCCGCCCTGGAAAACCTCGTGTAAGGAAGGTGAGAAGGCTAGGAAAAAAATAATGGATTTATGTTATCTTTAAAAAAAACATCATTGGTAAGGGTCATTTAAATAATACTAGATTGGTTAATTGGGCTTAAAACAAATCTGGGAAGCGAGCAGAAGAATATATGGGATGCAGAATGATGCTATTTTAACAACAGTAATTTTAATTTTTTTTAAGATATATTGTTTTAATTAATTTCAATAATAGTTATCGTTATATGAAAAACCGTTTCTCCAGCTATTTTGTAAATAGTAAGAAACTACAACCGACTTGCTTATTACACACTAGCGTCGCGGCTTCGCCCGCTCTCATAAGCCAAGAACTTCAATAATTTGAACTAATAATTGCAGATTTATTTGTTTATCACTAAAAATCTTTTATTGAAATATGCAACTAAGCATTTTTTTCTTCAATGATATTTTCACGTATAGCAGTCATTTTTAACCCGGTTGAAATTGCGCTGATTAAGTGGTTGAAGGTGATAAAGCATAATTAGACATCAACATTTAATTTTAATCTATGATATGGTAATCTAGATGGACAGAGACTGTTAAGAAAGAACGCCTTCCTGGTAATGGACTGAATTATCAGTGTTATAAAGGCCCATGAATCATATTTTTACACACTATATCAAAAAGGAAAGGATCGACATTTTTATTTGATAATTTGATAATTTGATTTTCATCCTTCACTGGTATCCATGTTGCACCAGATATTCAAATATGTTTTAAAAAATGTAATAATATAAGTAAATTTTACTATAAATTTCAATCTCTATTTAATACCGTACTTTTGTAACCTCTCATGTGGAATGGCGCTTGCCACCTACCGGTCAAATTTTAAACTTCACTTGAATCCACATATTATCGCTTTTATAATGGCCCGTGTTGCTGAAACGGCGAAGAGAGAATGATAAAAAAAAAAAATAAAAAATTGTAGACTGTATCAGAAAATATTCAAGTCCAAATCGTTCAATTAGGCAAGACGTATAGTTACTATGTAGGAAAACTAAAGTAGGGTTGGGTGATAGCCGATAGTTACTATCGATATATCGATAGGTTATGCCTATCGATGGTCACTATCGATAGTTTCAACTATCGATAGATCTTTTTTACATTCAAGTTTTGAAACTCTCGGAATTATGCTGATCTGTCTCTGTCCAGTGTCGAGTTTTTTTTTTGTAGTTGAATTCGGATTTTCTAGAGCTCAAGGGTTCTCTCAAAGATAAAGCGAAAAGGAAGCAGAAATGTTAGTTTTTTTCTTTCGGACAATAAGTGGCTCAAGGAACACACTTGAGTCTTGAAATTAATTATTTCGTTATTTTTCTTTTCTGAAGATATTATTTGTTCATTATTATTGTAACCATGTAAATTGTAAATACATTTTTTAAAATTCAAATAAATTAGTTTTTTTTTTTCTCTCATCTTTATGATATAATCTTATAATTCATAATCCTGCAAATTTTAAATAGTCAGTAGATAATTGAATTTAATTAAATTAGTTGAAAATCTTTATTGAACAGCTTTGGAAAAAAAGGAAGCAACTATCGAAAGCAGTCGATAGTTCTCAACCGATAGTATCGGGTTATCGTTAGTGCTAACTATCGACTATCGCCCAACCCTACAGTAAAGACTTCCCAAAGACATATATCAGCTAATTTATTCCGTAACTTTTACTAAAGCAATATTTTGGATCTAATTTTTCTAAAGGAACTCCTTGCTACCTGATATCGGGAGGTTGGACGCCGGTATCCCAGGCCGATACGGTGGCGTTGAGAGGCAGCAAGGTCTGTAGCGCTTCCTCCAACTTGCCCATCTCGGCGGAGCAGAGCGCCTCGACTACCCTCAGCCGTGCCTCGTAGTCCTGGGCCGCCGCCTGTCGTTTCTGCTGCAGTCGTTCCCTCACCATCTCTTTCAGCTCCCATTCGTCCCAGTCCAATCCTCCTGTGTGTAACAATGTGTAATATTTGATTAGATATTTAGATTATCCGTGCTAGCGCAACAAAAGAGGTTTATAGTCCAGGCAACGAAGGAAATAATTCATGTAGAAGCCAATTTTGGTACAATTGTAAAGAAAGGTGTTCTTAACAAAACATTAAAAGTATTGAGGGCTGGGAATGGAGCTAAGGGTGGAGGTCTAAAGAGGTTTTTTTTTTAAAGATTTTTCTTAATTGGGTAAACCACTAGTTATGGTCATAGTTAAGAGGACTTACCGATTTAAAAGCTAATTTCATTGGTTCAGTTTGTAATATGGCATCTTTGGTTATATACTTAGATTCTCAAATGTTTGTACTATTGAACGTAAAATTGACAAATACACTAAAGCTTCCTTTCAAATAAATTTTCATATTTTCTTACAAAAAGCTAAAAATACCAGTTATGGTTATAGCCAAGACTTGTTATAGTCATCTGGCAAAATAGTCTTTCAACGAATGTTATTAATAATTTAAAAATGAGTATTAATTAATGAACACCAATAACTATAAAACTAATCTAAGACTAATACAACTTGGTCTAACTAAAAAGTACAATATATATTTAAAAACTTAAAAACACAATCACTCGCCTCTCATTCACAAACTTTGTAGTTACTTATTAGTTTAGAAAACCGTCATTAAATGATAGTTGAAAAAGTATTAAAACGACTATTTATCAGAGTATAATTTAAACAGCACTTCTTGTTGCTTTTTCTACATAACAGTAGTAACGGCATGCAATATGGTAATCATCACCACTGAAAAATTAATGAATCAAAAGAAATCGGAATGTATTATCCTCTTTCAATATTTCCAGTTTTCTTAAACAGCAGTAGCCTGATTATAGAGTTATATTATAGAATATAACTAACTAACTTCAGAGGCGTAAGGTCAAACATGACCGCTAGTAAGAAGAGATGTATGTGAGTTTTGAAATGACATAATCAAATGAAGAAAATTATTTTTTTCTTTATTAGAAGAAAGAACGTTTGTGACATAAAAAAAAAAAAATTGAAATAGATAGGGGTGTCCATAACCCATAACCCATATCCCGTATTTTTATACACCGGTTATGCTCAGTTCAGAATTATTGTTTGTTAAAATCAGATAGTCCAACATAATGGAGCTTGTATTGAATTCTAATGAAAAGTAACAAAACTCAAAAACTAAAAATTAATGAAGCAATTTCACTATAATTCCTTAAGAATCTTCACTTATAAAACCGGTCTAACTAACTAAAGAAAGAAGGACACTATTTTAGGAAAATATTATTGAATGGCTGTTGGAAAGGGATAGGAGGGAGAGTTTCATTTGTAAAGAATTTTAAACCCTTTACAAAAATATTTCTCCCGGTAATATCACAAATAAAAGGCTTAGACCCTTATTATTACGGTAATAGTATTAGCCTGCCCATAACTGGTAAGGTGACCGTAACTAACTCTAAAACTACTGCCTCTAACGAAAAAATGTTTGTATTCTCAATTAATCTACTAAAAATTTTCTATAAAAAAAAGGTTTTATACACTTTTTTGGTGGAATAAATGCTCATGGAGATGTGGAGAGTAAATTAAATGTATACGGTAAGTCGCACTTCTCCGTGGAAACACGTTTATCGGTACTTTGGCTACAACTCCAAAAATATTTGTCCGATTTAAAATTCTTTTTTTCCATTTGAAACCTGGTTAAATTTACTATTAGAAATTTTAACCTGGTCCTCTAAAACACCTATGGTAAAATGCTGAGGAATCTTCACTGTTGTGATCTCGCTTTTTCCGCAAGTTTCTCGAAATAAGTCCAAAAATATTTCTCCGATCGCAAATTTCTTTTTTCTCCCTCGAAGCTGTTTAATTAACTACCAGATCCCATATCTCAAATTTTAATTATATTCCGTGAAATACTCATGCCTCCACGCTAAAAACCGCGTGATGTGAATGTTTTTTTCGCAATAGCTCTGAAACAATTTGCATAATCCCAAATTAATTTTTTTCATATCAAAGCCAGTTAAATGTACTATTAGATCCTATATTTAATTTTGATTAAATACCGTAAAATACCCAAACATATCAAAAATGTAATATTTTGCCAAAACATGCATATTTAGCGTGCTGGGGTGTGTATATTACGGAATATACATCATATGTCTGATTATCAATCACATAAAAACAACAACGGAAAAGAAACAAACAATAACAGTATTATTATAGAATTACTATTTTTCTAAATCCTAAAATTTTGAAACATCATATTAAGGAGTATCATTATTATTATTGATTTGGCTATAGAAGGTGTTAAGAATCCTGGAAGTTCTTTGACTCTGCGAACTAAACTACTAATTCTAACTTAGCAGAATACTTTTACTTATTAAGCTCATTACTAGTTACTTCTGAGTAGTGATGAGTTGCTATCGCACAAGAAGCTGGAGAGGTAGTCGATCTCCTTGGCTTCTTCTTCGTTCTGCTGCTTCACCTCTTCCAGCTGCTTCCTCAGGCTGAAGATCTGTTCTTGCAGCGTGTCTATCCTTTCTTGCAGGTTCCTCTTCTGTTCTCCGTCACCTGCTGCTGTTAAGTAATATCTCTCTGTTTCATCTTCTGGAGGTGCCTTTTCCACCTGTAAAACTCGCCTTAATAAAATATATTCTGATTCAGCTTAGCGTGTCGTCATACACCATAACGTAGGACGTTTCAGTAATGTAAGATGGAAATAGTTATTATGTAGGCAATAATAGTTGGCTTAGGTAAGGATATTACTTAGGTATATAAAAAAAGTTCATGACTTGGCAAATATTACTAAATATCAACCCAGCAACTATTTTTCATTAGAATCGTATTTTTAATAAAGAATCGTTTCCTAGTTGGCCGTCCTCATTCCCCAGCCTTCTTGTAATGCTCGTACAAAGATTACATAATATCTTGTGCAGCAATCGAATGTTTTTGTGAAAAAAAAAAAATAATACTTAATGTGGTGACTATATCATTCAATTAGTAATTACCACATGTTATTATTGACTATCTTAATTATGGGAAGGTTATATTGAGTAGTGTATAAAGAGTGTTTTATGTTCAACCAGTGCTATATTTTAGTTGAATAAAGCCTATTTCTTTAAAGGTTGACTAGTTTATTTCAATTTATTCAACTAAATATGGATAAGTTTCTTAGACCGGAGAGGCTTGACATCGACCCGTCATCACAAAATGCTGCACAAGAATGGAGTCACTGGTATGCTACTTTTACTAATTTTATCAGTTACGACAATACTCTTGACTCAAAAAAGAAAAACTGCAATTATTAACAAATTTCGTTTCTCCTCCAGTTTTTCTATATTTCAATGAGTGTAAAACGTTTGAGGAAGCTGAAAAAATTCTAAAAAATCTTTACATAAAACCAAAAAACATTGTATATGCCAGACACTGCCTAGCAACCCGCAAACAACTTTCAAATGAATCTATAGATGTCTATCTGCAAGCATTAAATTTGCTGAGTAAAGACTGCGAATTCACTGCTGTTACTGCTGAACAAAATCGTAAAGATTGTGTTGTGTTCGTGATTCCTTTATTAGTGGTTTACTTTCAAAGACCATTCGTCAGCGCCTTTTAGAGAATAATTCTCTATCTCTAGAGGATGCTTATAAACAAGCCCTTGCTCTGGAATTGGCTCAGATGCATTCGAAAACGTATGATGTACTTTCCACCGAGATGAATGCCGCTACTTATGAATCAAGCCCTCAGAACTCAATCGATCCTACACCTGAACCGACATCTGCATCTCTATCCAAAACTTCCTATAAGAAATGTTATTTTTGTGGGGGTCTGCTTCATCAAAGATCAAAGTGTCCTGCAAAAGACGCTATCTGTAAGGGTTGTGGAAAAATTGGGCATTTTGAAAGAGTTTGCAAGTCAAAATTTCGATCAAAAACTTCTGCTACCACTAATCTTATAGCTACCACCATATCTGCGGCTTCTCCACCCTGTGTAAGGAAGGCTGTGAAATCAATTAAATTGAATGGTAACTGGTGCCAAGCGCTTGTAGATACAGGGAGCTCACTCAGTTTTCTTAATCTGAGTAAAGCTCGTGATCTAAGCATTCCTTTTTCACCTCAAAGTGGGCAGGTTTCAATGGCCTCGATGTCACTAATTTCTCCTATTGTTGGCACCTGCTTAATAGACCTTCAGATAGATAAAAACTGTTACAATAATATAAAATTATTAGTCATGAAAGACCTATGTGCCGACGTTATATATTAGGGCATGACTTTCTAGAACACCATCGATCTGTCGAATGAGAATTCGGAGGGCCCCGTGAATCTTTGAAACTTTGCAGTTTAGCTGTCGCCATTGTCAACCCAGTTTCCTTATTTTCTTGCCTGGCAGACGGTTGGAAACCAATTGCTACTAAATCTAGACAGCATTCATACTCTCAAGACGATCTCAAATTCATACAGAATGAAACAAATAGAATGCTACGAGAAGGAATCATTGAACCAAGCAATTCACCCTGGAGAGCTCAAGCTTTAGTAAGTAATACAAGTAATAATCATAAAAGGAGAATGGTCATAGATTATTCTCAGACGATAAACCGCTTTACACTTTTGGATGCTTACCCTCTTCCACGGATTGATTCAATCATTCACAAAATTTCTCAATACTCCCTTTTCAGCACTATTGATTTACATAGTGCTTATCATCAAGTGCCTATCAGACCTGAAGACAAGCCCTATACAGCGTTCGAGGCAAATAACCAATTGTACCAATTTACTAGAATACCCTTTGGTGTTATGAACGGAGTTGCTGCTTTCCAAAGGGTAGTTGATGAAATTATTCACAAGGAAAGTCTAACGGGAACGTTTGCTTACCTTGATGATGTAAGAATATGTGGGAAAAACGAAGAAGAGCATGACCAAAATTTGGAAAAATTTCTTACAGCTGCAAAAAAATACAATTTAACTCTAAACGAAAATAAATGCAGGTTACGAACATCAACAATCAATATTTTAGGCTACAATATCTCTAACAAATCTATAAAACCAGATCCAGAACGGATCAAATCTCTCTTAGAATTACCAGCACCTACTGACACTGCCTCACTACAACGGGTTCTAGGCTTCTTTTCTCACTACTCCAAATGGGTCCAAAAATACTCTGAGAAAATAAGACCACTTGTTCAATCTCATTATTTTCCATTAAGTCAAGAAGCACTTGCCGCCTTTGAGTCGCTTAAACAAATAATCGCTCAATCTGTGGTTTCGGCAATAGATGAATCATTTCCTTTCACGGTAGAGACTGATGCTTCAGAGTTTGCGATCTCGGCTACACTCTCCCAGCAAGGACGTCCTGTGGCATTCTTTTCGCGCACGCTCTCCTCAACTGAACAAAAACATTCTATTATTGAGAAAGAAGCATATGCGATCGTTGAGGCATTAAGAAAATGGCGACAGTTCCTCATTTCAAGACATTTTAAACTGATCACAGACCAAAAGAGTGTTGCTTTATGTTTGACAATCACCGCACAACTAAGATTAAAAACGAAAAGATCATGAGATGGAGAATTGAGCTAGCTCCCTACAAATACGACATTATTTATCGTCCAGGAAAAGAAAACATTCCAGCTGACACTCTATCCCGAATTTGTGCTACCACTAACACGATTTCTCTCTATGATTGGCATAAGAGAATGTGTCATCCCGGGATTACCAGGATGTACCACTGGGTCAGATCAAAAAATCTACCGTTCTCCCTCGAGGAAATCAGAACAATGACGTCTTCCTGTAAGGTTTGTGCGGAAGTAAAGCCACGCTTTCATAACAAGGTACAAGGACAGCTGGTCAAAGCAACTGCTCCATGGGAAAGGCTAAACCTGGACTTCAAAGGACCTCTTCCATCATCCAACAAAAATCGCTACATTCTAACAGTTATTGATGAATTCAGTAGGTTTCCTTTTGCCTTTCCTTGTTCGGACATTTCAACTACAACGGTCATACATCATTTGACAAATCTATTTTCATTGTTTGGACTTCCAGCGTACATCCACAGTGATCAAGGTGCATCATTCATGTCAGAAGAAATCAAGACCTTTTTGCGCTCCAGAGGAGTGGCGACTAGTCGAACCACGCCTTACAACCCGCGAGGTAATGGTCAGTGTGAGAGGTATAACAAAATTATTTGGGACACTATTATCTTAGCGTTGAGGTCAAATAACCTCGAAAATGAGCGATGGGAATTGGTTCTCAATGACGCATTACATAGCATCAGATCGCTCTTGTGTACTGCTACTAATAGCACACCTCATAAACGTATGTTCACACACCCTAGACGATCTTCTAGCGGCACCTCCCTTCCTGCATGGCTTATGCAGCCAGGACCTGTTCTTCTACGAAGATTTCAAAGGAGAAGCAAGTTCGATCCTTTTGTGGAAGAAGTTGACCTCCTGGAAGCAAATCCTGACTATGCTCACGTCAAACTGTCAGATGGTCGGGAAACAACTGTCTCTACGAGGCATTTGGCTCCTGCTAGTAACCAAACTGAAGAAAACATCAAAATAGACAACGCTCCATTTCTCCTCCCTGACGAACCTCATCTTCCACTAGACCAAGATGAGCCCGGAGTATCTGCGGAACCAACAATGGAAGATTCACCCTCTTCTGAATTATCTCTTCCAAACGCTCCAAGAACTCTAAACCTCAGAAGAAGTGAACGAACACGTAATCCCCCACGATACTTGGAGGATTATATCTAAACTTATGGGCGGAAGAATGTGGTGACTATATCATTCAATTAGTAATTACCACATGTTATTATTGACTATCTTAATTATGGGAAGGTTATATTGAGTAGTGTATAAAGAGTGTTTTATGTTCAACCAGTGCTATATTTTAGTTGAATAAAGCCTATTTCTTTAAAGGTTGACTAGTTTATTTCACTTAATGAAATCAGATAAAAAATAGAAGGCTCGATTGATCGATACTCAGTTAATCGATCAAGAATGCTGTTTATCATGAAAGAAAAGCTACCTTTTCGTGCTAAATCAGCATCTTTGGGTCATTTATTTGTAACAAAGTAAGGAGCATTGAGGATGTTACGAGAATTAAGGACTTTGGATTGGAGTTGAGTTACTCGAGTTTTTAGTTTTTTTTACAAAATTTGTAATTTTACTTATTTACCAGAACCTTTGTTTAGCGATGTATTTATTAGTGATTTTATTGTATAAAACTATGTTAATCATGTAGAGGACATTGACCGGTACATATATACTAAATGATTTGTAATTGTAAATATGTCAATAAAGCCTTATTATTATTATTATTTTTTTAATATTATTATTAGCGATTTAAAACTTGAAATATAGAAAAAAAAACCGTTAAAATATGTAAAGTTATAATTGAAAGTTACCCTAATGAAGATTTTATTTTTCTATTATGTCTGGTATCACAAAGAACAATATGCAATTTTGAAAATTACAAATAATCTTTCCCGGATATATTTATTGTTGTTATTAGTATTATTGTTCATGAGGACATTAGTAACTAAAATTACTAATATTTATTTAGATATATTTTTCTAAAACTACCTCTTTCTCTCCCGACTTTATAACCTTCAAAATACAATACATAGTTTAAGCCTAATATTGGGTGTCACAACAAAAAAACGTATTACTTACTTTGTTGATATTTACCCAACGGTCAACTACTTTTAATATATTTTCCTGTACTTCTTGCCTCTCCACGTCTAAATTACACCATTGAAATTTTAAAAAATTTCCAGCAATAATTTCCAATATTATTGAAACTATTTCTAACCCTAACACAACTTTTAAAAGTTCGTGAATGCTTAAGTCCATAATCTTACCTTAAACTCTCGGTCGATCTGATCCATTTCCTTGATGGTCTTCATTATGATTTCATCATCACTCATGTTACATAGCGCCACTTCCTTTATTTCATTATTTGCCTCCTTCGTTTCGTTTTCCGCTGTTTCAGCACTCTCCACGTAAGCTTTTACCGTCTTCTCGATGACCACTTTTTCCTCTATTCTATGATTCCATTCTTCCACATCATCTACTATTTCTTTCGTTACTGTTTCTTCTACTATTTCGAGATGCACCTTTTCGATCGTCTCATCTCTCTTTATCGTATCCTCTTTTGGCTCTGTGATCAGTGTTAGTTCTCCTTTGACTAACACTGTATCACTATCCTCCTCGCTTAATTTATCTTCACATTCCTTTATCTCCGTCTTGTTTTGTTCTGTCTCTGGCTTCAGACTAGTCTCGGTCGGTATACTTTCGAAATTTATGAATAAATCACTTAATAGATTTGAAACTGGAATGCTTTTTGGTTCTATGCCCTGCTGCTGGTTTTCTGTACTTTCTGGCTTCGTAAAGTAGTTTATTTTTTCTTCGTTTTCTGTTTTGATTTCATATTCCTGGTTTTCTCTAATTTCTGGTTCTATGCCATGCTTCTGGTTTTTTATGCTTTCTGGCTTCGTGAAGTAGTTTATTTTTTCTTCGTTTTCTGCTATGATTTTATGTTCCTGGTTTTCTCTAATTTCTGGTTCTATTTTCATCGATTCTTCCTCTGTCTTAGGACTCGCCTTTTCTTCTTCTTGAGGAAACACCTCTATCGTTTCCTTTTCTGGTACCACCGGTTTTTCAGTTGTTTCAACAGTCGGTTTTTCTTCTTTCTTTATTAAATCGCGGCATAGATCTTTAATTATTGCTAATTCCGAGGGAGACAGTCCAGACTTTTTTTTAATAGGTTGACCGCAAGACGTTTCATTTTTTGTTGCGCTACTCACTATAGACTCGTCAATATATTTGGAACTATTTACCTCTGAATCAGATTCATCTGAAACTGTTCCTTCTGTGGCGTATTCTTTGGCTTGTTCTGAATCTTCTGTGAATGTTGTATCACTTAACTCATCTGTGTTGTAATCCTCTCTCTTCACTGGTTCTTTCGTTATTTTTTTATTGTTTTCCGATCTGTTACTAGATGATGAAGACATTGAACCTTTGCTTTCAGATTCACCTGTGGATAAGTCTCTATAGTCTTTAAATTCGTTCTTCTTTTTAGAATTTTTTTTGTTGTTACCGCCGAGCGTGGCTGCTGCCAGAGTTTTCTGAAACTCTTTGAGCTCAAGAAATTGCTTCATTAAAATTTGGCTCCTATCTTCTGGTTCTTTCTTTTTCTTTCCGATTTTCGCCGTTTTCTCAGGCGCTTTGCTTTTCGACATGCCCACTATTTCCTGAATGGTTTTCTTGATGCGAGTATAGTCGTCTTCATGGTTTTTCCCATAGCCTTTACCATCCCACATTTTTAGTCTAACTTCGACATTAATTTTCAAAGAAACCTACCTGTTATCAGTACCTGTGGCCAGGTGTTTAAAAATGAATTATTATAACCTTTTTCTTATATTATATTTCTTATATTCTTATAGTGGTTATATATTTTGAATTAATTGTGATAGTGAATCTGTTCGATTTTTGGTATACTCGATATCATCTTTGTAATCTCTTTGAGAACTATGATTACTAAATATAAAGACAATTTAAAAATATTTTCCAATATTAAAAAGTAAATTTTGGAATGCCTTCTAACTCTAATTCTTTTGACTATTTAAATCATAAAAAAATTCCATTTCCAGAATTTAATCTGTCTTAAATGTTAATCTATGGCATGCCGTTTCTTTTATCTACATTACGATCTGTTCATCGGTTTTGATTTTACAACGGTCTTATTCATGTGTAAGGTTATAATCTGTAATATCAACTTTAATTTGAAAACATAAAATAAAATAATTCTTTTAGACTCGCTCGTTTCTGAAACTGAAGATAATCAGGAACATAATAAAAAATCAGCCAGAATTACAGAAAAAGAACCGCATTCCTGTTGCTGAAATAACCTGTTACAAGTGTGCCAAAATAATGGTTTAAAGATTTCTTTCACTGTTTCGAACCTTTGGGCAGTTTTTCATACTTGATATTCTTGTACTTATAATAAATAATGGCATTGTGTAGTGGGACTCAGAGATTGATTAAATTTATTAGAGAACATAGGAAATTTTAATGTTTCAATGAATTCAACTTTTTGTTTAAAGTAGTTGTTTTATTGATTTTATTATTAACTTAGTGTGAGTACTTCGTGAAAAAAAAAAAAAAAAAAAAAAAAAATGTAACACAAGAATCTGTAAGATTCGAAACTAGTTTTCAAATAACAATAATTCCAAATAGAAATGGCAATAAATTCATGAATGCTGATCCTAATTTTTTTTCCAAATCAAGAAAATTGTGGTTATATCAATATTTATCTATTAATATAGTTTGGATAGTTTACATATTTATATTATATTTTATTATATTTACAAGGATAGGGCTGGTTCTGATAGTAAAACAGCTTTGAAAAAATTACAAAATAACAAGTTCCAGGAGAGGAAATAATCTAGGGTCATGATCATTTTATCATTAAAAATAGAGTTTATATTTGCATTCGATATGGAACAAAACTAAATAATAATGCATAACAGTGAAGATTTGCATTTATTATTTATTTAACATTTTTAATACCTTTTGCATATATTTATTTATTAAAACTTACAGTAATAGGAAATGTTTTAAACACTAGTAGCAGCTACATATACCAGTTACAAGAAACAACCCGTTACTGCGCTATATCGTTCTTTAATGTTGTTGTTGTAATATCACCGATTAATTGACTTAATTAATTATAATTATTAATGTCAAATAAGATAAAACAAATTTTCTTCAAATGAATTACTCAATTCGGGTATTATCACCGAAACCTCAATGTTAGAATTCACTATACAGTTGCTCATTCTATCGATGTGTCCACACTATAGCACACTTCGGATCTCGATTCCGGTATCTCTGTCTAGAAATGAATTGCTGTTACAAATAACGATCCATATGATAGTTAAAAAATTAAATCAGATCTATTAAAGAAACCAATAATAATTCAAGAAAAAAATTAGTGAGTAGCATATATGTACATCATATTATAGATAAGATAATTACTTCGCTGAAAATGTACAAAAAAAATAATTTATTTTACATATTATTAGTTTTGAAAATAATCTTGCAAATGTTCCGAATTTCATTTATTATTTAAGAAATCGGTAATGTTATACATATATTTTTCGAAGAAAGAAGTAAATGAGTGGATGCACTGATATATTTTATTAATTAATTAATTTTTTTCTTCTTCGAGTTCGGCCATCTGTTTAACAATTCATTCCTTGCTCTTCTGTTCTTTCCAATATTTCTTTATTACCTCTTTTCTCCTTTCATCTGACCACTTTCTATTAATTTGTGTTTTAACCATTTCCGGAAATTTGATTTTGTTGACTGCTGTCCGTTATTGGTCTCTGTCCAACATTGGAATTCCACTGTATATTTGCCACCATTATATCTTCTTTTACCATCCGTATCCATGTATTCTTTTTCTCTTTTTGAAGGCTGTGTTGGAAAATTTTCTTTGTCAGTCTTATTTATTTTTTTGTTGATTAGGATTTTCGCCAGTGCAGTAGCTCTCCTTAATCCAAGTTTTCAATGTCCTTCCTCCATATTCTTCTTACATGTTTTCGTTGGCCTATTTCGTTTCCGTACTTCATCTATTGTCCACCCATACACTTCCCCAGGTAGCCTTCTGTCGGACTGATATTTCCCTGGAAGTTGTTTTAATAGTGTATAAAAGTTTGGAAACTATATTAAAACTAGCATTCCCGTCGTAGCTTCGCTCGCTCTGATAAGTTAAGAACTTCAATAAGTTAGACTAATAATTAAACTAATATGTTTATTTATAAAAATCTTGTATTGAAGTATGTAATTGAGCAATATATCTTCAATAATATTTTTAACACATAGCAAGTCATTTTAAATTGATTAAAATTGCTGTGATTAAGTGTTTGAAGGTTATGTAAAAGCATAAAAGGACATCCAATTTTTAATTTTAATGTATGAGTTAGTAATCCAGACGGATAGAGACTATTAAGAAACTTTGCTATTATGGACTGCATCATGAGTACTTACAACTGAAGGGCTATGAACATATGTTTACACACAACATCAAAAATCCAAGGATTGACATGTGGGGTTCAATAGATTTACTATTTCAAACTCTGTTTTCATCGGTCGATTTTTTAAATTTTACTACGATTCACACTTTACACCACATATTTAAACCTCTTTTGATACCAATTTAATTGATTTCATAAAAAAAAAAAAAAAATTATTATTAATTTCTCGCTCTTTATGACACCGGACCTTTGTAACCTCTATTAAATGGCTCTCGCCACCTATCGGTCTATTTTTAAACTTCACTGTGCACCGCATATTTATCGCTCTTTAACATCTATTCAATTGAATATATGTAGATTTTATTATTGCTAAACCTTCCTTGAAATATGAAGATGATTTAGTTAAAAATTGGTTCAGATTGGTTCACTAGTTTAGTTTTTGTGGTTCGTGATAACAAACGTAAAATGTTTTTTTTCCTTTTATATAATAGAATAAAAAGAATAGTTATAATAGAATAATAATAAAAATATTGAAAAAATCCTAAGAATAACAAAACTTTATAATAAAATAGGTCTATTGCCTGGCTGATTTATTCGTTAATACTTTAGCTTCGGCAGTTTGAAATTGTATTTATTTAATCTCGAAGAGTCGCTATTATCTGCGGTATCAAAGGATAGACAAAATAATCGATTCTTGATGCTGATTCTTCTTTTTTTTTTTCCTATAACGGGTGGAATCGAGAATCGACACACCACTAGTTCCCTTTATTATTCTTAATGCGTGGGTCAAGTGGCGGTAAGCGTTATTGTTAGAGTAATATTTGATGGTTTTGGAGGATTATGTATTTCATCTAATATATGACTCTGAAGGGTTGAGTTAAAATTTTTGAAGTTATATAATGTCGAATCCCGAGACTTGTCTCCTAACAGAAATGTCCTAGATGTAGTCAGAGCTTTATTTAGTAATTTTGTAGATTTCGATTTCAGTGGAGGCATGATCGTGTGCAGAGATTCTCTTTTGTTAGTTCTTATCGCCACTGAACTCACACATTATTTCTCCTTTACCCACATTTAATTCTACTTTCCAATGAACATTTTCTATATATTTCCTTCTCTTTGTAAGGTAATCATGTTCCGGCTCTGTACCTGCCCATCATGTTACTCAGTGCCGCCTCAATTACGCTCCTTATCCGAAGACTCTCCCAGCCCCTGGAAGACATTCCTCTATTAGAAGAGGCAGTAGATGTAGGGGTTGATATATTGGTCCGGTACCGCCCCTAGTTCTGGGAACCTCTTCACAAACTGCCGCCTTTTTCCGCCCGCCAACTATCAGCTGTTTTTTTGTAACAGGGACCTTGTGTGTGCCTCTCTTCCGTCAAATTGTTAACTTTTGTTAGTATGGAGAGGTTCCTTTTGGTCAATTCGTTCTTGTATAAGACCTAACATTCTTCATATAATCGATTGTTATTCTCTATTTAGTTATTTTCAATACATAGGTTACAGTTTGTTGTATTTTTGTTTGACTAATATAGGGAAGAAATAGCTTTGATTATATTATTGTTATATAAACAGTTTGTTAAGTCTTGAGAATGAAATTTGTTTCAAACTTGTACATTGAATTAACTGTTACTTTGGAGTAATAATATTTTTGTAAGATGAAATACTAATTCTTATTCGCTTTATTTTAGCTGAATAATCGTTCACGATATCGAACAACGGCCCCAGCAAATCTGTGAAACCCGTACTAAACGGACCCATCAATTGCGCTGCTGCACTTCGAGTTTCGTGCATAGCTATTTCCTGTAACCTGACTTATGAACTTCTTTTTATAGATTGCATTATCCATTGTGTTAAAATATTTTCTTATGTAAGAAGTTGTGATAGTAGAACTTGATATCACTTGAGGTATGCTGATTGGCTGATACCATCCTAATAAACATCCGTTTTAACATGGATTTAGTTTTTTCTGTCGTGATATTTTATTATTTCCACTTCTCTAATAGTAGGTCTAACAGAAATTACCAACATGGATTTAGTTTTTGTGTTGGGATAAAGGAGAAAAATCTTCCGCATCAAAAAGTGTCGAAGAATTGAATATTGAATTAATTCGAAATATGGTCACGATCGAGAAAAAGTTATACCGGAATTCGCATACAAATTTACAATGAATTTAGGATGATGATGAAAAATCAATTTAATTAGCATATTAAAAGCAATGGGAATTATGCTGATATAGATAATGAAACCCTTGTGTTAAATTTTATAACTTCTAACTTCACATTCGTTCAAAGCTTAAGTCTTGGAGCTTTTATGTAGTATAATTGTGGTTAAACATAAAACAATCTTACGCTTTAAACGGATCAGTCATACTATTATCAGACGTAAGTAAGACTAACAATAAGTAGATGTAGCACGTGATGCATTTACATCAAATCCAGATCCAGTCTCCTACAGTTACTAGGTCCCTTACATGATAAATGAGCAAAATGCTCGTCTCAGAAATTTGTTGTTTTTCACATTCTTTCTAGATCTCTTTTATTATTCAAAAATAGCTAGTAATAGTTGTGCTCAGCTGGTTATGGAAATCGATAAAATCTTACTTGGTAAAGAATTGATGAACTCGAAGTCAGTCTCAAATAAGGGATCATTCAGAGAAAAAATAATAGTACTTATATTTTTTTTCACGATCGCTGATCACATTATCATCTTGTCTATATGTTAAATTTGCTTTGTCTCTGATTTTGACCAGGCTTGATCAGATAAGAAATTGTAGAGTTAGAGAGGAAGCTTTATTAATGAAGTATTATTTTCCCAAAAATATGTTGTTATAATGAGAGTTCTATAAACTTCTTGAATACTGTCATTTTCACTAGGAATGTCATGAAGAGTATTAGTCTAGACATTGCAGTTGATTTTAGAACCTATAAAGCTTAAATCTAGACTTGAAGTTATAAACCTGCTTTCGGGCGTCTCCAGGCCACCCAGCCTGGTGTCAGTTGTTCACCATACAACTTTATTTAGAAATACATGGATCCTTCCTATTAGAGAACGAATAATCTTCTTTGGGCGTTTGCAAAGAAACACAATATTTATAATATAATTTACATTTGTAGACACATTGGTATCAGAAAGACTTTGTAGGTAGAAATAAGCTTAAGAGATCTTGTTAATACTACACGCAATCTGATCAGTTTTCGCTAGTAAAGTATGTAAGATCATTAAATCAGCCCACTACGACAATTTACTTTATTGTATTTGACCCCATTACCAATATATTATACACGCTATGGTTGATTTGTATAAAGCCATGTCTTCATAGAGATTCGCAGTGAACTAAAGAGGCCATTATTACATTCTTCTGCGTTCCATCACACTGTATTGATGATTGTCATTCTTCAAAATAAAAATAACTAGCTGATGGAATTTTCGCATTTCATCAAGGCTAATTATTAAAACCCGTTTTGTCCACGCTGAGCGGTCACCCATTGTATGGAGGACCTTCTCAGAAAAAAGGCTCTGAGTCCTGAAAGTGGAATAATAGTAAGAATGTTGGACCACGTCCTAAGATGGCTGAAGGTTGACAAGAAGTTCAGGTACAGGAGGCTGAGGTATGCATTAGTGTAAATATTAACTTTAGGTCTAAGTGGAGGTAAAATGGATAACCATAAAACAAATAAAATATCATATTTGGAATTAACAACCCTGCTGTAAATGACTTAGAGCTTTTCATAGACCACCCAGTCTGAAAATACATCCATGTTGAATCTATTTTGATATGGCATCCAGTTCTATAACTTGATAACGCATCCAGAGCTAAATCATCTCTACCAGTGACCAATGATCAGGTAATATCTAGTTGTAACTTACAAGTAGGGATGTGTCGATTCTCGTTTCCACAGATTCTTATGGGATCGATGTTACAAAGTCGATTCCTAGGAACCGATCGATACCGGCGACTTTGGCGATTTTGATACCTAATTATCAAATTAATATATGTACATCGAGTCTGCTCCCTTATGAAAACATAGAAATTGTTACATAGGTTATTCGTTTTATCTTTAAAAACTTTCTTTTCTTTTTTTTTTCAACTATAGATATTTACAACTGTACATCAATGTACATCAAGTAAATTTGAGGAAATGATTATAATGGCATGTAAATCACTTGTGAAGAACTACTCACTAGTAGCACTTCAAAAATGTTTTAAACTAGAAGGTCTCTTGGCCATCTTCTTTTCAGACGCCTCGGTGGGTTATCAGGTATCGAATGAGAAGCAAGTTAGGAGACTAATGGATTCGTGTGGGAGTGCAGTTTACTGTGAAAGGATTGGTATCTGGTTTGGGCTAAATCAGCAACATAAGGAACATTGAGGTCTTTATGGATAAGTTTATTCGTGAAATAGAGGAGAAAGTAAGGAGCATTAAGGATTTTGGATTGTAAGGATTGGATTCGAGAAGAATTGGATGGTTTAGTGGAGCCTCAAAGCTTAA
This sequence comes from Euschistus heros, assembly GCA_003667255.2. Lineage (NCBI taxonomy): Eukaryota > Metazoa > Arthropoda > Insecta > Hemiptera > Pentatomidae > Euschistus > Euschistus heros. The sequence continues at coordinate 547,201 of RCWM02000152.1, read as the reverse complement.
CTCTGTATGTCAATATAGGTCTAATAACTGTCATGTAAATGAGTCTCTTGTAATTTATTGGAAGCTTTGATCGTTTGTCTAGTAAATGTTGGAGTTGTCTACGACGGGCCGTTTCTTGTCTTGTATGTGGATTCCAAGTGAGACGTTTGTCCAAATGGAGTCCCAGGTAGCGGATATGTTCAACAGGGATTAGAGGAATATCATTAAAGGATACCGTAGGACAGGATGTCTTAGGTTTACGACGGAGGGTAAAGGTTATTTGATGGGATTTATTTTAATTTTCCATTTTTGACATCATTCTTGAAGGGTTAAGATATGGGATTGGAGTGTCTGGGATGCAATAAAGGGATCATTATTTACTGATAACAAACATGTCTTTAATAACAAACTATTTTTTCATATTTCTGTTTTGTTATTCTAAAAGGATATTTTTCTATATTTTCAGAATCAAGATTATGAACTCAAATGTAATTTAAAAATCAAATAAGAATATTTATAATTATTTATTTATTTTTTACATTGTCTGGACTGTGACTATTATATTATCTGTTGAAGGTAATTAATGCTTTTTGCTGTTAACTAACCTATTTCTTGAATAATGATTATTATTTCAGTATACCTGAGTTGCTCTTATTATTGGGTTATGCCCTGCAACAGTAATCAGTACCGACACATACTACTTACAAGTGAATCTAAACTTCACAACCATCTTTACCTCATTCGATTTTACCCATGTCTAGTGCATTACACATTAGTTCTTTCGCCGATACATGGACTAACACAGTAACACAGTAACACAGTAATGAGCCAACCAAATAATTATCAAAGTAGTTCCATTAAATTAGATACTTTAGAGAATGTACTCGTACATGTTACTGTTGTAAATACAAATTATGTATAAGCTAATAAAAATTCTACTACAATGTACTATTAGATCCTATATATGTAATTTATATTAAACCCCGTGAAACACCAACGCCAGCCTTAACAATTACTAATTATAACATGTCATAATTTTATATTTTGCATAAACGTACACATTTAGCGTGTTAACGTTAATATATAAATCCTTTCTTCAAAAAACAGCTTCATGCTCGTGTCATTGGTATTTTGGGCGTTTTTTTTTTGCCATTTTCGGTATAAATCCGACGGTTGCCGTGGTAGCAAATTTCAGATTCGGATTTAGCATCCCAATAATATAAAGATTCGTTGAGAATAAAAGTTCAGCAGTTTTACAGCTAGTTCAGAAAAATCATGTTTTATAGTATTAAAATCAATTTAGCAAACGACAAATGTCCACTAAAGAAAACAAGGAAGCCTTTCTTTCTTATTTGTGCAGTGGAATTCTATGTGGAACAGAGACAAATTTCGGACAGTAGTGAACAGGATCAAAGTTCCGGAAATGGTTAAAACAAAAAATTAATAGAAGGTGGTCAGATGAAAGAAGAAAACATCAGGGAGAGGTAATGAAGGGATATTGGTGGGAGCGGAAGAACAAGGGATGACTTGTTGAACGTGGTCCATAGATGGCCGTACCCGTAAGAATAAGAAGTACAGTGGACCCTCGTTATAACGCGGGTTAAGGCGAAATGAAACCTCCCGCGTTATAGACGTACCCGCGGTATAACGAAGGCAGAAGTATGAATTATTGGGGGTCAAAAAATAATGAAAATGCACTCTGATATAAACTCGGGAAACAACAAAAGGAATAATACACAGTTTTTAAAAAGGAAGTGAAGGGGATTCTGTGAACCAAGAAGGCAAGAATAGAGACAACTTCTCCGTACGTCATCTAGGTAGGTTACCGGGAAGATATTCAATCGACATTGTCTAATCAACACATTTCGGCTTATTTCCAGGACGACACAAGCGATGTACACACCCTTCCCTAAAGTTTTTTTTTTAATTCTAATAAAAATCAAACTAAAAAGTTCTAATATTGAAACAAAAACATTGAAACTTGGTTAGACAATCGTGATTACTTGTAATCGTCCTATTTAGTTTTACTTCTTACGTTAACAACTAGTTATCATTTTTTTCCTTTACAAATTCCTTTTAATGTTCAATAAAATTAGAAATGTGTTAAAAAAAAAAGAAATTTAACAAGTGTAACTTAATTTTTAGAGTTCCCTTTTCCCCAGAACTTATTAAACCTCGGAACTTTTTCGTTTTTTTTCTAGTTTTTATGACTCAATTTTCTAATGAATTGTTTTCAAGTTTTCTATTGCTGGTTTTAAAACCACACGATGTTATCTTATTTTTTATTAATTTTAATTGAATCAGGATCGGGACCAGAGCTTGGCCCGCGTTATATCCGAATCCGCGGTATAACGAGCCGCGTTATACCGAGGGTCTACTCTATTAAAATCCCTGAATTGCATCAATTCTAAAACTTTGATCATCTGGATACGAACAATAACTTTTATCCTTGAATAATAATAAAAATAATATTCTTAATCATATGTACATTATGTTAACGAAATTTTATATTTATCTTTTATTTTATGTATACATTTCATCAGTTTTATAAGTTATTTTTTGGAGTCCTGTTGCATAATATTTACAGTAGAAAACTTAGGTTCCAGTTTGTTTACTTATTCTTTTTCTATATTTTTTTCTCTCTTCAGAGGGACAGTTTTGGTTCTCAGGTTACCACCAACTGTGTCCTCTTCCGTTCATAGAATTCCAACTGGCAAGAAGTTCTTTTATTATATATATGTATATATTTTTAATTTTGGACGAGGAGTAGCCTGGAGGAATCGATTCTGGCTGCCGCTGATTTTTTTTATGTTCTATTCTATACTGTATAATATAACTAGTAGTCTCTACTAAGTAGACTACTCTGAGCCTACATGGAATTATAAAAAAATCTGGCTTTTAGGTTTCAATCTTAACTAATAACAGTACTTACTCATCTGGAGTTAAACTTAAGATCGATCCTCCTTCTTTATGACTATTGTTAAAAATGAACTCATTGAATTAATCCATTTCACCCACGGGAGAAACAAGCCATATGATCCACTAATAAAAAAACTGCCCGGCGAGAAAACAACTTGTTCAGAAAAGATTTATATTTTATTTTTACAGACTACTTCAACATTTACTAGACAAACGTTCAAAGCTCCCAATTAATTTCAAAAGGCTCATTTGCATGACAATGGTTAGTCTAATTCGGATGTACGAGGTTGAGCTTTGGGCTCCACTAAACCATCCAATTCATCTCGTATCCAATCCTTACAATCCAAAATCCTTCGAAACATCCTAAATTCCCCTTGCTTTGTCACCATTAAACTTATCTATAAAGACCTTAATGTTCCTTATGTTGCTGAGTTAGCCAAGACCAGATACCTATCCTTTTATAATAAGCACCATAACCACTCCAATCCACTAGTTTTTTATTCTCCTTCCCACTCCGTTCCTAAAAATCCTCCGAGGCGTCTGAAACGAAGATGACCTATAGAATTTCTGATCTTCTAGCTTAGAATTTTTATTATAGTGCTACTGATGAGTAGTTCTTTTCAAGTTTTGAAATGTTATTGTAATCGTAATAAACATATTCACTTGATGTATAAATTTGTACAGTTAAAAATTTCAATCAATTGATTTATAAAAAAGATATATATATATATATATATATATATATATATATATATATATATATATATATATATATATATATTATTTTTTTTTAATTCTTCGTTTATCTGGCGAAGCACCAAGATAGAATAGAAAAAAAATGCCTAGATATGCTTTTTATTTCTCAAAAGCCTTCTAAATTGTTTTCTGAACTAATTAGGTTGTATCATTTCCCTATTGTATTCTTCTAGCATTGGATTAGCCTAACACAGAATCTATGATGCCATAGATATCTCACAAATGAATCATTTCCCAGTACTGAATAAAAATAAAACTGTTGAATTGTTTTTTTTTCAGACCAGGACTATTGTAGTATGTATTTTTTTAAAAATATTAATTAAACACACAATTGTGGACAATAAGTGGTATATATGATTACATACACACATGTACGTGGAAAAAAAAAAGAACAGAAATGAACTAAGCAATACATAAACAAGATATTAAAATTAAAATAAAATATAAATAAATTATATTAATAATAAAAATGTAGTAAACTTAAAATTTTTATTAGTTTTTTCATATTTTTATTTATTTTATTTTTTTAATATTTTACCGATACTTCTATGATGTGGCGATCGCCAATGGCTGGAGAAATAAAATCCTAAAAATGACTTGTTTGCTGGATGTGGCTGAATAAAATTGATAGCCAGAGGGGGAATCTCCTCCCCAGGCAGGTGTGTGGCGTGGCATATGCGATATCTGCTACAGCTGCCACGTCACTTGTGACCATCAAATCACACTTGCCCCATTATACTATTGTATGCTCAAGTTCAATGAGCCATATATTTTAAACAATATAGCTAAGTGTTGTTTATGGCATAAAGTTTTTTATAATATATTTTATAGTGGGACTCTTTTTATGGCTGTTATAAAATTCATTTAATATGTAATTAAGATGTTTATTCTTATGATAAAAATTGACATCCGTGAATTAGTAACATGGTCAGGGTGTCATTGGAGATAACAGGTGGTTTCTTCTCTCATTGTCTATATATATAAAAAAAATCAGGATTTTACTTAACTTTAATTAATATATGTATACATACACACACACACATATATATATATACATATATATACACATATACATATATATATATATATATATATATATTAAAACAAATATCAATAATAAATAATTAACTAAACTAGTATTACATGCTAACGAACATTTTTTAAAATAACTGTTTGACTTTAATATTTACATCCATTTTTTAAATCTTAAACCTTCAACCACACAATTCAGATTTTTGTGACCAGAACTTAAATTTCATCCTATAAATCCTAACTTCTGTCCAGAAATATAAATTTAGTTTTCGATAGTCAGCGTAAGAAAAGCCATTAAATGATAAGGTAAAATTCTCCAATTTGTTTCCTAAAAAACTAACGAAATAGTGTCTTATTATGTTAGTTAACTTATAGCTTATTTTAATTGATAGTATTTTGGGTTAAAAACAAAATTGCTTCTGAAACGTTGGTTTAATCACAGGTTTTAGTCTATTGTTCTCCGTTGCCGATTATAATACTATCGGATTTATTTAGGTAGTTCCTATCCACTGAAAAATCCTTTGAGTTATTACATGAATCATTCGTTAAGAGAGTCCTTTTTAAGCTTTGTAATTTAATTTTAATTACTCCATTTCAAGTTAAGGTTATAAATTGTTGATGACAAATTATAATAATTAAACCTAAAACAAATAATACGTACAAAACAGCATTAAAACATGGACATCACACTGGTCACAATTTCGTATTCCAATTTTAATTCACCTCGATTTATCGTTTTTGAAAAATATTTTAAAATTATTGAGCATCCAATAAATCACAATACACTTATTTACATGACCGTAATCAGGCCAATTTGGACGTACGGAGTTGAACTTTAAGGCTCCACTTAATCTTCCAATTATTCTTGTATCCAATCCTTACAATCCACAATTCTTCGTAAAATCCTCAATGCTCTTTATTATGGCACAAACAAACTTATCCATAAAGATCTTAATGTTCCGTATGTCGCAGATTCGTCCCAAACCAAATAATTATTGACTCCTTTCCCGATAATACTCCCGGGCGTCTGAAAAGATGGTCAAGAGACCTTCTAATGTACAGCTTTTATTTAAGTGCTACTAATGGGTATTTCTTAACTTTTTATTGACATGTCATTATTATCATTATTCTCCAATTTACTTTTATATAATTTGTACAGTTGTAAATATCAGTAAATAGTTTTAAAAAATAAAAAATAATAAAATAAAAACATATAGATAAAAGAACACATAAGTGAATAATACTGCTAATATGGAACCAATGGAAAGTCACGCTAGGATTGATCGGGACAGCGGGACGGGCTTCTTGAAATCGGAACTATCCCGTTTAAGAACGGAATTCTGTCAAACTAACTATACGTATACCTTGTTAAGATCAACTCTTTGCTCAATACGACTTTCTTTACGTTACTTCGATATCTATTTGCAATCTTGTAATCATGTTCCTCCAACTGCTGTAATGCTCTTTATAGTAGCTACTTCCATTCTGGAGACACCCCGGTGGAAGCTCCCCTCCTCCAGTATCAAAGAGCCAGCTGATAAGAGCCTCTATCGATCGGACCCCCACAGAGCCAGATGTACCCCCAGCTGCCGGCGAACCGGTCCTCCGGGGTGCGGGTTCTCAGCACCTTGCGCACGTGGCAAACTGAATATTTCAATAAGCCGGAAAACAAATCAGGTCCGTCCGCCCACTTGTTGCATCATTAACTTCTCGCGACAAGTGCAAAAAAATTTTCAAATTTTTTTTTTTTTTTTTTTTATTTGAAAAACTTGGTGTAGTTTGCAATATAAGATTTGTTTTGAACTTTGAAATAAAGCTTTGGACTGTATGGTGTGAGGTAGTTGTCTAGTCCAAAATCTATAAACGGCACAGCATTGAAATAAACGAAAGGGCGCAAGAGCTTCGGAACCAGAACTTGATGAACACTAGCAACTTTTGATCAACAGCTTCAGGTAGTCTTTGCGCAATGTGATTGAGTCAGGTCACACCTGTTCTAATTTTACTATATTAAATTTTCAGCATACATTTGGAAAAATATTGGACTCCTGGTGGTGTGATCTATTTTATGTTATATTTATTTTTGCATTTTATACAATTTACTTAATTATCAATAGGTAAAGTAACAAGTGCTCCGTTCAAAATGTGAGTATATTTTATTTTTGAAGACAAAATAAGGAAATTATTTCTAATAAGGATCTCCCGAATTAATTTTTTTATTATGAATTTATGTATTGTATAATTCAGACAATAATAATGATTTTAAAATAATGTTAGGAAATAGCCCAGAAATCTCCTTATTAGTTACCCTAGAAACTGGTAAACCTTGGTTCTAGAATAATGTGTATCAATAAGAAACATTAATATTGCTATTTGCCAGTTGTATATGTAACATGAATAATAAATTAATAATTAAAATAAAATCTTAACTTGGATACAATTAGGATTTGATGAATTAATTGCCACTTCTGTTGGAATTATTTTATTAAAAAACTAGTTTCGAATGCTATACATTAATTTTCAGTTATTGGTTTCAAAAAAGAAATCAAATATTGGTACTCACCTGAGAAGGTCTTACAGATCTCTGAAATGTATCCACCGCGGAAGGGGGAGGAGCCGGGTAGGTTAAATTTTTGGATTTTCATCTTGGATTTCCCCTATGATTCGTTAGATGTTTCCGTTAGTAATGGAAATAAATATAATGTTAGCTAAATAAATTATAATGGAGCTATTGGAAATGTTTATCAGGTCGTTTAAACAAAAATCTAGATCGGTTTAATACGATTTTATTATTTCTAATGATTCATAAATATTTAATTTTAGGTTCGATGTATTATTTTTACTTCTGAATCTTTATTGAATTTAGATGGGTAGCGAAATTGAAATTTTGTATTTTCTGTCAATTTATCAAGCGATTAACATGAATAGTCATAAATAGAAAACTTCTAAGGGTTTCTCTAGATTATAATTTTTTTTTACTCTTTATAAATTCACCCAATATTATTCGAATATCCAACAATTTTTTAAAAAAATATTTATTAATATTCTTAACTGTATAAAATGTATGCATAAACATAATGTATTTATAGTTATTGCAATGATATGTCAATACTCAAAAAGAACTACTCATCAGTAGCACTTGAATGAATGCTACTATGATACACTAGAAGGTCTGTAGGTCATCTACTTTTCAGACTCCTCGGAGGGTTATCGGGAATGGAGGGAGAAGCAAGTTAAGAGACTGATGGATTCGAGTGGTTATATACTTTATTATGAAAGGATAGGTGTCTGGTTTGGGCTAAACCTGCAACATGCGGAACATTAAGATCTTTATGGATAAATTTATTAGTGACAAAGTAAGGAGCATTGAGGATTTTTCGAAGGATTTTGGATTGTAAGGATTGGATACCAGATGAAGTGGATGGTTTAGTGGAGCCCAAAGCTCAACCTCGTACATCCGAATTAGACTAACCATTGTCATGCAAATGAGTCTTTTGTAATTAATCTGAGGCTTTGAACGTTGATGATGAAGAATTATAAAACCTCGAACAGTTTCTTGTCGATTTAGTCTTATATGAGGATTCTAAGTAAGACGTTTGTCCACTTGGAGTCCTTGGTAACGGATCTGTTAACCAAAAAACATGCATTATTAACGTTGCTACTCGCTGATATCTATGGAGTTAGTAAACAGCTAACCAAAACTTATTACTTACATAGCCAATCGTATGTCCTTAGCATTTGAGCCAGTTTTCTCTATTTATTGATGCTTCTCTCCAATTGTGAAACCAACTAGTTCGGTTATATCAGCAGCCGCACACACTTTACATGGTCTTCCTACGCTTCTGTTTTCCTACAAACGCTAATTCTTAACTATTTTCGGAGGTCCATCTTACCCATCCTCTCAACATGCTTAGCCCAACGCAGTCTCGCGAGTCCAATGATTTGTCCAACATCCAGGCCATTAAATAATATTTTGTTTCTGCATTTCTCCTCTTTACATATGGATTTCTGTCTTGGGGTTGTTAATGACGAGGCCGTTCCATGCTACTGACTCTCCAAGGACGTAAATATAAATGCATCATATATTGCAGTTTAGGATCATTTCATAATGTCGTCGGCAAATCCAATTTAGGGCGGTTTCCGTGATTCCTATCCCTTTCTTTGTAGCCTTTAAGAGAACCAAACATTGCACGTCATCTTGCAACATGTATCATCAGTCACCTATTTTTTTCACAGTTGACAAAATACAGTCTGTAAGTATAATTTTATTAGGCTTTAATGGAATTTGAAATTGCCAATTTCTGATGGTTATTTTTCTAAAATTTTCTAAATTTTTATTCCTTAGATATACACCTTGGGTTCTAATTTTCTATATCAAACGAACATATAAAAATCATACATGATGGAAAATTGGTGGGATTGTAAACTTGGTTTGACTGATGTCACCTGAAACTTCACCATTGAATTCAGACGTTGCAATGGTCATGGGATGCTTTAGATATTTATTTTGTAGAAATGATCTGATTTTGATAAGGATTGTATAAGTTTTAATATTGGAACTTAAAAGGAGGCTGTCTTAAATTTTTAATTAAAAAAGAAAATTAAACAAAATTAAAACATATATACTCGTTTTTATAAATGTCTGAAGAGCTAGTTTGTTAGTGAATGACCTCTGCTCCAACTGTGCTATCATTCAAGTCTCCAATAAAAATAAACATCAGCCTTGAATTACGCTGTCAATTTTCGCAACAATATTCCTTGGTTTAGCTACCATATTTCTTTGACTGATTTACTAACTAACAGAACCAGATTAGTTATTTTTATAAAAAAATAAATTTTATTTAATATATTTCTTATTTAAAACAAAGACTTCATTCAAATTAATGAGAACCAGCTACTTAAAATATTTATATTTAAATATTTAGGTGTGGTAGTTCTGTGGGTGAGGCACACCCAGCCTCTATAAAGTGGGAAAAAACTTTTGAACTGCCTTAAATTAGGAAAAAACCGTACAGTTAAATGGAATTCTGGCCAAATCACCAAATATAAAATATGCATTTAACAATCTTTTCTAGTTTATATCCTGTTCGGTTTTTATCGTCAATTCTAGCTAGTTTATATTCGTTCATTAAGTGCTTGAAAATCCGTCAGAAGGTCTTAGTACGTACGATTTTTTACGGAAGTAAATGTTGCTGATATGTTACTTTTTTAAATCATTTTTCTTAAATACGGTGTAATCGTAGCCCAACTTTGTATTTAGAAAATTAGGTAAATGAAAATTATATTACAAGCTGAAGTATTTGTGTTATAAATCAAAAAGCCTTCAAGTTTTAAAAATATATTCCAAGATGGCAACTTCCTTGATCCAACAATAGTTTACCTTCTGAGCTTGTTCTATGATTCCTTTCTTCGACTCCGACTTAACACCACCCCAGACTAAAATCGATATGAGGACAAAAAGGACTCGTGCGAGCAGGATAAAAGAGAACTATGCAATCAGGAGCAAAGAAATGTAGCGTGGAGTGGACCCCCATGACCGAGTACAATTAGTGATCAATATTCCGTACTCCACGCTACTGCTTCGGTACATCTGCTCTTCTGAGTCACCCACTCTCCAACTGTTCTGGCTTATGCTTCAACTTATATCAAAGACCGTTTTTAAGTTTTATTAAAGGGATTTCGTTGACTGTAGATTTAAATTATGAAGTTAGTCCGGAATACGGTCAGATGAAGTAGAACTCAAGGTTCGATGAAAAACGTTTATTGGATTGCGGAAATATCAGAAAAATTCTTAATATCTTCCAGTTTAACCTACATTGATTCTTACCCAATCAAGGCAGTAATGGTTTTGCGAACTGATGCTGATCTGTGATGTAATATGGGTTTTGGAATTGGGTTATTTAGAAGAACCCTTTTTTCAATATAAAAATAACTAAGATGAACTAAAATAAAAAAAAGGAACATGTTCCTTGTAATTTTTGTATTTCATGACATCTGTTATATTATATTTAGTTCGTTTAACTTAACTTGTTTTTAATATTAGGTGGTTTAAACATCTTAGTATTCGATTTATACTTTTTTTTTCTTTTTTTTTTGTAACTAGAGACTTGTGAATCCTTCTCGAGTTCAATGTTAAACTTTAGGTGTGGTAAGGCGTTTAACTGATAAGTGGGCAAAGCAATGGACTACTAACTCCAGAACCCAATTTTAATTCCGGTTGAGGCAGAAAATTATTTGGTTGAGGTACACATAATGGTATTGAAGAATCACTACAATTACAATTTATTTGTGTATTAAAATTGAACTGGCTACAGTTGGACATAAAAATAAAAAAATGAAAAACTTATACCACTACAACCCTTGAAGTCATGGGTTTAATTCTGGGTTATTTGTACTTTTTCTTGGCTAATGGTTGTCGAAGGAGGAGACTTAGCCGAGCATCAAGCTCCTATTAAAGACTAAATAATTATCTTTAGGATTAATGAAATTTTTTGCTACTTTTATTGTAATTTTTTAATGTAAAATACTATTTTTCGAAAATTAAACATTCATCATAATTTTCAAAATCATACGAAAATTTTTTAACTGCTGACTTTAGCTAGTTTTCTGGAGACCAGTGACTTTTTCAATCTTTACTTCAATAAGATTTGTAACAATGTATTATTTTATGATTTACTAATTATATTGATCCTTCTAAACTATGATCCGTATGCTAAATATTTTAATTTTAGAAATGAGGAATAGAAAAAAATAAAGAAATAAAGGGGTCTCTAGTAACATAGCCACGGTTATAGTTATGTATATATAGATGGAGCGGTGAGTAAACCAAAGCGTGATAAAGCATGGCTCCCAGATAGCACTATCAGTTGCGCTATTTGTTTTGTCCTGGAAATATCTGTATTTTTAACTCTTCTCTATTATTTCTTTTATTTTTAGTTCTATTATTTTATTCATAATATGAACTATGTAGAAGTATGTAACTAATAAAGGAAGAACATATCACGTATAACAAATGGAGGAGGAGTAGGGATAATGATTATCACAAGGAGGACTACCAGGATAGAAAAAATCCAAAAAAATGGTGAGAAGCATGAAGGTTCCTGTGTTGGAGAGGAAGAGGCAGGAAAGGTAAGATATCGACGGAAAAATGTAGAAGTGAAAAGAATATAAGCAGAAAAATAAATAAATAAATAAAAGCCAAGAAATGATATACGCTTATTCCTTAGTTGTGCTGGATCACGATATTATGATAATAATGATGCAAATTAGTAGATCGTCATTAAATATATAATTTAGTTGGGAGGGTTTTGCGCTCTATTTAATAAAACAACAGATAGACTGTGCCATCATTTCGACTTATATTACGCTCAAGCGCCTTTCACGCTACTTCCTGAAGAAGGTTTGCAGTATGAACCGAAACGTTGCTAAAAATATTTATTTGTCTATAGCAACGTTTCGATTAAACTAAACTAATCGTACAGTGGAGAACTTTTTATAAAATATTTTATATTATTTACATGTACTACTACTTGCAGTACTCCAGGTTTTAAGCTCCGTTAATCGTGCGACGAACAGACGAGGATCCACATGGCATTCGTACTATGGTATATGATCCAGTTTGTTTAGAAACCACATTTGAACAGCATTTTCTTCGCAATATTCGACTGATTCCCGTTGAACAGATCCGCTACCTATGACATCTGAACAAACGTGTTACTTAGAATCCTCATAACAGACTTGAAAGACAAGAAACTGCTCTTCGGTTTCGACTATTCTAACATTTACATTACAGTAATTAGACCCATTTGGACATACAAAGTTGAGCTTAAGGGCTCTATTAAACCTTCCAGTTCTTCTCGTATCCTTACAATCCAAAATATTATGTTAAAAATAGTCAATTCTCCTTATTATTATCGTGAACAAACATATCCATAAAGATCTGAATGTTTCATGTGTTGCTGATGTGGCCCAATCCTTTCGTAGTAAACTCCATGCCCACTCGAATCCACTAGTCTCCCAACTAAACTCTATTCCCGATAATCCCCCGAGGCGTCTGAAAAGAAGATGGCCAAGACATCTTTTAATGTAGAACTTTTATTGAAGTGCTACTAGTCAACAGTTCTTTATGTGTTATTTACAAGCCATTTTAATCATGTTCCTCAAATTTACTTGTATGTAATGTATACAGTTGTAAACATCAATGAACAGTTAATAAAATTTTTTTCTATCCAACCAGGTGGCCTTCATAGAAGGAACAGTCACATCGATAATTTGGGATTCTGTTCCGTTTTACCTTCGGCTTAGAATAGTTTTACTGTTATAAGATCATCATTAGTTCTACAAATAAAGAATTAGCTGACCCTGGGAGTAATTACTTACAGTCATGAGATATAAATCATATTATATTTTAGAACTGAGTTCCGTTAATACCATCATTAAGAAAATTTTGGCATTGTGCTGAGGTGGCCTACAGCTGTGAAGACATATTTCACTGCTAATCCGATGGCGGGCAGAGACCACACCCTCTAGAGGTGGCAGGTAGCCCTTATCTGGTACTCCTACTACCTGAGCCGAAGACCTGCCACCAAGGACTCCTAATGTGATACTTTCCATTTAAAGGTCCTTTCTATAGGCCTCGTCCATTGTCAGGATCCAGGATATATTCCACAAGCTCCTGTTTGCTTATCCTCTGCCCTGCTAACTAGTTCATTGGAAGTCGCCTTTCCCTCCACTGTTAGGTGTCCTCTACCGGCGGAGTTGTCGCCTGTCCGCTTTAGGCAACTTACTGCTTTCTCTACACAACAAAGGAACTATAAGGTGCATTGTCGCTAACCAAACATTCCGTTCTGTTTACAGTACGGAAGAATCCACTGTACTGTACCTCTGTACCAATGTGCGCACTGAATGGGATAACTGTTCCATACAGAGCATCTTTGAACTCAGTTACTGAATGGACCCCAAAGATTATTTGTGTTCACTAAAATGTTCCAAACAAACAAGGACTGTGTCTTGTTACTGGGCGATTTCAACTCAAATTCTTTAAATATCGGTTAACCTACAAATCAATTTTTCTTTAATCGGCAATTTTTTTTTTCTATTTGGTTTCATCAGTGGAAGTTTTTAATTTTTAATGTTTTTACTGCAACTTATTCAATTTTATGTATGTTGGCTAGAAAATATGTTGCTACTCTTCAATGCCAACTGAGTGATTATTTTCCAAAGCAGAGCGAACCATCTCACCCATAAATAATATATCAAGTGGAAAATGTTTGGGAATGTTACTTTTCCCAGGGGAGTTAATTTATTGGCATCGCAGTATTAATATCTTACTAAGAATATGCACTGTTTAATTCATAATATACTGCTTTTAAATTACATACGATTTAAATAATTTCGTTCCTATTTAAGTTTTGAAATAAATTAAGGTAACGACATCGAACCGCTGTCTTTACCTAAAATACCTTTGTTTTTTTAAAAAATATAAAATGTTAAATCAATGTTCAAAGTGATATCGTTAACTTTTGGTGAACTTTCTCACGTTAGGAGAAGTGGAAATAACAAAATATCAACTTATAAAACACAAAATCCATATAGAAACTCATGTTAACTCATTAACTTTTAGTTCTCCTTCATACATTTAAGAAGACGAAATATTAATATATCTTACTAAACAACTCTGTAGATATTAAGTTGAGAAACAAGAAAATATGTAGTAACGTTTGCCTCTGATTAACTTTCACAGTTAATGGATGGAAGTGGAAATAACAAATTATAAATACATTAAACAAAATCATTTTGAAATTTACGTTGTTAATTTCTCACATATTTTCTCACATTTGGGAAGTGGAAATAAGAAAACATCAAACTTCTGATAAACTTCTCACATTTAAATAGAACCATATTAAAAAGATTTCTTCAATTGTGATTTATTTGCCATTGAAAAGAGAAAAATAATCTAAAACATATTACTTTCAAACTGAGGCCTTAGGCTCAAGTGAAAATTAAAAAAATATATACAACTGGCCAGTGTGTAGTTTTGTTAATATGAAATGTATATTTATGTACAGTGCATTTATCTGAACTTTGATTTTAGGAATTTCTTTCAGCACTGCTCCAAATTCTATGAGCCCAGGAAAGCCTATTTTTAAACCTTTATCACGGACACCTGTGACATTGTCAATGTTGAAAACAGTCTAAATATTACTGATATTGATAAAATAAACAATATTTATAATTATATCAGTACAATATCGAAACATGAAAAACATTATTTAAAATATTTATATTCGTATGTATCTAGTGTGTATGAACTAGTCAATTTGTGGACTTAAATAGATAACCGAGAACAATTCTCCTTATGTTTATTTATTTTTTTATCATTTATTTTAATTTTAATTCATGTATTATGATATTCCACTAATCCCTGTTGAACAGATCCGCTACCTAGGACTCCACTTGAACAAACGTCCAACTTGGAATCCACATACAAGACTAAAACGACAAGAAACTGCCCCTCGTTACAGCCAACTTCAACATTTACTAGACAAACTTTCAAAGCTCCGAATTAATTACAAAAGACTCATTTACATGACTGTGATTAGACCTATTTGGACGTACGGAGTTGGGCTTTGGGGCTCCACTAAACCATCCAATTCATCTCGTATCCAATCCTTACAATCCAAAATCCTTCGACAAATCCTCAATGCTCCTTACTTTGTGACCAATAAACTTATCCATAAAGATCTTAATGTTCCATATGTTTCTGATTTAGCCCAAACCAGAAACCTATCCTTCCATAGTAAGCTCCATAACCACTCCAATCCACTAGTCTCCCAACTTGCTTCCTCCTCCATCCCTGATAATCCTCCGAGGCGTCTGAAAAGAAGATGGCCTAGAGACCTTTTAGTGTAGATTTTATTGAAGTGCTACTAGTGAGTTGTTCTTCACAAGTTATTTACATGCCATTGTATTCACAGTCAACACATTTACTTGTTGTATATTATTTTGTGCAGTTGTAAATATCAATTGAAAAAAAAAAAAAAAAAATTCATGTATTTGTACACAATAAGTGTATTTTTATTTCATATATTCTTTCCCATTGTGTAAATGAATTTAGAAATGTCTGAAAATGTACCACTCACATTTGTACAAGAGTTTTCATTTATTAATAAAATTATTATCTATTCTATCTAGTTATTTCAGTAGGAATGAATCAGCAATCATTTAAGAAATGATGGCCCCTTATCTTAATTTTGGTATTACTCGCTTTTCGTTTCGTCCAGTTCATTCTAATCTGTCATCAGTTGATAATAGAATGCACTAGGAATTAGGTTCGAATTGCTGATCCGAAACTCCTAAACTTAAATACGTTTTTACATTTAGAAAATAAAATTGTTCCGTTAATCTGGTTCCTATCCGAAATACATGTTCGGTCCAACGGAATCCTAATTCAAACTTAAAAAAAAAAGAAAGGGAGATATGTACTTTTAAACCTTAGTTTTAAATAAAAAAGAGAAATTGGTTTTTATTAGTAGTATCATGACAAATTTATTCTCAATGTTGTATTTTTAACTCCAGGAAGTGTTAAAGTTTGTGAACTTGTGATAGGAAGCTTCTCATATTTAGTAACATGAAAACAGTGAAATAAATATAAAGTTCGAATTATGGTAAGACTATTTGAAAAGTTTCTGTTTGCATGGAGAAAATATAATTTGCTTTGTTTTTTTCACCTAACGGATTAGCCTTGTTACATAAGAGGGATTGGATTATCTTATTACCTAGGAGCCTAGCCACCGATAATCTAACTTCCGCTATCTAATCTCAAATAATGTGGATATTCCATAATCTTGTTTATCCTCTGAATGTTTTAGCCGCTGAATGATTTAACCTGTCACCTAGAGAACATTCTAGATCTTAGATAATTTTAGTGTAGTATGAACTTAATTTTTTCTAATCATTTTTATATTTCGTGTTCGTAAAAAATTATTACTTTTTTAAAAATTAATTAATCGCCATAAATGATTAAATGTAGCTGTAATTTTATATTTCTTTCTTCTTTTATACCATGAAATTACATTTGTCTTCCAATGTAACCCATAGGAATCTGTTTAAATAATATTAAAAGAATTATAATTTTAAAATGATTATGCATTAAATATTTAAATTTACTAAACACAAACATTCAAAGCTACCGATTAATTACAAAAAGGTCATTTACATGAAAGTTAAAAGACCTATTTGGACATATGGAATTGAGTTTTGGGTCTCCACCAAACCATTCAATTTATCTCGTATCCAATCCAAAATCCTTCGAAAAATCCTTAATGTTCCATATGTTCTTTACATGTTATTGGCAATTCATTGTATTAATTTCCTCAATTCACTTATTGTATATATGTATACATTTGTAATTATCTATAAATATAGTTAGAAAAAAAAATTACTGAACACTTTGGAATATATTTGATTAAATAATTTCGAATGGAGAATTCGTTTTAACTGTCAGAATTTTCATTATGGGAACCCCCATACATCTTTAATGTGGAAGCGCCTTCCCTAATTTGAGGGGCCGACTTATATCTAGGTTCATGTTTCTTCTTTTACATTCCTATTCTAATCGCATTATTATCTTATCCAATTCTAATATTAACGATTGCCAGCATTAATTTTGTGCTTTGTTGATATTTTTGTTCAATATACAGGGTGTCCCAAACATAGTGTAAAAAAAAAAAAAGGGTAATACTGCAAACTAAACGGGGTAGAATGGCGCAAAAACGAGTGTCCTATCTCAATTTTTTGAGGAGATAGAATTTTTTTCAATTTTATTTTTAAAATCTTACTTTTTTCTGAAAAATTACAGTTTTCTCTACTTTGTTTTAGCGTAGAAACTAAAACGATGATATTTTTATAAAAATATTTAAAAAAAAAGTACGTTTATGTAACATTAACGATGATATTTTCTTAATCAGCATTAAATTTTCTAAAAGATAAAATAGGTCTAGTTAATTTAAATTCACTTTTAAGGGGCCTTTTAACGCGCAAAACACAAAATATTTATTAAAACTTAAATTTTTAATATTTTTTGAAAATTCCTCACTCCTCACTGGAGCACAGTGGAACGAATCAACGAATTTGTTGTACATTGGACCAATTCTCTAATAACTAAATTTGTCTTTTATTTGGATCTTAAATTATACTTTATACTTCTTTTCAACAAAATCCATAGATAAATTAATGTTTAAATCAAATCTTATAGGAAAAATTCTGCATTGAAATATATATATTTTTTTAAACTCATATTTAAAAAAAAAATCCATTGTTTGAGGTAATGCTTTAAATTAACCGTGCAACTACTGGAAATCAACTTATCCATAATAAGATATTTTAGGCAAATAAAACTCGGGATTATTTCAAACGTCTGGGATTTTTCGATGAAAATTAGAAGAAAAAACTCAAATGTAAATTGCGAAAATCGCCTAAAATCGCCCAAAAAAAAACTACCTTCACAGTAAATAACTAGAATGCTTGAAGTTTTTTTTCCATTAGTTGGATTTTGCTCTTAGGTGCTCTTTTCCGAGAAAATGATTTTTTTTCTTTTCTTTTCTACGTCTTGAGAATTAATTTTAAATGATTTCTGTTGATATTGGCGCTACTTTTCGCAAGTTTTCTTTTGTTTACCTACTTTTGTCTTTTGTTTGTCTGTTTACATTCATTTGTCCTCATATAAAATGCTCAGTTTGTGTGTGTTATTTTAACGACATAGGTGCAATGGTTCCTAAAACAAATTTTCAAGTTTTTCAATTTTCCAATTTAATCATATAAGTTTTAAAGATTATGACCAGGCATTGGAAACATGGATTAATTCGTTTGGACTGGAGCAAATTTCAAATACCGCAAAGTTCTGCTTACGGGAAAATTTACTTAAGGAAGCGCTAAAAAGTGTTCAACTAAAACATTTCACTTAATACCATAGATGGAAGGATGAACTGATATTTCTCCGGATGTTGCTTTTAATAGTGTAGTCAAGGTTCGAATACCAGTATAAACTGGTGATGAAATGAAAAATAATCTGTATTCTGGATTCCAAAAATCCTCTAAGAATAACTTGAAAGATATCATATAAAATGCTATTATATGGCCGCATTAATATTTTTGCTTTAGCTTTGGCAGTTAAAAATCGTAATACTATTTCTTTATTTCCAATATCGAATACATAACTTCAAAAATAAAATGTTTGGCTTGCAGTAGCAATGCTATATTTTTTAGAAGAATGTTATAATTTTTTACCGAGGTCTAGTATAGAAAACCTGTTCATTTATTATATGATGTAAAAGATATTTATATAAATTATCTTAATTTTTTTTATCGTTAAGAAGATAAAACAATCTATTATAAAACTATTGCCAGCGTTATCGATCGTTTACTTATCTCGAGAATCGATACATCCCTAATATAAAATATATACAGATATGCATTGTATGCTTATGTATAGTAGAATTAGGACTTTCAGTGATCCTGATATCTTTAAAAAGTTTAAGTACTTTAAAAGCTAAGCCGAATATCCTCAGATGAGACCGTTTTTTTGCCGAGCTGAGTAAACGTTAAGTTAGGGCAATAAGGCGGAGTGGTGATGTGGCCAGCAGATGTTGAGATATCTTTCCTCGCCTCATTCTCCACCTAACCTATAGCTCTACCGTCCATTCACTGAGGATTTGCCTGCTTCCCTTAGAACGGCTGATAATCCTTCTTTTGTAGCTAGCTCTTGTTGTGGCTTCCTATTAACTGCTCTTAGATGCCCATTATTCTACATTGTGTCCCTCCTGGAGTTCTGTTTGTCGCAGAATGGGATTCTTAGGGGACGTCCATTGTACTTATTATTCTTATTAGTGCCTCGTCTATCTGCATATGATGTGGGAATACTTCAAAGACATTTGTGATTTGATTAACTAATTTGGTTGGTACCGAGATATGCTCGGGTAACCAAATCCTTGGTTAAATGAGACCCCAAAAAATTGATGGAAATGGTTATGGAAATTTAGTTTTATGTCTTTTATTGTGTCATCATAACTTATTAAACGGGTCCAATCGTACTTTACGTGAACTAAGAACCACGGCCTACAATAACTGTTGGTATTTTATTTATTTTTTTACCATAAATTGTGTGTAATAAAAGAAAATTTTTTTTTTCTTTAAATCGTTCCGGATAGTTGGAGTTTCAATTGAACATTATTGCAAATATAAATCATGAAGTTTATTCCTTGAAAAAATCACTGATATTCATTAATTTAGATACCGACATTCTATCAGCCGCTTCAATTGTCTGGTAACTATCAAATGGAACGAAGTTGCACTAATTCTGCCTTGGAGATATAGAAGTGCCACCTCCAACCCAGCAAACCCTTCTTCATGAGAAATTGTTAATGACGATTCGTTTCCTTGTTGGCCGTTCTCTCTATCATATACCCTTCACATTGATTACTTGTACAAAAACTGCCTGATGTCTTGTTCAGCAATAAAATATTTTGTTAATAAAAAATAATTAAATGAATTTTAACAAATGGAAAGCTCGGTGGATCAAGATTCAATTAATCAAGTTCGGAGTATAATATGGTATTAATGTAATATTGCATTAATATTGTGTTTCCTACATAACTTGAATTTATGTTGTGGAAGGGGGGAGAATAGCGTCTTTAATCAAACTAGGGCAGAAAGGCTTTATACAGGGTGAGTATCTCTTAGTGAAAAAAAAACTTGGGTAAAACTAGATCAAAAATGTAGAAAAATGCTGAAGACTTCACCTTTCTATTTCAATCCGTTGCAGATATACGATAAATCAAAGACTTTTTTAAGGGAACCACGTTTTTTTACCATAAAAGCTGTAATATATCCATTTCCTTTAAATATTAATAAAATTTTGACCTCATTTTTGGATTTATCATTAAATTTTCCATAAGAGAAGAGTAAATGTAACCTTGAATTTTACAAACTTGGTATCTAAAGAACAGCTGGAAGGGGGGAAATAGCACGTTTTTTATTGAGTACCATAAAAAAAAACTTGCTGTAAAAATATATCATTTCCTTAAATATTAAATAAAACTTTTGAAGGAAACGTCATTTTTGGATTATTTCATTAAATTTTGACCATAAGAGAAGAGAGTAAATGTAACCTTGAATTTTACAAACTTGGTATCTAAAGAACAGCTTGATCTTTACCTTATTTGGGGAAGTTACAATGTCTTATATTACTTCAACGCTCACCATTTTTCAAAAAAAACATGCACAAAACTGCAAATCTCACAAAAACTTGCAAATTTAATCAGCTTTCGAATAGTATGTTAAAAGTAATATATATCTATATATATATATATATATATATATATATATATATATATATATATATATATATATATATATATATATATATATATATATATCTGCAACGGATTGGAATAGAAAGGTGAAGTATGCGGCCTTTTTCTACATTTTTGATCTAGTTTCACCCAAGTTTTTTTTTCACTAAGAGATACTCACCCTGTATAAAGCCTTTCTGCCCTAGTTTGATTAAAGACGCTATATATAGATATACGATAAATCAAAGACTTTTTTAAGGAAACCACGTTCTTTACCATAAAAGCTGTAATATATCCATTTCCTTTAAATATTTATAAAATTTTGACCTCATTTTTGGATTTATCATTAAATTTTCCATAAGAGAAGAGTAAATGTAACCTTGAATTTTACAAACTTGGTATCTAAAGAACAGCTTGATCTTTACCTTATTTGGGGAAGTTACAATGTCTTATATTACTTCAACGCTCACCATTTTTCGAAAAAAACATGCACAAAACTGCAAATCTCACAAAAACTTGCAAATTTAATCAGCTTTCGAATAGTATGTTAAAAGTAATATATATATCTATATATATATATCTGCAACGGATTGGAATAGAAAGGTGAAGTATGCGGCCTTTTTCTACATTTTTGATCTAGTTTTAACCAATTTTTTTTTTTTACACCAACAGGTACTCACCAAAGCCTTTTTGCCCTAGTTTGATTAAAGACACTATCCCCCCCCCCCTTCCAGAACATAAATTCAAGTTATGTAGGAAACACAATATTAATAAAATATTACATCAATACCATATTATACTCAGAACTCAATTAACCGAATCTTGATCAACCGATCCTTCAAATTGTTAAATTTCATTTAAATATTTATTATTATTTTTATTCACAAAATATTTTTTTACACTAAGAGGTACTCACGCTGTATATTTAAAATTTCTGTTAATTTCATATTAAGTTCTTTGATCTTTTCGTTGTCGATTTAATTTTTGTCTGTAATTTTTATAGCTTGAATATTAAGACTTCTTGTACCTCGGCTACCTTCCTTTTCGTTGCAACGGAACACAAGAGCCGAGGTTGCTAATATGCAACGACTCCACACTCTCCTCCAATAGTTTCCCTCATTGGGGGAACCAGTCGACAGATTTTTTCCTCAAGATAAAGACTCGGATGAATACATTACTCGGGGTGACACGGAGGTGACAGAGGCGAGGGTGCAAGGGTGCATAGGAATCAGGAAGTGTAGTTCCCATGCTCGTTCCCAGTTTTGCTCCAGTTGCACTGTTTCTTGCACCCTTCCCCTTGTTTTCAGTTCTCTTGCTACCGGCTCGACCCTTGTTCCGGATCAGGTTGTTCCAACAGCTCTCTGCCTTGCACCAGCACTCTTGTCAAATACCCTTGACAGCTCCTATTATCTCAGCCAGGCTGCCAGGATATTTGTATGTCGCTACCTTAATACGAAATTCATTTTACTTCCGCAACTCCCGTAGGTAGAAAACGTTTTGTCGCTACATTTTGCAAAACTTTGACGAAGTCTTCATAATAACCACAAGAATAGATTCTTATACTAAGAGCCTGGAAATTTCATTGAAATCACAATTTTAAGAAAACGTAATCACTAATTAAAAATAAATAAAACTGTAAATAAAAAGCCAGCGAAAAAATAAGTATACAAAATTGAGGTTAATATTGTAAACAAAGTAGCAGAAGAGAAAGAAAAACAAACAGAAACTTAAAGAAAAATAAAAGATGAAAAATCAAAAATTATTATTACAAGAAATTAAAACATTATCATAATCAAACAATAATTTATGCAAATGTTTTATGTCTTACGGTCTTAGTAATTAAATTAGACGATTGCATACATAGTACATACATCCTTATAATTAGAGAGCGTCGGGTTGGAGGGAAAGAAGATGGTGAAAGAATAGTGTTCTGAATGTTCCAAGGTAAGAAGCATTGCGGATATTGGGGGGGAGGGAATTCCAATGAGCAGAGGATCGGACAAGGAAGGAACGTTGGAATGCAGTACTTCTGTAGGATGGAGTGTAGAGATCGGAAAGACGAGATCTTGTATGCAGTGATTTGATACCAGACTTGAATTTCAGGTTACTGTAAATAAAGGGAGGGTGGCGGGTGTTGATAACTTGGAATAGGTAGGTGCCTAGGAAGTATTTTCTGCGGAAGGAGGGGAAAAGCCAATTTAACTCAGTTTAGAGATGCTAAACATGGGAAGACAAACCTAATGAAGCAATCATGATGCGTTTTAATCTGTCCTCTAGAACCGCCGAGAGCTCGCCATATATCACGCAACCATAGTCAAATTGGGGAAAGATAAGGGAGGATACTAGGAGTCTGCGTGTGGGTAGGGGAAGGAGGTTACGGGAGCGGTGAAATAGTTATAGGATACCGATTGACCTTTGGGAGATTTGTGCAATATGGGATTTCCAGGAGAGGGTTTAATCAATGGTTAAGCCTAAATTTTTAACAGAGGTATGGAAAGTTATTAGATGACCATTAAGGAATAATGTGGGAAAGTTGGCATTTGAATGGACAAGGGAATGTGACCCAATGGTAATTGCTTGAGTTTTAGCTGCGTTTAAGATTTTCCCAGACACAGATTTCGTCTAGGTCTTCCTGAATTTTGGAAAACGCAGCTAACATTTCGGATGGAGGAAAGGAGAAGTAAATTTGGAAGTCATCTGCGTAAAGATGGTGGGAACAATGGGGAAGATCATTGATGTAGGAATTAATCAGTAGAGGGGAAATGCTCGACCCTTAAGCTACTCCTAACTGAAGAGTGAGGAAAGAGAAATATATATTGGAGTTGTCTTCGACACATCTTTCTGAATTCTTTTTCAAGGGCTTTAGCCGGATTTTGTGAGATTTTTCCTAAATCGATCCTCTAGGCCATGACCGTCCCGAATTTTACGTAGGAAGTCATTTACTGTCATTTTAATTTAATGCGAGAAATGTCGTCTCGGGAGGATTCACCTTACTCGGAGAGAGTATTTTTTCTCGAAGCTGAGGAATGGCATGAGGAGACATACCGAGGGCCACAGTATTTGGCATAAACTTAATTAGATCAACTTTTATTTAATCCTCAGCAAACAGTCACAACAAAGGGTGCCTGGAAACCTATGATTCTGAAAACTTGTGAAAATTCTCAACTGTAGATAAGAAAGTGCTTACAGGTCAGCGAAAGGTATGTTGTAAGAGGTGTATTTGTTACTAGAATAAACCGATATAATCCAAGTTTGAACGGTGTTAATTAAGACCAAATATTTAAACATTTAAGTGGCCGGAAATTTTTGAACACCACTGTATACATATTCTAAATTTACAAGTAATAACACTTTCTTTCCTCTTTTGAGTTTTTTCTACACAATGAATAGATTCAGAGATATTCCATGTTGGAATATTCTTTTAATGTGCCTAATTGATAAATTCTAATTAACTTTAAAAAGGCATAGCGGAAAATACAGTGCCCTCATATCGCTTCTAGATTTAATTTTTTTGTTTTTTAACTCATTTTATATCTTTTAATCCAATGTTTTTCTGTTGGCATCGATAGATATAAAAAAAAAGTTTGTTTTAAATTAATTATTAAAAAATTAATAACATTTTTTCCTTTAAAGCCAGATGGTTTTTAAGTTCACATCCTACACTTAAAAAAAATAAAATAATAATTGTTGAATCACAGAATATCAATTTTATCTTTTGAATTTACCGATATTGTTTCATGGTGGTCCCAAACATTTGACCGGCAGTAAATAATATTAATATATATTATTTTAAAGCGCTCAAGCTTTTCGAGAGGCTATGTTAAAATTCAAATACACTCCCCTCCAATGCACTTTCCCCCCCTTCAAAAAAAGGAAAAATAATTCTGTATTTCTTTTTATAAATGGTTTATACTCGTTTCGACCAATGTATAAGTTTTGTTCTTGTTTTACTTAATAATTTTTATTTTTTTGTATATTCATATAAATGAGATAATTATATCATAACAACCAAAATCTTGTTTTTTCTTTTATATAAACAAAAAGTAACGAATTAACATATAATCGATGTATTCATATATTACCATACCACATGTAATCGATTATTCTAATTCGATTATTGTACAGTAATTCTATTCAATAATTGAACTGATTACAACCATCATTATGTTCATTTATCATAACCCCGCAGTGTATGCTCATATTACAATTCCTTTATAACTCGATAATTTACCATAGCTAAAGCCTATTAGGTTCAGAGAATAGCTGGAATAGTATAGTGATTACCCGATAACAGCTTGCGATTGGTGATTGCTCGCTAGTGCAGCAGCTGCTAACCACATCGCATCTCTAACACGTGCTCTCCCTAGGCCAGCTTCAATTTATTGTTCGCCTTCAAAAAAAAAAAAAACCTACCAAACTAGACTAGCACATGTCTTCGTAATTTATTTTAATCCTGGCATATTTTAATTTTTTGTATGTAATTTACGGCCCTTAAATATTTTCAAATTTCCTTCATGTGTAGCAATTAGGAGCTCAGCTGTAGCTTTATACTATTCATTATAAATTATTTTTTTATTTCTTTTCATTTATTGATATTTCCGATTCTACATCAAGTAAATGTGTTGATAGTGAATACAATGGCATGCGAATAACCTGTGAAGAACTACTCTCTAGTAACACATCATTAAAAAATTTACGCTAGAAGGTCTCTAGGCCATCTTCTTTTCAGACGCCTCGGAGGATTATCGTGTATGGAGTGGTAAGCAAGTTGGGAAACTAGTGGATTGGGGTGGTTATGGAGTTTACTGTGAAAGGAAAGATATCTGGTTTGGGCTAAATAAGCAACATATTGAACATATGTTATGGATAAGTTTATTGGTGACAAAGTAAGGAGCGTTTCGGATTTTTCGAAGGATTTTGGATTGGATACGATTTGAAGTGGATGGTTTAGTTGAGCTCCAAAACTCAACTCCGTACCTCCAGGTCTAATCTCAGTCATGTAAATGAGTATTTTGTAATTAATTGGGGCTTTGAACATTTGTCTAGTAAATGTAGAAGCAGTCTGTATCGACGGGCAGTTTCTTGTCGTTTTAGTCTTGTAAGTGGATTCCAAGTGAGATGTTTGTCCAAATGGGGTCCTTGGTAGCGGATCTGTTCAACAGGGATTAGCGGAATAATTTAATTTAAATACAACGATTTCTCTTGATTTTTTTTTTTCCTTCTTTTCTTCCTTGCTATTTAGTAACACTGGATTTTCCAGGATTGGAGTGGAGGAAGGATGGGTGCGGAGAATTAACTGCTACCAATAAATTGTACTTTACCACTGACAAAATTCTTTGTGGCAAATGCGTTACCTCAATTTCAGTTAGGCCTACCCCCAATTTCAGTTAATATGACCAACCATTTGAAAAAAAAACCACAGATTTACATTTAGATTTCTTCAAACAAGCTAAATAAGTAATGTAGTATTGCGGGCAGGCAGCGAACCTATGTTGAAGGAGTTCAATTCGTTCTTCGGTGGGGAAAAAAGTTTTGATATTATATTGCATTAACTTGGTTGTAGAACAGGGAAAAATAGGAAAAAAATATTAAATTAAGAAGGTTTTTGTATATTAAAATTTATGTATTTTGGGGTGCTGAATTCGAATTTTAACATCTTCTGAATGTAGTTCAAAGTATATAATTAAAATCGGTTTTTATAAAACAAAATATATAAACTTAAAAATCTATGAAAAATGAACTAACTAACTTCATTAAATTGAGGCTGTGGCAAGCTTGTGCTGGTTGAAATTTATTTCATAGTAGACCCACGGACTAAATCTCGATCTTCCCATTCTTGCTGAAATAAGCTAGTGACCTGTCGTAACTTACAATACCTTCCTGCTTTCGTTGGAGTATATTATGGATTATGGATTGAAAGCCTCAACTAACAGCAACTACATTAAATTTCTTACGAGTTCTTTGTTTTTTCTGACGAACCACTAAAACTAAAAGAAGTAGATGGTTTAAGAAGAAAAGCCTATTGAATATAAATAAATAAAATATAACTTTTATGAAATTTAATGTAGTTAAATTGTCGATGCATCCGTCTGGGCAGAACGATCTAAGCCTGTGGCCTGTTACTGTCGCGTTCTGGTGAAGTATCAAGTCGATGTGCCGAAACGTCTGCACATTCCTCCTTGCTTATAGCACATTCCTGATTTGCAAGTATATTCATGTCATTCTTTGGGGATATCGTGTTTTCAGATTATAAAAGATGATTTTTAATTTCATTTTTTATGGCCATCCAAAGAGTTTAGGTAGTATAAAACACGGTATATAAAATAATGCAATGTGGTATTAATGAATTTTTCGCCACCTAGAAAATAATCTAAAGTTAAATATTTGAGATAATAGTCAATAGTTAATTATGATAGTTAATAGTTTGATGAACTCCAAAGATGGGCCGCGGTTTCTGCAATCAGAAATAAGGCGAATCAAAAGGGTCAAAAAGTAGTAGGCTAGAGAAAAATGCAGTTAGAGATCGGATTTCAAAAATGGAGAGAGCACATATATGGAGTGACAAAAAACATTTACAATAAGAGGTGCTTATCCTGGAATGCCAAAATAAATCACTACAACGCCGTGGTGAATATAGAATGTCTATATGCCAGTGAATATCTGTCCATGAAAGCACCGGCAGACAAAATTCAAAACCCTTGTGAAGGCGTCACACCGGCTGACAAGTTCTGAACTTTTTGAACATGATTTTTTCAACTAATAGCTGACTAAATTTCCAATCAGACCCATATATTAAATTGATATAAAGTCATGTAAAATACCGATGCTAGCACATCAAATCCTTGTAACTGGTGTGAAATCCAAGTTTTTTGGCACATTTTTCGTTATTACCCCAAACATTTTCTTCCGATCCAAAATTTATTTTTCCCAACTAATAGCTGACTAAATTTTCAATCAGACCCATATATTAAATTGATATAAAGTCATGTAAAATACCAGTGCCAGCACAATAAAACCTCGTATTGTTGTGAAATCCAAGTTTTTGGCACATTTTTCGTTATTACCCCAAAACTATTCTTCCGATCCAAAATTTATTTTTCTCAACTGATAGCTGACTAAATTTCCAATCAGACTCATCTATTAAATTGATATAAAGTCACGTAAAATACCAATGCCAGCGCACCAAAACCTCGTACTGTTGTGAAATCCAAGTTTTTTGGTACACTTTTCATTATAACCCCAAAACTACTCGTCCAATCCAAAATTTATTTTTTTCAACTAATAGCTGACTAAATTTCCAATCAGACCCATATTAAATTGATATAAAGTCATGTAAAATACTGTTGTGAAATCCAAGTTTTTTTGACACATTATTCGTTATTACCCCAAAACATTCCGATCCAAAATTTATTTTTCTCAACTGATAGCTGACTAAATTTCCAATCAGACCCATATATTAAATTGATATAAAGTCACGTAAAATACCAATGCCAGCGCACCGAAACCTCGTACTGTTGTGAAATCCAAGTTTTTTGACACATTATTCGTTATTACCCCAAAACTATTCCTCCGATCCAAAATTTATTTTTCTCAACTGATAGCTGACTAAATTTCCAATCAGACCCATATATTAAATTGATATAAAGTCACGTAAAATACCAATGCCAGCGCACCAAAACCTCGTACTGTTGTGAAATCCAAGTTTTTGGCAAAAAACTATTCTTCCGATCCAAAATTTATTTTTCTCAACTGATAGCTGACTAAATTTCCAATCAGACCCATATATTAAATTGATATAAAGTCACGTAAAATACCAATGCCAGCGCACCGAAACCTCGTACTGTTGTGAAATCCAAGTTTTTTGGTACACTTTTCATTATAACCCCAAAACTACTCGTCCAATCCAAAATTTATTTTTTTCACTAATAGCTGACTAAATTTCCAATCAGACCCATTATTAAAATTGATATAAAGTCATGTAAAATACCGATGCTAGCACATCAAATCCTTGTAACTGGTGTGAAATCCAAGTTTTTTGGCACATTTTTTCGTTATTACCCCAAAACATTTTCTATCCAAAATTTATTTTTCCCAACTAATAGCTGACTAAATTTTCAATCAGACCCATATATTAAATTGATAAAGTCATGTAAATACCAGTGCCAGCACAATAAAACCTCGTACTGTTGTGAAATCCAATTTTTTTTGACACATTTTCGTTATTACCCGAAAAACTATTTGTTTGACAAAAGTTTATTTTTCTCAACTGTCTTGGAAAGAAGAATCCTCAGAAAAATTATGGGTGCTGTTCAGAACAGAATTTGGATGGAGACTTCGATATAACAAAGAAGTTTATAAGAAATTAGAAAAAATCTCCGAGACTATGAAGAAGAGGAGGTTAGCATTACTCAGGCACCTGTACAGAATGGATCAAAAGAGACTTACCAAACGGATATTCAATTACTTCTGGAGAAAGAAAACCAATAACAACATGGATTAAGGAAGTAAAAATGGCTAAGGAAAGATTAAACATCTCAAAAGACCGACTATTAGACAGAAATAGATTTAGGGACTTATCGAATAATTTGAAATGGATTCAAGCCATAAGAACAAAAAAAAACCCGGAAGAATCTGGACGGAGGAGCAGCGAACGCATGAAGGAGTATTGGACGCAGTGGATACTTCGCACCAAGATGAACAATAAAATAAATAAATAAATTATGAAGTTGTCGCGTGATAATAATTTTAATTTTCTTGTAATAATTTGAGATAACTTCTTATCCAGCGCTACAAGTTATACTTGTGTTACTTTTCCCTTTGTGAAAAGAAAAATTGATTTCTTGTTTCCATTTTTATATTAATATAATAAATACTGTCATAAGAAGAATATGGTAGTCTGATAAGCGATATAAGAAGAAGATAAGCAGGGATGCTGTCAGCAAAAAAAGAGAAAACACGCCCTAGTATAAACCTTTTATGGATTGCCGACGTTTCAACCTGGCTCGCAGGTCTTCTTCAGGGCGACCGTATCAGATTTTTTCAGAGATTTTTACCTGGATGTGTTTACTCTTCCTCCTGGCTGCATCCCTGATCATCTTCTTCTTAAATACATTTATCAAGTTCCTGGTGTTTTAAATATTTGTATGGTTTTGGAATTGAAGATGAAAGAATGTTCTAATTCGAAACTACTCTTATAATTAATTGATCTTAGAAGTTACAAATAATTTAAATCTAAATGTATAACTTTAATTTTCTTGGTCTTCCTGATGAAGCATAGACATCGCATACTTACTGTATTACATTAAAGGATATTCTGCTACCGCTACCTAGGACTTCATCTAGACAAAACACTTACTTATGTTGAACTTCCAAAGAAGGTACTGTTTTAAAATTTAATAAACTTTTTAAAAACTTAAAATTTAAAAACAGTCTAAACTTAAAAGTAGCTAGCTATAAAGGTGATGAAAATGAGTAGACATATGAAATTAAGTTCCGATCAAAAATCCTTTTTCCCTTTTTTATGGATATAATAGATTTCGTAATACATATTTTTAAGACTTTCAACCTCAATCGATTAAAATATTTAAAAACTTATTTATCAAAGAAGCTAACTCAAAATGCGGATAGGGTTAGGGGCACAAAAGGGGAAGAACTGTGCGGGAAAAGTTACTCCCATTTCGGCCGTTGAACGTATTCTAGTTCTCCTACCTGAGGAGGGAGAGCGATAGGAGAGAGTGAGACAGCCGGAGGAGAGCTACGCCAAAGGGGTAACTCAAAACGTTACCTAAGCACTTGACAAAGAGGATATCCTAGGGAACTTAAGTCTTACGTAAGTCTTCTCAGGGAAACTTATTTCGTCAATAATATCATATGTATACTTATTGGAAGATGGAGGGGGGGAATAAAAAATATGTCATAATACGAAGTTGATTGCAAATTTTTAATTGTGAAATACTATATATAAACGTTATATTAAACACAATTATTAATTTAGGGGGAAAAAATTCCTATTATATAAACAACCTATATAATAGATAAATGACCTTTCACCAATAAAGTTAAATTGGAGAAATTGTTAAAATTATTTAGTTCAATAAAGCAGCTTCTAATTATTTGTTTTTTCTTAATTGATTATGTATTTATTTATATTTAATATGTAATAGTTAACCGAATAAATCTAAGAGTAGCTTGTGCAAAATTAATGATTCAGTTTTGCTAATATTTACGGTATAATATGCTAATATCTACATTCTTTTCAATCAGGTTCTTAGGGGCTGAGTAGCACATAAAAGAATCTCATATGCATATATCAATATATATGTATATTAATTTTTTTATATACGAATCGGCGAGCAAGGACGGCGCGAATATCACTTATTCTTCTTCACACCTTCCGTCTTACTTCTACCCCAATACTCTCTCATCCTCTTCGACTGTTCCTCTCGCTCTTTCCTAGTCAATTTTCTTCCTCATCTCTCCCTCTTCTCCACAAGAACCCTAACTTCATTTAATTTTTTCCCCAAATATCCCAAAGATCTCCATCCAAGAATACATATATATATTCTTTTAATTTGTATTATATGTAATAGTTAACCGAATAAATCTAGGATTAGATTAGAAACTGCAAAATTAATGTTGTCAGTTATGCTAATATAGGCGGTATAATAAGTTAATCTGTGCCCTCTTTTCGGTCTGCTTCTTCGGGGCTGTGTAGCACATAAAAGAATCTCATTTACATATATTAGTATCTATACTAATTTTGTTATATGATGAAAGAATGCATTATTTACAAAAAATAAGTAAATTATATAATTAATCATGACAATAATAAGTTTAATTTTTAAATTAATGAAAAAGTTAAATTGCTCCAGAAACGTCATTTTTATTTTTTCTTTATTTAAATTTTTTTTTTTTTTTTTTTTTTAAATAGGAATTATTAATTATAGAAAAAAAATAATGTCACATTTGATTGGTTGTAAACATTTAATACATTCATATTAGTTCTTATTTAAAAAAAAAAAAAAAAAAAAAAAAAAAAAAAAAAAGTATTTATAAGAAAGAAAGTCTTTAATTTTCTAAAGAAAGGTTCTTTGTTTTTGAAAAATTTTATTTATAATAAATCTTACCTGATACCTGCCTTGGAAACAAGATTCTCAGTGGAGTCAATACGTCTACCTGTAGTAGTTACCCTTTATGAAAGGTGTTTATTTGATCTGTGTAGAAGAATATTCCACGTTGCTTAATAATATGTATTCATTTGCTAATTGATCGATTGTTACCATAGTCTATATTACTGATTTTAAGAGTCATTCTATCATAGCTAATGAACGATTTTTTTTTTTTTTTTTTTTTAGCAAAGTAGTAATTATTGTTTCTTTTAAAAGGGGAGCTCAGATATTGTAGTGGAGGGTTAGGTTGGAATTTTTTTTATTTGTGGACATTTTTATGAATTTTGTTTTTACTGCTACATCGATAAAAGTGTACTCGATCTAAATACATATCGATACATGACGGGATAGACGTTAGCTAGCCACTCCGACTCCGACTATAGGTAGATCCCAGATCCCAGACAGAGGGTGGCTGGGGTCGGAGGTGAAGGTCGAGCCACCCTTGGGAACTTCCCGCGCTCCCTCACCCCTTGCCTTAGCGCTCCTATTGGAGGACTCGCTACCCGAAATGTTCCAATTTACATAACTCCTCTTGTTCTCGAGGGCTGTACCCGGAAGCGGTCGTGGTTAGTTCTGGATAAGGCTGAAGGCTATTGTAGATGGACCTTAAAAAAAAAAAACCTGGGAATAGCCGTTTTCTTGAAAATGTGTAGGAAAATAGCCCTACACTAAAAGGATTAGCTTTAGCTTTTTTAATTTCTATTTAGGTACCTCTTTCAAGATTATACATATATGCTTTCGTTATCAATTCTTTTTTAAAAAATATTTTTTGACATTATACATATTTATACCTCAGTGAGCCGGATCCAGATAACGCAATGTCCTCCCTACTTGGCGACACCCCAACCAAATTTTTACTTTTCTCCATCTACCCTTCGTTCGGTGTATGAGGGAATCCTATTTTCACAATGTAATTCAATAAGAAATAATGGACTGGTTCCAACAGATATATACAAGTTGTGCTTTCTTTAAGTGTTCTTAAATACTTATCTTCATATCATGTTATTATGTTTTCCAAAGGTAACCATTTTCATTGTACATAAATAAATAAATACCTCTCATGTCACCTTACATTTTATTTTATTTGACGTTCGCTTAGATCACTAAGTGCTAAGTAATCCGGACAATTTGCAAGTTCGAAGGCATTTTATTTTTTTCCCACTTCTATTTTTTTATATACACCTGTTATAAATACAACAATAAGTGAATTTGCTGAACATGTAACAAAACAGGCCTAATGGACATGTGGGAGAGTAGCACTCAACACAGACTCCTCAATGACATGGGGAAAAAAAAATTGAGCAGATCTCTCAGCCAGCTTCTTTTCATCCTTTTAACAGTATTTATGTCGGTTGGGCCCATGTCATTAATGTGTATGTAATTATAATTAACATACAATTACTTTTATAATTATACTGTTTTATTTGGTCATTTGATTTCTGGTCACCCAATACACCTGCCAGAATTAGCTGCCATATTTGTAATATTAGCTATTACCTTGCCTTTAGTGAGGATACACTGGGAGGAGTAAGCGAACATTTCATTCTCTTTGCTCTGATGACATTACGATAAAATATAAATATTTGTTTATATATCAGCGTTATTAGTGTTTGTGTATGTTGGGACCATTTCAGGCCATAATATCCCTCATCTACATCTAAAATTGTAGGCTCCCACTTTCCAATTCTGTAGAAACAATTCATACTAATTACTTGTATGAAGCCAGCTAAAGCTCCTAACAACACTACATCTTGTAGACCAATTAACCTTCTTCCTGTTGTGTCAAAAGTATTTGAAAAACTCCTCATGTCCATAGTTGAAAAAATTAGTTTTTCTCATCAGCAGTTTGTATTCCACCCAATGCACTCCATAATTTTTTAACAAGAGCTCCGAACAAATATTGATCGGGTGCCTTTCTGGAGATGATGCGTTGGACCGGGCTCGGCCTGCTGGATTATTCCTAAAACTTGAAACCCTTCTATAACAATTCCTATACCTCAAAAATCTTCGTTCCTATCTTCTACCTTCCGAGATCCCTGTGGTTCCGAATAGTCCAGTAGTTTTCCAATCCAAGCTGGAGTTACCCAAGGCTGGGTCTTATGCTCTGTCATCTACATCCTCTGTATTGCTGATATTTCTGTGTAGAAACATTTGCGAACGATACGGTAATACACCCTAGATCGACCAAAGTGCGACCGATGGTGAATAATATTAAATGAATCAAAATGTACGCAAAAAACATTCACCCTCCGCTTTATTTCAGACCACATTAATTAAATCCCACTACACTGGTCCGACTTGAAGCAATATCTTCGTTTCATCCTTGATAGAAGCCAACATACCAGACTTAAAAGACAAGAATTCAATAGAAGATTCAGCCAACCGTAGCGAATACTATACAGGACCTCCCAAATCTCTATGTGTGATACGATTTCTCTGTATAAAACTATCCTTAGACCTTTCTAGACAAACGGGCTAGAACATTAAGGAACAGCGAAGAAACATTCTAACACCAATTCTTCAAAACTTATTACTTCCTTCCAAACCTGAGAAGCCTAAATTACGCCACTTACCATTCCTCCAACAAATCCTTAAGTCATGATCTTTTCTTCTTCCTCCTTTGTGCCTTTCAGCGTGAAGGTGCCTTGGCCAAGTCCGCCATGCATCCCAGTCTCTTGCCAGCGCTTTCATGTCTTTTAAACTATTTCCTCTTCTTTGACCCAGCCTAGAGATGTGGTCCGTCCATGTTAGTCTAGGCCTGCCCTAAAGGCTTATCTTCGAAGAGCTTTCTTGGGTCACCGTCCTCCTCCATTCGGTGTGACCAAACAATCTTAGCTGCCTTTTTTCTCAACTGTCTCTTATGGGTGGGTCTCTGATATCTCCTAGTATTCTCTCGTTTCTAATTCTATCCCTCCTCGTTTGGCCAGCCATTCTCAGGTACCTCACTTCCATTGCTGTTATTTGACTCCAGTGTTTGTCCAGTGGAACCCAGCTCTCGCTCCCATACACAAAAGTGGGTAAATATATTGCCTTAAAGATGTGTGTTTTTACTTTATTGCACATCTTTTTTCCTGCAACCGTATTGCATAGTTGGTAATAGATGCTGTTTGCCTTTTGATCCGGTTGGAAATCTTCCCATCAATCTTTCTATTTCTGTTGAAGACCGTACCAAGGTAGTTATATTCCTCGGTCATCTCTAAGGGTTCTATTAGCCTCAATATCTCTTGTAAAATCGGACAGCGGGGTTTTGGCCAGCCTCTCCTTTTATTTCCGGAATGCTTGCTGCTCTAGCGCTATTGCTCTGCCTCCACCGACTCGCGGATCAGTGACGCAAAGAGGAAGAAGGATACTCCCCTTCATTGTGGCAGGTTGAGAAGTAGTGTTTTCCCTCAAATCAATCAATAGTAATCCTCTTAAATCCCGAAAATTGGTGTATATTATCTTCTTTGTCTACTGAGTCACTTTTGCATTTAATTCCATAATTTCCCCAATATTTTAAAACGAAATATGAGAGGGAGGACTTCCTTTACATACTGTCCAATTTGCGCAGAAGTAATGCCCTCTGTACAAAATACAAATTCAAAAGAACACTGATATTGCAAAGTTTTCTTCAAGGCTAGGTAGAGACTGAGGAAGTGCTGGCGATGGATATGGAGACAGCAAACATAGACGTGTATGGTTAGACAGATCTCGGCATGATTGAAGATAGCTTTTATTTTTCTTTTATATTATATACAAGTTGCTTAACTCTTACTTCCGCTCACCTTATTGCGACCCGCAAAAAAATGTGTGCCTTTTGATGGGCAAATCAGTAGCAGTCGACTAACGCTACAACTAAGGTCCAAATTGGTTATTCTAAGAAGCATTACTGGTTATAAAGCCATAATTTAGAATTAGGCTATCTTAATTATTATTTTTCTTAGCCTATTTCTGTCCCCTTGAAGTTGATTTGTGGGTGTTGGGAAAGACCTCAGTTACTATTCCTATGATCAGGGCCGCCGAGAGCCAAACCGGGCCCTGGGGAGTTTACCTCCCCTGCCCCCCCCCACTCAAAGTGGCCCAATCTATGATTGAATGTTTTAAGTAAATCAAAACGTATCCTATCCAACCTTTTTTGCACTATCGCTGGCTTTCAAGGAATTGGCCTTAATCCTATCCAGCTTCTGGAGGATTAGAATAAATTCAAACAACTATCATCAAATCGCCTCTACCCTTCTTTGTGAACTCGACTACATCCTGTCCTATAGTATCCTGTCATTCCGTAACTGTTAAACAAATCCTCTACATAGGACTCCTCTTAGACAAACCTCTTACACAGAAGACGGAAATGGCTAGAAACTGCCCTTTGTTTTCGGCCAGTTTAACATTTACTAGGCTAACGCCTTAAGATTTCTATAAATTACAAAATACTCATCACTGGGGATGTGCATTATATGCAATAAAAACTGAAAAAAAGATTACATATGCCTCAGCAGTGTGGAGCTCAACTTGTACAACCAACTACCGTAAACTCGAAAGGATACAAAACTTGTCTATGAGGATAATCAATGATTACCCTCGCCATACAAAAATATCAAAAATGCTGTAAGATCTCAATCTTATCCCTGTCCAACATCACGTCCACGATCAAACAAAAAAATTCTTTGGTAAAACAATTTCGAAAAATTCTTTTATCCGAGAAATCGGTAATTACAATAAATCATCTTATAAGAAATTCGCATAAAAGAACAAAACATATACTCCTCACTTAATCTAATTTATAGATCCATTATTAGTTGTGTTCAACATTTGTTATAATACATTCTTTAGTCATTTTTATACTATTACATGATTTAAGATATTTACTTATAAGCAGGGCTGTGAAATATGCTATAAAATGCCGGAAATATGCAACTTTCTGCATTATTAGAATAATAAAAAAATCGCAATACATACCTATACTTAATTTTTTTTATTTGAGCCGGCCTAACCTAACAACTTAAACTAAAATTAAAACTTAAATTTATTCACGCATTGTAATATATTTCTGCCAACGTTGGGGAGCTGGACTTTCTATAAGTTTATTGAACAAGTTATTCCCGGACAGTGGTAATTTTGATTGAAAATTTAAATGTTTTAGATCTATAATTTCTTTTATTGTCAGTAATTGAAGCTCTTCAGTTATTCTAATAATTCCATTTCCTTTCTTAATTACAAACTCAAGTTTAAATAACTAATTGTGTTGAAGAGGGGAATATTGGGAAGAAAAACATTAAAAAGCTAATATTAAAAAACAAAAACATGTTAAAAACCTTTATTAAAGATAAATAAAAAACATTGAACAGAGAACATTAAAAACGAAACAAGTCATGACATTAATTTCCAGAAAACTTAAAAACAATCAGAAACAAAATACCTATACTTTAAAACCGAACTATATACATCAAAAACAATAAGCAACGACCATAAAAAAACTCTCCCGACTTATTCATGCCACTTATTCACTGTTGTAGATTTGAATTGCATACAACCACTTTTTCAGGTTTCGAACAAAATAGATCGTCTATTGGGCCTCAAAATAGATTTGAAACGTTCTGCATTAAACGACCGCTCCACATCATATAAATATAAAACGTCTCCATCACTCTTAAAAGTCTTATTTGAAAGCTAACCTCCATACTTTCCAACAAGATCTTTTGTCTTTGAAGGAGTGACTTTCGATATTTTAGGTTAACACAAAAGAACAGTTTACGAATGATATGTCTCGGTGAACACTGTGTGAGAGACTGTGTAATGGAATAATGAAAGGAAGAAGGGTGAGATGAAAAGTGAAGTCATAAGATTCTACGGATTTGGGTGAAATATAAACGAGAAATTATTCTGATTAAGAAATTTTTAGATAATCAAATACGATCGAAAGTTTGCCGAAACCGAAGAATTAGCACTTGGACACATACAAACGTATTGATTAGGTGTAAAAAAAAAAAAAAGAATGGGAGGAGTACTTATAGGTATTTTTCGTTTTTTTTTTCTACATTTTATTTTTTTTCTCCTCGTAAATATTAAAAAATCCAAATTTCAAATGCTTATATGCCGGTATATGCAAATGAATATGCAAGTCTAGTTCAAAATTTGTAAAAATGTGCATTTATGGCAAAATATGCAAATTAAAAATAGCTCAAATTTATTCCAAATGCATCAAAACGTTTATATTTTGATAATATTAGATGTTTTAGTTAAGAGAAGTATGCAAATGCATATATTTCACAGCCCTACTCATCATTATACCACTATAATAACTATCTCTGTAATTGGACTTGGAGTTGAGCTTTGGTGCTCTACGAAATTATCCAATTCATTTTGTATCCTTGCGATTCCAAAATCTTCCGGAAAATCCTCAATTATTCTTACTGTTACTAATAAACCTCTCCGCAATGAGGTACGCATAATAGCCTCAAACAGCCTTTCCTTTTCGCTTCCATTGAACAAATGGTTAGGGGTAGTTAGGGTTGTTTAACACTTGGTATTAACCTGCGGATAAACAAAATATCGATAACAGGGGCTAATAATGAATATATCTTAATTCCCTGGCTGTAAAATCGATAAGTCAAGAAGGCAGATTTTTTTATCGCTTTCCAAAACCCATTTCTAAAATCCCATTTGTGCCAAAATAGATACTTTAAGGTCTTATTAAGAAGCTAAGACTAATTTTTCTCAAAACTAATATCTGCTAAATGCGATCTTTGACGGCAGAGTTAACTCGTTTTCCAGATTATTTGGCTTATCAACTTATTCTCGACAACCTCAGAATGATCCACATTTAATGCCTCAGATGTTGCTGATTTGACTCAATCAACTTTTCCTTCTACAAAAATCTGATTAACAACTTAAATCCGCTTGTATGTCTAAATCCCGAAAACCCTTCGTGGCTTTTGAAAAGAAGAGGGCCTCGGAACTATCTTATTTAGAACTTTTATTGAAGTGCTACCAATAGTAACCTACAAATCATTGGCGTGTTATGTTATAGTCAGTATTCCTAAAATTTACTTAATGCATTTGTTTTGTGCCACTGTTAGTAATATTAAAAATAGAAATAAAAAATTCCGATCTGCAAAAGTAACTCTCATACAATAAGTAAAACCATGCTATAAAACTTAATGTAAAACCCTCTTCTCAAACTGGAGTTAACTTAGAACTAATCCTGAAAATTATCCCGTAAAATTGACCAGAATTTATCGTGTATTTTCATTATTTTAAATATTTACGATTTTTTTTAAATATTATTCTTTAGTCGTTTACCATTTGTACGCTACTTCTTTAACCACAAACGGCTGTCTTATTTCCATTTAATTGCCTACTTGGGCCTCGCCTTTTCCTCGTGAGTTCCATTCTAATGGTTCATGATGTCATCATTTATACACTTCCAACTGAATGAAAGGCTTAGAGCTTTCCTTCGGTTGATTATTTATTTTACTTAACCTATTAAATATATTTTATCTTTAATCTCAATGATTTATCTTATTAGTTAAATATTTCTGACTTTTCTTTTTAGACATTAAATATTCAGCCTTGAGTTCGTTTTTAATTTTTTAACTTACTTATGTAGTAAGTAATGTAAGTAAGTGCCATTCCTAGCACATTAAAATTAAAAGATAGAGCATTAACACATTTAGAATTCAATGTGTCACTCAATATTACCTGAACTGCCGACAAAGACGCAATACTTAAATATTCCGTTGAGTTAGGATACCTGTCACTAGATAAATTCCGGAGAGGTCGTAATACTCAAGGAACCGAAAATGCTGAAGTGCAGTTCAAGAGATGTCCTGTGGCTTTTTACGGCGACTACCTGAAGAAGGAGGATGGTATACAGTTTATAACAGTGATATAAAAGTATTTTTATGCATAACTCCCATTTTATTCTAATGTATGTCGCAACGTTTTAGGACACTTGTCTCATCTTCAGGTTTCTGTCCGTGAAATTATCAGACATAAAAGGCTTGTATAAATTATGAAATCTCCTTCAGCATAAATTGTAATTAACAGTGGTATATTTTAGCTATTTATTGAAATTTACAACTGTATACAATACAAAAAAAAATACAGACGAGTTGAGAACCTCCTCTTTTTTTGAAGTCGGTTGAAATTAAAATAAATCTAGAAAATGTGAAGATAATGCTCATAATGACATTTCAATTACTTGTAAAGCAACTAACCATTGGTCGCACTTCAAAAAAAGTTCTTTATTAGAAGGTCTAGTGGTCATCTTCTTTTCAATAGCCTCGGAGGATTATCTGGAAAAAAATTTAGATACTAGTGGATTTGAAGTGTTATGAAGTTCATTATGAAAGAACTAGTATCTGGTTTCGCCTAGTTCTGTTACACACGGAACCCAAATATATCTATGGATAACTTTGTTTGTGCCAAAGTGAGGAGTATTGAGGATTTTGTATTGTAAGGATTGGGTACGAGATGAATAGGATGGTTTACTGGAGACCCAGAGCTAATTTTATGCAAGATTATTTAGTTTCAACTTTTGATATTCTTTCGTAATTTAATTAGTTTATTTTTCAGTATTAGTTATCTTTTGGTCTCATCCAGTTTTTGTTATTTATAGTCCTGAAGAAAACCTACAAGGAAGATCAAAACGTCAACACTCAATATAAAGAAAGTTATTGTTTTTTTTTAACTTAGGCGTGTTTCTTATTACTCCTGACTGAATGTCAGACCATCTTCTTCATAAAATATATCCTACAGTCAACCATCCTTTTTTTTATCCTTGCTATTAATATTGAGTACTCTTCTGACCACATTTGATACCATTTTGAAAAAGGTCTATCCTCACTCAGAAAAAAGTGATGTTAAGATTGATTCAAAATAGAGACAACTATTAATTTTTCTTACAGCTTATCACTAATAGAGAACTGCTCTAATTTTGACTGTGTTATCATCTAGTTATCTCCTGCGGATGGATATTGTTGAAAACATTAACTTGTGTATAAGGTGGTTTGTAGAACGTTTATAGTTAATTTGTTTTCTTTAGCTCAATATTTTAGTCCTTCTTTTAATATCTTTAATTAATTATTCCTGGATTTATATTTTTGATTTATCTCAATTTGATTACTATTTTACTACCATTACTATTACTATTATTTTACTATTTAAAATATGTTCTATTAGATAAATAATAGGGATCAAAAGATACGATAATAAATTATGAGCTATTTAAATTTAAAACAATAAAGACTTCAATGAAGTGTTCAACAATGAAACTAAAATATTGACTTGTTCTCCATGGCTGTGCATTCCACTTATCACCTTTCTGAGAATCATGGCATCAAGTGTTTCCTGTTTTCCCTTCAGTATTAATTAACTGTGTTTCATTGTTGTTATATAATATAAACCAAATATTATTTTTTTATTTTTTTTTTTAGAAAATGAATGAAGTCTTTATTAAATACCCCATTAACTATATAGGTGATTTCAATATTTAGGAACTATTCCAATAAAAAAAAATGTTCACTACATAAAACATGTAAATTGATTTTTTTTTTCACAAATTGTTTCTCTAAGGTGTGTAAAGTAAGTCTATAAAGTGGACATACATAATCTGCAACATTTCTAGATATATTGAATAAATAATAACTATTAAAATCTAGGGAGTGAGTTTGGATCTAGGGAGTGAAAACAAGTGACTAGGAAGTGGGTTTATTAACTAGGGAGTGGGAAAATATCATATTTATTACATTTAAGAAAAGAAAAGCGAAATTAACAAAGTATGTATATTATAAAGTTGGGGAGTAAACATGAATTACATTTTCAGCCTTTTAGGTACGTACTGTCACATCTACTTTAAAACGTTCAAACTTAACTTTAAAAATACTAAAGTAATATGAAATTGCACTTAATAACCACAGTTCTATTAACTTTTAAACAATAAAACCTAAATAGATTGTAAATGATAAATAAGCTACGAAATAAAGACTATCACATTAGGTATTAAATAAAATACGACATTGTTTTGATAAAAATAATGTTCCTTGAACTTTCATTATCACTAAGTAGGTGGGTATAACGTTTAAACATTAAATAAAAAAATGTATGCTGTACGTTTAAAAACAAAAAAAATTAACGACCAGCAATAATTGAATTCGTTGGTTTCTCCTGGGCTGATGTTGATGGTCCGCCTGTGCTGAATGCCTAGAAATTTCCCACATTTTATGGTATGAGAGGGAGAAATCAAGAAATTTATTTTTATAAAAGCAGATAAGCGCTAAAGCAATTTAAGTTCAAATATAACACGATATCTTCACTCAGTTGTAGGGACGGAATTGAACGTTGGTATCACGTTGTACTCGTGGCCTATTTGAAAAGTAAAATATGGTATCTATTGGTTTTTCAGTAGAGCTTTGAATTTATCTTGAATCTCAAAAAAAAATAAAATGTTTTCAATGGATTGCTACTCCTTAGGGAGTGAGGATGAATTAAAATACGGTACTTACCGAGCCGAGTCAATGCACCTCCACTTGTCTACCAATGAACACAGCGTCTTGAAATAGATTGCAGTAGACAGGTCTACCGGCAATAGTGTTGTCCTATACAAAACACCGCTCAAATTTTCCTTTTAGAGAGCAATGGAGGGATTTTCAAAAATAATTTAGGGAGTGAGCAAGAGGGTTTTGACACTTCTTCATGATTGTGTATATCGTGCTAAGAAGGCTAAATGTCAATCACAAAATTATTTTTGGATACAAAATAGAAAACAATACCCCTTCATATTTTCAAACTAGCAAATAAGTGTAAGAGAAGGCCTTAAATATTTTCAAAATGCAGGCATTTTCAAGTTGTGACAACCTAGGGAGTGAGCAAATGCTATACATAAACGTCAATTACTCCGGTTATATATGTAGATATATCATTATTGTTGGGAGTCCATAATGGTACAATGGGTACTTGGCCATGTAAACTAAAATCTAAATTTTATGTTCAGCACAATTTTCAAAATACCTTTGTGACTTAAATTGTGCCGAAATTTTGAAATCACACGTATGTTAAATGTTATCATAATTAATTTTTATTCCATTATTTAGTATTAAATCCTGGTTTTATTTAATTATCTGTTATATAGTATTTTAATTGTCATTT
Source organism: Euschistus heros (assembly GCA_003667255.2). Taxonomy (NCBI): domain Eukaryota; kingdom Metazoa; phylum Arthropoda; class Insecta; order Hemiptera; family Pentatomidae; genus Euschistus; species Euschistus heros. Next base: position 503,877 of record RCWM02000152.1, on the reverse strand, counting down.
ATGGATACTAGTTATTCGGAGGCAACTTTTTATACTTATTTTGTGATACTTTAATTTTTATGCTACAGCCAAAAGAATTTATCGTTTATATTATATGCATTAGTAGAAATAAACATGAAAATTTTCAAATATTTATTTCTACGTATTTCTTCTATTTATTCAAAAATATCACAATTTGCCTTACCCAAGAGCAATACGTAACAGCTAATCGCAATATACTCATTAAAAAAAAAGAGATTATCCTAACAAAAACACAATACAAAATCGTGAAAATTAAATAATATTAACCCAACTGTTTACTTAAAACGACAAAGCCATTATTTTAATCAAATTTAATGTTACTCCTATATATTTCTTATGATCAGTCTTTACTTTACAATATAGTTCTTTGTTTTTCCTCCTGTTACTGTGGTTTTTTGTATTAATTTGTTTATGTCTGGCAAAAAATTTTTTGTTTATATTCCTTAGTAATTGCCCCTTTTTCGTATTCTCTCCACCTTGCTGAAAAACAAAAGAAATATATTTATCGAAAGGAGATTAGATAAATTTATGTTTGCGAATAAACCTTGGTCCTTAGGTTGGCCATAGTGTGTGGTAAGCTGCTTCAGGAGTTTTATTGTGCCCTTTAAGTCAGCATACCCTCATTAAGTTGATAGGTCCAAGTTCTGACCTCCAAGGGTTCTTTTAAATCCTTAGAGAATTTAGTCCATCTATGCCTAGAGTTTCCAATCGCTTTTGTGAACATATCCTTTAGCAAGTTTGTTAGCTTCTTCACTTGTTTTCCAAGAACGCCGTGGAATACTTAGTAATATTAGCAATTCTTGAGGTGTTTTGCCTGAAGTACTTTTTTGTGTTTTTAAGACTTCCAGACTATTTACTAATAAGATCCTTGTTAGAGATGGATAATTGTTATTTTCAGGGGATCTGAACTACTCACTATAAGACAGTCCAAAGCTCCTAGTACCTTTCTTTGTCATTACATGCTAGTGCATTTTATAGAGTTATGCCTGTTTGGGAGAGAAGAGAGAGTGACCTATGATCACTCTTTAAAAGTCTTTCTTTTAATTGAGCTGGCACTCCTCATCACGGATCACACGTATAATCAGTTTGAAAGTACATCATATCTCAATGTTCCATTTCAACACCCAGGAAGTTAGTATGGTTTGATTCTGGATCAAGGTGTTGTCTATTACCAATATTATAATTGTAGCGATGGAAATATGAAGATTCTGTTTCTGTTGCTTAGTCTTCTTGGCAGTTCTCATACCTGATACCTCTGGCCACTTTTATTTAATAACCCTGTTGAACAAATCCGCTACCTAGGACTCTACTTAGACAGACCTCTTACTTAGAATCCACATGAAAGACTAAAACGACAAGAAAGTGCCCGTCGTTACAGACTTCAACATTTACTAGACAAACGTTCAAAGCTCCCAATTAATTACAAAAGACTTATTTACATGACTGTGATTAGACCTATTTGGACGTACGGAGTTGAGCTTAGGAGCTCCAATAACCCATCCAATTCATCTCGTATCCAATCTTCACAATCCAAAATCCTCAATGCTCCTTACTGTGTCATCAATAAACTTATCCATAAAGATCTTAATGATTCATAGGTTGCTTATTTAGCCCAAACCAGATACCTAATCTATTATAGTATGCTCCATAATCACTTAAGTCCTCTAATTTCTCAACTTACTTCCGATAATCCTCCAAGGCGCCTGAAAAGAAGATGGCTCAGAGATTTTCTAGTGTATAATTTTTATTTAAGTGCTACTGATGAGTAGTCCTTTTAAAGTTTTGACATGTCATTGTATTGTAATAGTTATCAACACATTTACTTGATGTATATATTTTGTACAGTTGTGAATTTCAATAAATAAAAAAAAAAAATTTATTAATAATCAACAATGCTTAGTTGTGACATCAGAACTGAATAACATATTGCTAAATCTACATGAAATTTACTTATTTAAAATTAAGAAACAGATGGAAAGAGCCCTTGGTAAAATGAAACAGAATGTAATAGAAAATTATTTACTGCATGTCTTCGTTGTGGTCTAATTCATTTCATTTGAGGAACTGAGAGCGTGCAAATCAAGAAAGAATAGATTTGATTCTCCTAATATTAACTATCTTCACTCCAGTAACTTATTACCATGATAAAGGCCAACAGTGCGGGACAACCAAATATATTTGGTTTCAATTCGATGGTGCGCATAGCCCTTTCCTCTTGGGGAAGAAAGAAATTAAAAAAATATTCCGCAAACAATTACTTCAATTGCTGACTGTATTAACCCTAAATCTATTGGAATGTTATTGAAAACTATAACATATGTCTGACGTATCACTAGCCCAATATTTTTGTGTAGTTATTTAACAGGATGAGACTGTGGATATGAAAGAAGATGCCAGTTAAGTGAAGAAGGTTCCGTGACCACCTCGAATAGCTAGAAGCTTAAATGAACTATAATCTTCAAGGATTAAAAAAAAGATAAGGCTTTCCTTTAGGAGTTCAGGTCTCCTACAGTGTCCTTTTAAACATTTCTAAGAACCTTCAAGGAATTAAGTTCGACCGTAGTTTGACCATTTAACGTCATCAAACATTCATGAGGCCTGTTAGGTGGTCTTCGTATCACTAAGTAATGCTGATCGTAGTAGGTAATGTTCAATAGTTCTGGAGTTGGATAGGTATCTGGTTCTAACCAGATCTAACTATTGAAGGAAACAAAGGAAAGGAAGTTTGGGCTAAATCAGCAACATATGGAACATTAAGGTCTGTCTGTATGGATAAGTTTATTTGTGACAAAGTAAGTGGCATTAAGGATCGTGTATAGTAAGGATTGGATATTAGATAAACGGGATAGATTAGAGGAGCCCCAAAATTAATTTTATTTGAGATTGTGTAGTTAACAACTTTTGACATTCATTCGTAATTAAATTAGTTTATTTATTATTTTTTGTTATTTGGTCACGTTTAGTTTTTGCTGTTCTTAGCCCTGTTGAAGACCTTCTAGGTTGGTCGAAACGTCGCACAGTGGGGCCATTCGTGAATCTAGCGGGACAAAAGTCTGAAAGCGATCGTATCGATAATTTAATATTTTTTTTCTGATCCAGCACAACTTGAAATTATTAAAACAAGGTTATTGAAAGGTTGATAAAACATTTAAAATTTTATTTGTGACTTGTTGTTTTATTAAGAAAAAAACTTCACAAAACCATTTATTGATTTATCGATGATTATATAAATTGAATTTTTAAATAATGAATAGACCTACTTTATGATAATAATGTCAATATTATGACTGGAAAAACACCTCTGTAGCAACTAACAATTTTTGTTCAGTAATAAATAAATAGAATTTATAGTATTTATAAATCAGGACAATGTGTTATCAAACTATAATCTTTGACACTTCAATACTTAATTTCTATCTTAAAACGAGCAGAACTCAAACACATTATATTGTTTTAAACTGAAAAGAAAATTATAGTCTATAATGATTTGTCATCGTTGATCGAGATTATCACTATCATCACCATGCTGTTCACTAAGTAAGGTTATCATACTCGTATCTGCGTCTGATATTACAAGCAAATTGAGAAGACTATTACCGAAAGTCATATTTTCCTCTGGTAGTAGTCCGTATGAGCTAATTAAAGGATCAGACGAAATAAACAAATTATTCATAATGTCAGTGTTGTTTACTGTGCGCGACATTTACCGAGGAAAATGTTCCCTGTATCTTTTTATCTCTTTGTGTTGGCTTTTTTGGACATCCTCTATGATTTGCCCAATTGCAAGTTTTTGAATTATATTATTGACCACTTATATTTTTTCTTCCTGGGGATTATTAAAACTGGAACCTCCAGCCCGTAACGCTTCAGCCAGTTCCAATCCCGCAACTGAGAGTACTCCGCCTGAAACACAATTTTTGGCGCTACTGATAAACGGGCAGCCAAATACAATATATTCACTAAATTTAATGTCCCCAGACACCCAAAACCATAATTTAAGATCTACGTTCACCTACGTAAAAAGTTCCAGATTAAAACATGAATATGTTTATTTTTCTTGTGGACGTTTTGATTGGCGTACCGTCTGAGTATCTAAAATGCCGTAAAATTAAAAATAAAATGTACTAATAGTGACTATTTTGAATGCAATTCATCGTAAAATGTAAAAATATAAGAAAACTTATTACGATGTTCACTATCGAGAGCTCGAAATAATAGTAACTTAATTCTTAAACCGTACAGAATTAAAGTGGTATTAGTTTGTTATTTATTAAATTGCTTTATTGACATTTCCTCAGCCTGATTCACTTCGTTTCACGTCTTCCAACATTTAGCCTGTTAGATCAACCACTTTTTGCATGAATAATTCAAACTTCATTTTTGGACTTATGTCCCGCTAGATTCACGAATGGCCCCACTGTGCGTCGGCTCTCCCTATAAAGTTTTTTTCTCTAAACTTGGGCGTGTTTGTTATTATTTCTGACCGAATGCCCGACAATCTTCTTCATTCCATTTATCCTGCATTCAACCGAACTATTATTGTATTCACACTAATATTGAGTACTCTTCTAAACACACCTTATTCCCTTTGTCAACCAACCTACACAATTTTTAAGTTCAAACTTAACATGCACTGAATTAAATTCGACCGTGGTTTGACTATTTAACGTTATAACATATTCATAAAGCTCAGGGGCGGGCTTTGTCACTGTCATAGTAATGTCTTTGGATTTGAAGAAATTGTTTGACATAAAGTAACCTAGTATGTAATAATTTTTATGTATGAAATGGAATATTTTTTTTCCCTCCTCCTCCTTGCCGTTTCGACAGCATGGGACTTTCTGGTTTCAAAGGTGGACGGTTAATTACTTAAAATGAATTCCACCTAACGCCAGTCATCTGGGATCTTACATTATCATGGTTCCTAGAGCAACGCACTTTTTTTCCTAGCGCGTTTGAGCCACCCATCAAGGTGTCTAAAAAGAAGATGGCTAAGAGACCTTCTGGTCTAGAACTGTTATTTGATGTAGGGTGTGTGTGCAGGAGTATTAAGTAACAAAATCTGAATATTTCAAATCAACTAGAAAACAATACATGAAGAAGATGAAAGGGCTATTAAACTAAATGTTTCCTGCTAAAGGAAAGTGGAAATAAATAAATAACATAAAATACTTAAAATTGTGTTTTGTTACATAATCCCTTCATCCACCAAACCCTTCAATGGTGCTAGCTTAGTGTACAGGAAGGTCCATTAATTACTTGTGGTGTTCTTTTAACAAGGACCCTCCCTCCCTCTTGGTGAGATTGGGAAATATGTATTGGAACTCCCTATTGAGCAAATTTACATTTTCATTCCCCTATAACTAAACGTTTGTTGATTGATGTGTTTTGCTACGTAAATTAAGAAGCGCCAATGCATATAAAGTTGAGATTTTTAATTTTGATTTGAGATTTTGAATAATTCCCGCTCCCTTTAATGAGATTTTACTCCACCAACCTCCTATTTTGAGCTCACTTAATTAATGGATCCCGACTAAACTCAAACTCTCTCCTCCAAATTATAATATTCGTATAATAGAGTTTGGTACAGTGACCTGGCAGCAGCTGTATCCTCGCAGATGTGACCGACTATCCGCAGTCAGGTGATGACCCCCACTTCCTACAATTATATCGACTACTGGGCACGTGTATTCTGTACTGACAGCCGGTCAATAGATAATAAGCTTATAGTTATCTCTCTATTACTATCATATGTTTACTATAGTATACCTCACTAGGTCAGGGGGTAATCAGGCGGTAAGTAAGATTGTAATAATAGTAACTAGTAACTTATCGATTATCGATGGTTTGCTCATAAAAGTTAAGTTATTCATGTTTAAAAAATTACTTTTTTCAGTAGTTAAAACTTTTGAAAGTTAGCCATTTTTTTAAAGGGTTGTTTGAGAACATCATTATTTAGCCTTGTCTGTATTTTTTTTTTCTTTTATGTTTTTCTTATACCAATGCATTGTGTTTTTTTTTTTTTAAATGAAAGAAATTTTAAATATTTCTATCACGTTACAATGATATTCCTGTTTGCTCGTTTTGTTTAATTTAAGTAACGAGCTCTAAGCACTTCTCCACCATATCCGTTAAACCCGCATAACTCTTGTAGATCGATTTCATATATTCACTTCGAGTTTCACATTTATCAATAGCTCTGTCCGATAACTTCACCTGTCAACTTCTATTTCTAAGGTTTTAAGTTGGATTCTTATGTTTAGTGTGTTATATTGATATTTTTTTATTTCCTCTTCTCAAATGTTAAAAACTGTAACACATGTTAACAACTCTCATGTTTTGCATGATTTAATTTTGTATATACTTATACTTCGTTATTTACTCTTCCCTAATGTGAGAAATTTTCCCCGTACATATTGTTTAATACGTAACAAAACTAACTCATGACAGTCAACTCATAAACAACAGAACCACAAACAATACAATAACAACGATGAAATTAGTACCAGTTTTTCCTGTCATTAAAATCTTTCCCTTATTTGAAGGTTTTGTTACCTTTCTTTAAATATACTTAGTCGGATGTTGTATTTTTATAATACAGAGGAAGCTATACGATACGTAAAGTATCGATGTGACTAATATTTAAAAAAAAGAATACTGGAGCTGTCAAGGAAAAATATCGATTTATCGTTTATCGACACTAACCCCCGATGGTGCTCCTCATACACTGAAGTTGGACCGATTACACGTTTATAAATAATCAATTTCATACATTGATTATTTATAATTTCAATTTCAAGTTAGTGGATTATTCTCCGATCATTAATATCATTGATAACAATTTTACCAATTAGGTTCAATGGATGATAGCTCCTCTCCTCTCTCTTATGGATTAAGAAATTTCTTTTTAGGAGTAACAGAGTTCTGTAATGAAAGGCTTGGTTTCTAGTTAAGTGTTGAGATATTAGTGTATACAATAACAACTTTTAACCATTTATGTACTAGGAAAACCTAGCCAATGTTAATATGTTTTTTTTTCCTGGATTCTTACTATTTTCTATCTGTAGAACATTAAATAATTTAATTACACTGCTTTCGAGAAGAAAATCTTATGTTCAATCTAGTTTTTAAGAAAAAAAAATTCCATAAAAACCCAGTGATCTTCCAGGATTTTTGTAGTTGAAAGGTTGTTTTACTTGTAGGAATATTAGATGTTTGTTTAGGTGAAGGTTGGAAACCCAACAGTCTCTCCCAATGTCTTCTTTCCTAAACACCATGATTTTACCAAAACAATCTTGTTTGTTATCACTTACAAGCTAAGGGAATGGAAGCAGTACGTAGTTATTTGGCGTTCCTATATCATATGATAATCAAAGAAATCATTCAATCAATGTTTCTTTTCATATATATGTATTTTGGCTGTGTATTTATATTTTCTAGTGTAACTATTTTCACACTCGGACATTAGCTTACATTTTCCTTATTTATCAGAAGTAGTTTATTTAAAATCAGTAGGTTATTGATAGAAATATTCATGATCTATTGTTTTTCCTTTTCATGGATAAATTAAGTTTCTCTACATTGTGCGTAGATGTCTTTTTATTTTTTTTATCAAAAAACTTGTTATCTTTCGCTGTCAAAAAAACTTTCTCATACCATTGCGATCTACGTGGGAACACCCGACCCTCTCCCGGTGTTCTATTGTCTTTGGAAGGTTAGTTAGTTAGTACTTATGGTTCCATCAGGAATCACTGGTCGCCAGGTACGTTGGTTACCTGAGCTAACTCTAACCTTCGCCCTAAGGACCAACCTCCGAACTCCCCTCCTGTGTCAGCCCGACTGACAGACATGAGAACTGCCACCGCTTCGAACAATGGGCCAATCTATAGTCTATCGATACAGTTTTCTCGAAACCAAACAGCGACCTTATAATGGAAATCAGATTTAAAAGAAACGAAGTCCCAGCTCTGATTGACATGTTTTTGAGGAGAGGAATAAATTCATAATTCATTTCGATTGTGGTGTAATGAGATACCTTATTCGAGCCATGAGAACTTCGAGTTGAAGTTGTGAATTGTTGTAATCATTGTGAAGTCGTTATAAAATTCTTTTTGTATTGATGGTTTGACGTGAAGCATAAAATAAGTAACGATATAAGGTATATACACTGGGCAAAAAAAGTCTGGAAACTCTTACCAAAGTTTGGTTATGTTGGCCTCAGGTGTTTTGTTCCAATTTTTTCGCTTTTCGTTACACTTTTTGACGGCCATCTAAGCCAAACATGTTAAATCGACTTTCGTCCGAGAAAATAGCTGATTCCCAGAACGATGGAGGCTTTTGTAAACACTCTTTGACAAATTCCAAATGGAGCTAATGAATGGCTTCTCCTGGCGATTCTAGAAATAAATCACTTTTCCGTAACTTATACACCATAGCCACGAGACAAGTTTGCAGCAATGCGGAGCGCTTGTGCACGGTCTGTCGTGGATAGTTTTTAAAATTTTCCGCAAAAACAATTTTAATTAAACTTCCTCGAAATTTAAAAGGATGCAATTGTGGTGGGGGAGACAGGTACGCGCCGCTGTAAGGCGGGAAATCGATTCAAGTGTTGCGGGTTAGCCTTATTACAGGAGTTAATAAACTAGAGAGATAATCGGTGGGGTATTTGTTGAATGAGAAATTATTAAATATGTAGTTTGTTGGGGTAGGCTAGTCATAGTTACGCAGCAATTAAAAATAAGTTTTAATTATATAATGCCTACGTTTCGACTTGCATTGCAAGCTTTCTTCAGTGATTGAAGAAAAACAAAACAAACAAAAAGATATGTCAAAATTGCAGAGAGTATAAAAAAGGTATGAAAAGAACTCTGCAATTTAGTAGTATATTTTTGTTTGTTTTCTTTTTTTTCTAGCCCTGATGAAGGCTTGCAATAATCGAAACTTCGGCATTGTGTAATTACGATTTATTTTTAATTTCTGTGACTCTATGACTGCATACCCCAACAGCTTACAGTTTTAAAGGGTTATTGTCTTATTATTTTTCCTTTGTTAATAAAACATATGATACATGATATTTTACTAGTTATAATTAATATATTTTAAAAAATGCAGTAGATCAACGATTCTATTTAGGCAACATCAGGATTGACAACACAATAAACAGTACATCACACTTTAACATCCTGATTAACATGATTTACATATAAATAATAAAATGTAATTAACACATAATTCACATTTGACTTACTCTTAAATATTTTATTTTGTTTAGTGTGAAGCAGTGACTTTCTGTCTTTATTTGCTTAATCTGCAATTGCTTGTTCACTGTACTCTCTATAATCTGCATTTAAAAGGTTTTGTGTTATTTAGTCTTTATGATGCATTGGTGAAACATACTTACAGTTAACTTAAAACTTTTTGTTTTCTCCCATTAAAATATATAAAAATTAAACAAATAACTCATTACTACAATCCATGGTTCTGAACTTAAGGAAATATTGTTTCATGATCAACTGTTATATAGACTGTATCCGCAATCAACCTCCTGATTTTCCTCCCCTAAGCAATAAAAAGGTTTGGATATTTTACGGGGGTAAAATATAATTTAAAAAATGGTCAATTTAAAGGAGTTTAAAACTTCTCATATCCAGATTCAAAAAAGCGATATTTTAAAATTATATTTATTTTGGTCACTTTTCTGAGCTATTGCTATGATTATTTGTATCAAAATACTATTTTACAATTGAGGGGTTGATAGCAAAAACCCCTTTAGACACAAAACACTAAAATTGAGTTTATGGGACCATATGTTAGATTTAGGAAGTGCTTTCATAATCACAACACTTTTTCTACATAAACCACCTCAAGTCAGCTTGTTGAATCCATTAAAAATACAGGGATTCTGCAAAAATCAGAGTGCTCTGACAAGAACCTCACGTGTCAGTAAGGTTTCATGTGATTGCCACCTGAGCGTTCCAAATCAGTGGTAACCACGTCATTTGCATTAATATGAATAACCTGCTTGGCCAGTTGTTTGATTCGATTGCTAGCTTTATTGTTTTAGTTTTAAACTAGCAAACTTTTATTTTCTACCATAAATTAAGGATGGTGATGGTCCTGAATGGCCTAAAAAGACCTGCATCCTGAACTTCTACCTCCTGCATTCTCATTCCCTCCTAGTGTGAAGTCGGCCAAAGCTCAGGATGTACTAAAACTTTCTGAGTACCTGGAAAATGGTGCTCACAAAGAGTACTACCGAACTCTACTTAGTACATCATATAATCCAAGCTCAATCATCAATGACTGCAAAACAGATAACGATGACAACAGCGCGCTGTAGCGCTGCAGCGCCTGTACATGTCAGAATACAGGCCAATATACAGGGTGTCCCGTATTTAAATGGCAAAACTTCAGGAACTTAAAGGGGACCGAAAACTAAGACAAAAAATCCTTTAGAGATTTGCTCGTTTTGCTTAGTTTTAGAGAAAATCGCAAAAAAAGAAACAAAACAAAAATGTTACAGGTAGCGATTATCACCTTTCAAAGTTCGTCAGGCTAGGCAGTGGGATACGTAAACACTTATCAATCTTCCTTTACATTCTTTTATTTGTTTACATTTTAGCTTCCTTCTAGGATTATAATTCCTAAAACAGTCTTCAGTCAGTTACTCAGATATTTTTGTGTGAGTAGCATCAGCCACAATGCCGCATACATATTCTAATGTTGAATACGCTGATATGATTCTTGTGTATAGTTTCTGTAACGGTAATTCTTTAGAAGCGGTGCGGAAGTATGCAAGCCGATTTCCAAATAGAAGTGTGTCTAATCGATGTCTCTTTTCGTTAACTTTTAATAGACTACGAGAGACTGGGTCATTCTTAATACGTAATGAAGGCGACCAATTCCTGGCAGCAATAAGAGCAGATTTTCGGAGAAGAAATTGTGTCCAACGCCACTTCGATAACAATCCTGAGACTGGCATCCGAAGAGCATCTGCTGCATTAGCAATATCGCGGCAAGCAATATGGCGAACTTTGAAAGGTGATAATCGTTTTTTGTCCCCTATAAGTTCCTGAAATTTTGCCTTTTAAATCCGGGACACCCTGTATGTTACCTCGCCTTTCTGGACCTCAAATCCGCCTTTGACTCAGTTCCACGGAATGAAATATGGGAAGCGCTGAGAGTAAAGGGTATTGCAGTGGGACTAGTGGAAGCAATCCGGTCCATTTACCAAGATCCAAAAGGAATTATAAGATTAAACGGTCAGGAATCTAGGCATTTAATATAGCCAGAGGGGTAAAGCAAGGTGACAGTCTAAGCCCCTTGCTATTCGTACTGTTTATGGACGAAATAGCGTCCATATGTAAAAGAAGGACTGAAAGGACATTTTTAGGTCGAAGAAATCTCATGCCAGTGGTAACTCAGCTCCTAATATATGCAGACGACATAGTGCTGATCGCTGACTCAGTGGAGAAGCTCCAGCAGGCTGTCACAGAGTGGTTTGAAGAGCTGCGAAGAAAAGGCAGGACATAAACGCCAGTAAAAGTAAGGTCCTACAAGTTGGAAGGCAAGAGGAAGAGGTATTGGTTTACTGCAATGGAGAAGAGTTGGAGGTGGTCACCGATTTTACCTATCTGGGAGCAGTTTTGGACAGATCTGGGAAAGTTGACGCGGAAATATCAAGTAGAATAAGCAAAGCAAACGCAGTATACTACCAGATCTGCAACACTGTTGTTGGTAAAAGAGAAGTGAGCAAGAACGTTAAGCTCCATATCTTCAAATCGATATACCTGCCGATACTCTTATATGGTTCTGAGAGCTGGATCCTCATGGACAGGCAGAAGAGCAGAATCACAGCGGCAGAGATGAGATTTCTTCGTAGGATTGTTGGGAGGACTAGGAGGGACCGAATCCGAAACGAGAGGATTAGGGAAGAATTGGAGGTCGCCCCAGTCATGGAAGCCATTGAGACCAGGCAGCTGAAGTGGTTCGGACATGTGGTACGGATGTAAGACCACAGAGATCCACTAAAGACGATGGATTATGCCCCGGAGGGAAGAAGACCTCGAGGCCGCCCAAGATTACCATACCTCGAATACATGGACAGGTTGTGCCGAAAGAGAGGCAAAGATATCCGCCAGACAAGGAACCTAGCAAGGAACAGAGAAGAATGGCATTCCTGGCTGAACGCACCCCGACGCTGAAAGGCACACAAGGGGAAATGCAAAAGAAGAAGAAGACACCCTGTATGTATGTATGTTATATATATATATATAAGACCATTTAGCATGCTAGCGTCGGTATTTCACGAGATTTAATATAAATTAAATATATATGATCTAATAGGAAATTTAACCTGCTTTGAGATGAAAACATGAAATTTCGGATTGGACAAATAAATTTGGAGTTGTTGCTAAAAATGTACCAAAAACGTGTGGTTTTCATTAAAGTGCGTCTGGCATGTTTGTTTTAAGAGGCCCGATTAAATCTTCATATATTCGTAGATTTGCCCCAGTTTTAGATAAAAAGAAGAAATTTTGCGTCGAACGAATAGTTTCAGAGTTACAGTGAAAAATATGCGAAAGAACTTGGATTTCACAACAATACGGTTTTTTTTAGCGTGCTTTTAAGGAACATTATTAAAACTTAATATTTAATGGTCTCATAGTAAATTTAATTAGCTTTAAGATGAAAAAAGTAATTTTTTTCCCCATAAACATCTTTTTGCGGAGAAGTGGGACTGATCGCCAGTTGGCCAATTTCTACACTTTTTCCCAAGACCATAGCTTCGCGGTAAATGGTCCGATTTCGGAGTAGTTTTTTTTCATTTCGTAGGTAATAATTTCAGCTATAATTAATATTTAAAGACTTCGAAAAAAAAGCTACGTTTTCGGGTTATAGATAAAATACCGAAAATAGCCGATATTTTGGACGGTTTTTTACGATTTTGGGAATAAAGCCGACGTCTGCCGTGGTAGCAAACTTCAGATTCGGATTCAGCACTCCAAAAAACATAAAAATCCGTTAAGAATAAAAGTTCGGCAGTTTTTTCTTGAAAACGGACTTTTGGAGCCTTATTGTACTCGACTATTGGTTGTATTTCATTTTATATTTATTTAATAATTATTAGACAGATTGTATTTTAGATCAATAAAGAAGCTACCGTAATATGAGTTTTTCGTTATTTGCACCATCAATAGTTGTCAATAACAGTAACAGTGTAGGTGACTTGTTGGTTTTTTGTTGAATTCCGCAAAAACCCCACTCGTCGAATACATTTCCTCCTCCACAGCAGCTGGATACATTTTAAAAACATAGAAGCATCATGAATTATATTTCTGAACCCTTGAGAGTTAATTTAAAAATAAAGCTGCATTAGTCAACACTTATGGAAGGAACATGAAAAGTTTTTCTGTTTTCCCGAAAGTTTATTTTCTTTGATTAATGGAGTTTTTGCTATCAGCATTGCTTAAATGATTAAAATAAAAGCAAAAATACAGAACGATAAAAGAAAATTATTTAAACCTTTTTAGTTAATTTGTATTTAAATGTTTTTTTTTTATTATTTTTTTTTTTAATAAACATTTATATATATTGATTTATTTTTCATTAAATACATAAATAATAAATTTTACAGTATTTCATATGTATTTTTTTTAACGAATCTATTTTTAAACGTATCTCCTACGAATGAATGAAGCGGCTATATTTGCGATTCTAGATGTGATCTATTGAGTTCAACGCCCTAACCCTATCTATCTCATGCTGTAACGATCTTTTGCACTAGTGATCCTTCTTATATTAATTGCTATCTTATAATTGAATATTTATTTTAAATGCTCTAGTTATGTAAAGTATATAGTTTTTTTTACAAGTTTATAGAAGAAATTGACTTTAAAAAGTTATACAAGAGATCAAAATAGTATCCAAGATATTAGTACTTTTTATTTTATTTTTGAGAAGATATTCAATCTTGCCGACCTTTTTAATACTCGAATTTCAAATAAATTATCGGCGCAAGCCTGTATTTGTCTTCTTATCATTCGGCTAAGAACGCGTTTGACTAAATAATTCTATGTTATTAATGATAGCGTTAGTAATGCCTGGTAATTTTTGTTATTCTCAAAAAATATTTTTTAAAATCCCCTTGAGGAAATAAAGTATACGGAATCACAATGAATTATATCTGAGTAACAGGGTTAAATGTTTCATGTACTGTATATGTTTGTATGACTTAGTAATATGAAACTCTTCAAAAGTTAGCTTGCTATTCCTAAATAAACTTTTTGTACTTCAACTTCATGACTGTTAGTTGAGGCAAAATTTTAAAATTAAATTATTTCATGATACGTATTTTTAACTTTTGAATTTCAACAATGTATACTAAAGTAATTATCAATATTTAGTATACATGAGACCATTCTCCGCTAATGATTCCCTGGTTTTCGCGAGAGAATAATGTCTCAAATAATACAATAATTTGTATATTTTTTGTTTACTAGCCCCAAATGAGAAAAAAAAAAAGGGAAGATATGGTTTAAATATCTGTCCTTTCTCAGTGTTTTTGTTTAGCTATCCTCAATGTCTCGTTATCTCATCCGTTATATGGAGTTCGTTATATCTCATCCTGTCAGAGTTCGCAGTTTTTGTTAGCTAACTGATAAATTTCGTCCGGTTTTGATAAATAGCTGATTAGGCCTTTTAAATTGGCAAGATTTAAAAGTTTTTATGTAAATTTGGCATGTTTATATAATGCATTTATAAGATTCATGTTTTAGGGTTAATGAATGAAATAATACTATATTTTTATATACGATAAGTACAAAGTTGTTTTGCCTCTTTTCCTAATATTATTTTGAGTAGAAAAATCACTAATATTTTTCCAATTTCTTAAGTCCAATACCATTATATGTTTTTTAATGACATAATTTATTGGTATTTATAACTGAATGTAATATTAACAAGAAGTAAATGTGCTTGTGAAGAACTACATAGTAGTAGCAGTTCAGTAAATGTTCTACATTAGAAAGTCCATCTTCTTTTCAAACTCCTTCGAGGGTTTTCAGGAATAGAGTGAGAAGCAAGTTGTCAGACTAGTGAATTGGAGTGGGTATGTAACTTGTTTAGGAAGGATAAGTATCGTGTTTGGGCCAAATCTGCAACACATAGGACTCCTAGATTGTTATGGAGAAGTTTATTTTTTAAATAATACTGAGCCCTGAGTGTCCTTACAATCCGAAATCCTTCGTAAATTTCTGATTGTAAGGATGGGACACCAGAAAAATCGGAAGGTTTAATGGAGCCCATAGTTCAACTTCGTATGTCCAAATTACTGTCATATAGATAAACTTTTGTAATTAATTAATTGATTTGTAATTTGAATTTAATTAATTACTAAGCTTGTCTAGTAAATGTTGGAGTAGTCGGAAACTTTCTTGTCTTTTAAGTCTCGTATGTGAATTCGAAGTAAATCGTTTGTCCAAATGTCCTAAGTAGCGGATCTGTTAAACGTGTTACAGTTTTCAAAACTGAAAGGAAAGATTCAATATTTACTGAATAGTAAAACGATTTTGCATTGTTCTACTAGTTCATAATATTACAAAAAAAGAATGCCTTTGGACGAGGAAAGTATAAGAAATAATGAACGATATCGTGTTTTATCATTTAGAGAGTAGTGTTTACTTATATAATTTTCTGTCGAATGTTCTAGTCTTGCCCTTGACTACAATGCGCATAGCTATATACCATATAAAATTTTACTTAATAGGTAACTAATGCCATGATCAATTCATTTCTTTGGATGTCAGTGTAAAATAAAAACAGTTCAGATGGTCTTAGATTACTGATATTCCTATTACGTAAATTTACTGTCGACAAATCTTCTGCTTAGAGGTAAAAGTCATTAAGTAACAAAATCAATTTTTATCCATTTCAGTATTCAAAAGGGAATATGCTCATTAAAAATTTCTCAGATAGTTATATACTGAATTTTCTCATTCTCGTAAGTGCCTATAAGTGTAGTAGTTACTTATATTTACTTGGTAACTTTTTATACTTGTGGTAAATGATATATCAACATACTACGTTTTCCGACTTTTTGTTGAATTCTATTTTATTTGTTAAAAAATAGTGTTATATATATGATCATGAACGAGTAAACTATTCATAGTTCTATTTCTAAACCTATTAATAGATTCTACAGATAGAAGGAGTGGTATCTCATATGATTGAAGTTTTATTGATATAAACAATAATGATAACTAATTACTAAGATGCAATACTGGTTTTAGTTTTGTTTTATAACTACGAATATGATTTAGATATTGATTGCTCCTCATTTAAGTTCATTTTTACTTTGGTATGATGAGTTTTAACAAAAAGAAATATTTATTTTTCTACTTTTAAACAAAACTTTGACATTTCAATAGAGCAGCAGGTAGGAAGACCTGACTGCCTACTACTACCTGCTGATCGTACCCAACCTGCTGTCAGCTGATTTTCCCGCCTCCAGAGGTCATCCACTCTTTCGCCGCCCGCCATTACCCCTCCCACCCTCCAGGCTCTGGATAGGTCTGCCTGTATCCTGGCTACAACTTTTGGGGCTAGGAATTTATATTGGTTTCCTAATTTACATAGGAATTATTTCAAACTCAATTAGATATATATGTTCAGAAAGAATCCCTTGGTGTGGTTTAACTCCATAATTCTGAATTTTTTAAATAAAAGTTTAGAAGTTTTTAAATCCTAATGATTTCTTTCTTTTCGTGGTTCCTTTTCTTTCAGAAGTCTTTTTTTAACAATTTAAATAATTTTTTTTTTAATTATTATTATTTTAACATAGGTCTATTCTCTAAAGATTCCTTTCAACCATAGCGTTGTACTGAGTACTCTGTACAGTAAGGTCTTACCTGCCGCTCGCAAACTTTCTTACTGAGGAAAGAAAATAGGTAATAGATCTCACCTTAAGTCTTTCTTTGTGATCACTTTTTGTTTTAAAAATTAGGTGTCTTCACCCATACCAATAAAATAACGAGAGCTCTTTTCTGTAAACGACAAAATGGAAATTATTACGTGGCTAAAAAAAGGTAATATGTTATCAGATATTAGCTATCGATTTCAATGTTGGTAAAACAACAATAACGGGAATCAAAAATAATTTTAAATCAGTCATCAGGTATCCCATAAGCTTTACAGTGAGACGGACAGTTTGAGTCGTAAAACTTTGAAAAATGAACTATTTGAAGATGGTGCTAACACATAATTTTTATTTTATTTTATGAATTTTCGATTATCAGAACCACCCCTGACAGCGTTGGTTCGGATAATCGACGCTCTCCTGTATTACGAAAATTCTTACACTTCCGTAGTACTTATGTATAAGTACCTAAACTTCCTTAAACATTCCTCCTCAGTAAGAAAGGAGAGATGTTCAATAAATAAAGGTGTTTTCCTTATACCTCATACCTATAAACTTTCATATTTTCTTTGTAGGTCACCTGGTTTGTTTGTACTTTTTCATACCTGTCCTTTTACCTTTGATCTATGCCGACTTGCTATATATTTATATAACATAATGCCGACAGCTTTTGCATGGATAAAGTCAATTTCACTCTTTGCCGGTGCATTACCCTCTCAAGAACCCTAATGCTCATTTCTTTTGATTTGGGAGGATTGCGCTTAACTTTAGACAAACTATTAAGGAAGTACAGAAATTGACAGAAGACTGTCAAGGTTCCCTACTTACGCATGTTTCGGAAATTCGTAATATTTTATTATTGATAAAGTAGCAGCTGAAACTTATTTAGGAAATTATGCATACATATGTTTTGGCAGGTCTATATTATTTAGTTTTCTAACAGAAGAATGTGTTTATAAACCATAGTATGTATTCCTCACAGTTATTTTTAAATTTATCAGATTATTTGATTTGGATAAATTCCTTTTTCATGGGTCTTTATTGGGTGCATAAAATGTATTAATACGTAAATATGAGCTTCTGTGGACAATAACATCATTATAACGATTAACAATTAACACTTCTTTGAGGTTAAGTACATATTCACTTTCGTGTTACCACTTACATTTTATAAATGAATATTTTAAATTTTTTGGTAAAGAAATATTTTTTATTGTGTTTTAGCTCTAAAAATTCCAAACCTTAGTTAAAAAAAAAAAAATAAATAAAATTTAAAAAAAAAGTAAATTTTCGTAAATACGTT
The DNA here is from genome assembly GCA_003667255.2 of Euschistus heros. Lineage (NCBI taxonomy): Eukaryota > Metazoa > Arthropoda > Insecta > Hemiptera > Pentatomidae > Euschistus > Euschistus heros. The sequence goes on along the minus strand of RCWM02000152.1, from coordinate 485,638 downwards.
TTACTTTAATATATTTATTATTTTAATACAATAGATTTATTACATTTAGCTTGAAATACATTTATATGGCCATTTTGGAACTCCTAAAACTAAATCCACAATCATAGTATAAGTCTATTATCAGAATCTTTTTACTTGAGGTACGCATAATGGTATAGAAGGATCAATACAATTATGATTGATAATTTTCCTCACTTATTTCCAGGTATTAGATCTTATTAAAAATATATAACCTTTTCTTCAGCCCTGTTTCTTTTTTCATTTATTATGTATTTTAAGTTTTATTTATTATTTATTTTAATGTATTTTTTGAAATTTATTTTTTGCGTACTGATGCATAAAAAAAAGATAAGTGATCGTGTTGCCTTTTTTTTATTTTTGGAATTTCGAGGTTAGATAATTGCCCTTTTAAGTCTTTTCGTGTTGGCTAGAGAGCAGTTTGAGCTACAGTTGTGTGTGTATATAGTTCCCCCTTTATGTATATTATATTTCTGGTTGTGGAAAGACTTGGCTATGTCGGGTTAGAGCTAGAGCGGGCCGTGGGAACTGCTCTCCGCCAACCGGTCCTCCACTTCCTACTTGGTCCTTCTGCAAGTTCTCTCCTTAACCTTTCTCTCGGCCCAGGAACCCCGCTGTCCAGCGCTGGACAAAGGATCGTCTGCAAGTTAGCTATTGGAAAATGTTTCCCTTGGGTATCAATCAGGTCTTAAAAATTCGAAATGTATGACTGAGGAGGTAGCAGTTATCAGTAATTACAAGGTTTGTTCATTTCAATTATTAATTCTCTTAGCACTTTTCTATAATTACAACAAGAAGTTGTCTTTCAAAACTGAACATGTCCACTTTAGAAAAGTTTTCAGGAAGAGCAAAAAACCTACAGCACTCTTCTCCCTGCATTTAAATCAAGAACAATGTTATTCTTAAAATCCTAGATAGAAGTCTACTAACGAAGAAACTATCTGAGTTTAGGTCCAGGATCAAGGGAAGGAAGCATGGTATATATTTTTCGGTTATGGCTAATATAGTTTCTTAGCTAATATAGAAAATAAGGTAATGTAGTTCTTACTGGTGAGATTGATAATACGCTAATGTAATTAATGAGTCATACTAGATTAATATTTTTAAAATCTTTTATTGAAATATATGAACAATCTGCTTCAGTGAAGGGCAATAGGTGACAGTACTAAAGATGTATTCATTATACAATATATAAAAGTGCACATACACACAAAATTAATGATAATAGAAGATAAAAATAAAACAATAATCATTATAAAAATAAAAATAGTAATAATAATAATAATAATAATAATAATAATACTCCGAACAATTGTCAATGCACCATATTATGTTACTAATAAAACCCTACACGATGACCTAAAAATACTTTTTTTCCTTGATCTCATTCCTTCAAAATTCTCGAAATTTCATCAAAATATATCCAATCATCACAATCTTCTATCTCGATCCCTATCCAGTCTTAAACATTCCTATAATCCTCCCAGAAGGTTGAAACGGCAATGGCCCCGAGAACTTTTGTATTATAAAGTTATGTTGGAGTCCTGGTAATGACCAGCCTCTCCACTCAGGCCCTGAGGATATTAATAATAATAATATCAATATTATTATAATTATTATTAACAATATCAATTTTTTTAGAAGGCGAGGTAGCTGAGTAGGTAAGGCACTGGACTACCCAGCTCCCGGGCCCGGGTTCTACTCCGACTGAAGGCAAAAAATTTATTTTCTGTTATTTCGGCCGTAGATTTAATTCAAGGTCGGGAGACCCTCCCGGGTCATACCCAGCCTCTACAAAATGGGTACCCTTAATTGGTGAGAAACCAGACAGTTGAGCGTGATTTAGGCTAAACCTCCTCCTTCCACAACCGTTGGGCCAGTAACAGTACATCCTTACCTAAGTACTGAACCCAAGATCCTTCATGGGTTGTTAGTGCTACAGGTTTATTTTGTTACGAGAGGTAACAGACGGTTACACTCTTAAAACACAGTTAGTACCTGTTAAAACGTTAAGTTATACATAATGTTAAAATAGTATATTAGTGTGTGTGCAGCTCTGATGGCTTATCAGAAAAAAAATTCGACAGAAAGTGGATAAGCAGAATATGATTCTGTAGCTATAATTTTAACTTTTATTCAAAGCTGTTCAAGATATCAATTAAAAGTTATTTATTTACAAACTATTATTTAGTTTAGGTTAGCATGATGAGATATAAGGATCTATACAATTAAGACATTATGAATGATTTGCCAATTCTATTGGTATTTGTTTATTTGAAGGTTAGTTTCAAATGTAAACATTCAATATCAGTTCTAAAAACATACAAACTTTAAAACATAAGCAAATTTATTTACGGTTAACTTCTATGAATACAAATGATGAAAGACATGCTGTGAGGTGCAGTAGATCAGCTGATATCGTGTTTTTTTTTTTGTATTTTTTACAGCATCCTCTGGTCTCCAGTCAAAAATACGTATATTTAAATGCAGAAATAGTTGCTTGTGATACATTGATATATATATATATATATATATATATATATATATATATATATATATATATATAATCCAGAGGTAGGTAGGTTACTCCTTACACATTTTGTCGATACAGCCATATAATGTTCTCTCCAAATCAGATTTCCCCATTTTTCAATCTTTTCCCGTTTGTGAGAGATATAGACACGGTTCAGATCTCAAATCAAAGCTAATTGAATGTCCTCCAAATTCTTCCATATTTTAGGTTGGTACCTGCTAAACTTGTCCCTACATTAATTTTAATTTTCTTTTATTACCATTTTACTAATTATATTTACATATTTTAACTAATTATATGTGTTATACTCTGATTTTCTTCCTTTTTAAATCTTACTCATTTTCGATTATTTTCAGACCATTTACGTTTCTTCTTCTTACGAGTTCGGCCACCTGTGGACCACGTTCAACAATTCATTTCTTGCTCTTCCTTTCCTTCCAATATCTCTCCATTACATCTGCCTGATGTTTTCTTCTTTCATCTGACCAACGTCTATTAATTTGTGTTTTATCCATTTCCGGAAATTTGATCCTGTTGACTACCGGCCAAAATTTGTCTCCGTCCCATATTGAATTCCATTCCACTGTACATTTGCCGTCTTCATAGCCTACCTTTACCATTCGTATTCATGTATTCTTTTTCTGTTTTTGGAGGCTGTTTTGGAAAATTTTCTTTGTCTGTCTTCCTTCATCCATTCTCATCAAATGCCCACAAAACGTCAATCTACGTTTCCTCACTACATCACTCAACCTTTCAATGTTTCGATATATTTCCAGATTACTTTTTGTTTAAAACCTTCTTCAGTCTTTCTAATATTTTTCTCTCTTTCCTTTTCATATTTTCAATCTTCCTTTTTGTTGAAAAATAAGCATTCAGAGGCATATAAGCTTTCAGGAAGAACAATGTTTTATAATGACGCAATTTAGCCTCAATAGAGAGATTTTTTTTACCATATACGTTTATTAAGTACAATTTTTTCGTGTCAAGTTAAATCTCTTTTCCTACAAATACAATTTTTTCCAATTTTTCTTGTTTCTGAGAAAACCATTTGGTCTACAGGTACCATAAGGTCTTGAATTAAAGCTTATTTTAATGAAATTTAACTGAATGAAACCAGTACTTTCGTCAGTATGCGGCCGAGAACTCGACTCTAACATAAAAATTTCAAATGTAAAAAATCACCATTTTTTATACAAATGTTTTTGCTTTATTACCCAAAATCACTTAAGGTATGAGATATGTGCAAGAAACTGAAAATAGTGCTAAAATTTCGCGATTTTTTGAGTACTTCTCAAATCTCGCTCGGTTTTCAGAGTTGCTAACTTGGATTTATACTACCCTTATGGGAGAAATTGTAAAATATATATAAAAAAATAAATAATAATATCAGTATAGAATAATAATATATATTATACGTTGTGTAGAGACTATGATGAGACAAAGCGATGCCCTCTCAACAAGGCTCTGGTATTGTACTTCCCTTCAGAGGCAGGAAGTTCTAATTAGCTGGCTTCTCAACCTTCCCTTGTCCTTACTCCAACTGTACTCCATCGCTTCATCCATATAGTTTTTAATTTATCAGGCAATTAATATATTAATTTGTATGTTATAATTCGGGCTGTGAATTATATGCGATAACAATTGAAAAATATGCACATACACTTGCAAATATAGTTGGGTAAAATAAGCAATCAAATACCAAACTATCTACATTATTTAGAAAAATAAGAAAATGCAATACATACTTGTATGTAAGTACAAAATTCAAGTTTAAGTAACTACTTAAACACGTTATAAATCTTAATGAGTATGTCAGCTCGAACTGAAGTACAAAATAAATCTGAATTAAAACCAGACTTTTCTGATCCTGTGGCAGTTTTGTGTAACTAGTTTTCTTCATATGTTGACATCTTTCTTTTTTTTGTGTTGAGCTGTTTTTAAGTGCTGTGTTACTAAAATCCGTGTAGTAGTTGATACAAGTCTATTAAAACAAACACAATAACGTTTTCATCACACTTCCAAGTCTCAATTCAGAACTAACGTACAATCTTTCTAACAACATCTTTTGTCTTTGGGAGGGTGATTTTCGGTATTTCAGGAAAACACAAATGAATAGTTAACGAATGAAGGGGAAACAAGAAAAGTTAAGTATTAGTTTCAAGTATTTGTGCGAACCGAGATTGAGAATTAGTCTGATTAGACACTTCCATAAGAAGCGAATGCGATCGAAAGCTCGCGCAAAGAGAAGTATCTCTGGTTCATTCAGGAATAGAAGATTAGGAGAAGTTCACATTTCTATTTTTTTTTTTTTTTTTTTTTTTTATGTATATATATTTTTTTTTGTGTGTGTGCTCAAAAACATAAAAAATTAAAAATTTCAAACACTGATATGCTGTATATGTAGATAAAAATGCAATCACAGTTCAAATGCTTCAAAACACATACATTTTGAAGATACATATTAGATGTTTTAGTTTGTTAGGATAAATATGTAAATGCACTTGAGGTCAGCTTCATGGTAAATACAATTGGGATTGATGAATTAATTGCCACTTCTATTGGAATTATTGTATTAGAAAACTAGTTTCGTTTATCTATTCGTTAATCTTCAGTTCTAAAACATACAGCAATTTTTTAACAAGCAAATATCAGCTCTTACATGGATTATATATATACCAAGTTTTTAGAAATGTAAGAGAAGAAATCAAATATATTGGTTCCCACCTGAGGAGATCAACTTCAGATATCTGTTAGATCTCCTTAGTTTAGTTAGAACTCCTTAGTCCTAGCAAACTAAAACATCTCATATCATCAAAATGTTCGTGTTTTGAGGGATGAACTGTGACTGATATCAACATATCTTTGTTTAAATTTTGATTTTTTCTTATGCTTCAAGCACTAAAAAAAGAAATATAAATAAAAACCGAAAAATAGCTCTGTGAACTTTTCATACTCTTCTGTTCCGCTGAATGAACGAGACCGTGTTTGTCCAGGCGCTGATATTTCTCTTAGCGCGAACTTTCGATCGCATTTGCTTCTTTTGGAATTGGATCGGTTCGCACAAATAAGTGGAATATTCCTTCACTTTTAATGTTTCATACTATTCTGAAAACTTTAGTATATATAATCCATGGAACGTAGTGCTGATATTTTGAAAATTTTGTGTGTTTTTGAACTGAAGATGAATGTTAAACATTCGAAACTAGTCTTCTAATAAAATGATTCCTATAGAAGTGGCAATTAATTCATCAATCTTAATTATATGGAAATGTATACATTTCACAGTCCTAGTTATAACTTTACCAATTTAAAAATGTGAAGCGTTCCAAAAAAAAAATTGTTTTTAAATTGCCAAAAAATATACTCACAATATTTTAGTTAGGTATTTGTTTTCACATGAGAACTTGTCCATTAAAATAATAATTTTTTTTTTTTTTTATTAATAACAAAATGTACTCCAACAAAGGTATTGAGATTTATTATTTATAATAATTGTATATTACAATTTGATACAATGAATCAGATATCTTTAAAAGTTAGGTCGAATCTATATAAGATTGTTGCTTCCATCAGTGGAGCTCTAGTCTCAGTTTCAATGTCTCCTTATCTCGCCCGTTCGTTATATGGCCCTATCTGAGGTTCATGTTTTTCTTAGACAGCTGATAAATTTCGTCCGGTTTTGATATGGCCTTTTAAATTGGCGAAATTTAAAAATGTATTCTCTTCTATGCAACGTGCAAACGATGTACACTTCAACATGCAGATACAAAGAATGTTCTAAATTTAATAGTCTCTGTTTTAAGTTTTCACTCTTTTTTTTTTTTTTTTTTTTTAATTATTATTATTATGCAGACACTAAATGATTCCCCTTTCAAACCTCAATCGTTTATTATTTAATTTACTTTTTCAATATGTGATAATTGTATGTTATCATCCTCAGCCATTGCTCAGGGAACAAATCAAGGTGAAACCGAAACTAGCTACTTCGGCTCGGACTTAAAAGGCACGTTTACAGAGACATCAGGCTTTTCAATTTCAAAATTCATTAATACTTATCAGACAAGATCGTTGATCTATTGCCATCACAACGGCTTCGTACTGACTAAGGTTATAACAACTGCGAATGCATACACACTCGTTTCAAAATTTCCATCCAAAATTTGGAAAGACAACTCACTAATACAAACAATAGCTACAATACTTGAAATAATGTAAAAAGGATACAAAATAAAGTAGATGAGAGACTTACTTTCTGTGGATGAATTTTAAGGATTTGTTAGCAGTTTTTTGTTCATCTTGCCGAAATGAATTTTTTTACTAACTTTTTCCTATGTCATGCATTTTACTGATTGTCAATCTGTATTTTTGTCAGGTATTGATAAATAAATTAATTTTTTTTAAAAATGGTATGTGTATTACGTAATCCTTACCCTTCCTTAGAAACATTATATAAATTTATTTCTGTGTTATGTATTTAAACTTTTATAAAATTTTGATTCCGCAAATAATGTTTGGACATTCAACTATGTATATATAAATAAATTAAAGGTAATAAACTAATGCATCCAATAGAATTTGAATCTTTTCATTGTAATAAGAATTATTTTTATAGTGTTGACATTTATAGTTTATTCTATTAATTGAATTTTACTTCTTCGTTATATTATAAATATTTTTTCACTCTGTTTAATATGTCCTGTGAACAAACCAGCTAAGGCAATTTCTTGTAAGTTACCATTGCCATTTTATTTTCATGCCACTGAGGATTATGGGTTGTTAAATGGCGTGATTATGGAATTCATAGTAATAGGTAGGGATCCTCTCGTTCATAAATAAGTGAAATATTATGAAAAAATGCTGTAAAAATAGATATAGCAACAATTTTTGAACTAACGCATATATAAAAACAAAAACAAAAAAAAAAAAAACCTCTGTTGTTTCTCATATATAATAAATTAGAAACAAATATATACATTATATTATATTATTATTTATTTTTTTCAATTTTGTAATATTGATGATCAAAATACAGTGATGATAACTTTCCTTCAAGAACTGTTCGAACTATCTTACATAGTGTTAGTTTAAATTATAATTTAAACCAGACTAGAAACATCTTCAATTATTACTATGAATCTATTTTCCTACCCTGGAAGGTTAATTTCACATTGAACGTCTCTATTTATAATTGTAAATGTATTTTTTTAATTTATAATCAACGTTAATTAAATACTAATTACACAGTGAAGTGAATAGACAATTACAGCTATTTACGAAGCAGCTGTCGTGAACTGTTGGAATCTTAGTACTGTTGTTCCTATGAATAGACCTGTCAATAATAGAAATTCCGCATTACTTTCTGCCTAAGTATAATTAATTAGCATTGTTTTGTATAATCAATTTTATAGTAATATTGTTTTATTTTATTTATGTTGATGACTATTTCTTTGTGTGTGTTAACATTGTTACTTACAAGTTTATATTGTTAAAAAATATTAAATATTCTGTTTTACCATAACTGTATCATTTTTATGATAAAGTTTATTCATTCATTTAAATGTACTTTGATCATAATCATGTTATTATTATATGGTTAATCGTTTTAAATTATATATCACTTTTTAAAGGAATTTTTTTTCGGACAGACCAATTATTTCGAAATTCTTCAGTACATGTTTTTTTTTTTCTCTCTATATTTTAAGTAATTTGATATTTTTGGAATATGTAATCCACAAAATTATATTATTAAAATTTGTTTTGTCGTTGTCGCCCCTATTCCTAGTTATCTTGCCTTAAATTACTAAGCAATTTTTTATTCTGAATATATTGTCCACAATTTTCTTTGAAAATAATAAGATATATTATTTCAGTTTATTTAATTGAGAATTTTGAACGATAAAATCAGCTAAATGAACGGCTGAGCAAACATAAGAGAAATTGATCGGGAAGTAGAAGAAAGGTTGTTTTAAACCTGGCATTGTGATATTTAATATAACAAATACTTGGTTATACTTTAATAGAATTTAGTGGATTAATAACTTATTTAAACTACCAATATGATATCTGATTTGAACTTCCGGGTTCCCTAAGCTATTTATTATCCTTATATAAAAATTTTAACCTTCCAGACTCACTCACATAGGCGGGGAACTATGTGATAGGTAGGATTTAAAATTTAAATTATGCGTCTAAAATTTCAAAATTGTATATATTATATGTTGATTTCTAGAAATTGTTTATTCTTTATCAGGTTAATTAAAACATGTTTTCGTTCAGTCTTCAAGATCATGTTACAATAATTCCTTCTTATTATTTTCCCTACCACCGCTGAAATGAACTCAATAAAAGACAAATATGTTTTTAATAAAACAAGGATATCAAACTTATCAGCAGTTCGTTGAAAAAATACATGATAAAAAAATAAACAATATTGAACAGAGAATAAATTTTTTTAAGTATCGTATTAAAATTAGTGATCCATAGACAGAATTAAAACAGAAAAATATTGAATTTATCATATGTTTGTACATGTCTATATATTTACATATATGCTTATAAAGCATATTTTACGTGTTTATAATTTTTATGACTTGTTTTATTATAAATTTTATAGATTGAATAAACTTTATCAATTAACAAAATAGCAATGAATATATTATTTTAAATACTTACGTTATGTGACTACGCCTAGAACGTTTTTAAATATTACAAATACGCTCAAAATAAAGAATATACATATATAATTAATGGAATCATATAACCATTTATCTCTAAATTTATAATCATCAATGAACGTAGTTCCGATATAAGAGCTGACAACATTAGCCCAGTCATTAAGACAATCGCCCGTTATTTCGTTCCTTTGTTTTTAGTTTAGCTCCAATTGTTCACCAGATGTTGCAGTTAGAGCACAGCACTCTGCCATTTTTTTCAAAGGTTGTCGCTTTTTTAGTTCCAAACCCTATTTATGTGTATTTTTGGTTGAACTAGTGCGAAATGAAATTAGAAAGAATCCATCATTATTGTTGTTAGTTCTTGGTAGAATGATTGATAAGATAACGATGGGTTTTTTTCGGCCTCCTTTAAGTTATTTCTGTTGTATCGCGCTCATTTTATTCTTTTTTTTTATTTTATAACTGATTATTTTTAATGTATTATAATAATACATACACTACATACAATACAATACATAATAAACAGTAAATTAATGAATGCTTAGTTTGTTTATTTCAGATTCTGACGTGTATTCATCAGGAAATTGACGTGAAAATATTAAATTATTTTCAAAAAATAAAAAGGATTATAATGTATTCATACCTGGAAAGGGACTACAGAAATTTTTCTTTTAGCTGTAAGAAAAGTTCTTATAAACAGTATATATGTAATCTCACAAATATTTTGATTGTTCTCGATCGTCAGAAGTATAGTAGAAACTCTAAGTTATTTCTTATTATATTGTGCATTAAAAATATAAATATAATCTTCCTAATAATTCGATATATTTAGGTACATTGGTGATACTTACATAAATATATGCATTATTTGCATATTATAGATACATTATATATATGTCTGTGTGTGGAGAAGTATATAGTTGGGGTATAAAGATACACAGCAATTAAAAAATAAGTTTTTTAATTTGTAATGCCAACGTTTCAGCTTGCATCGCAAGCCTTCGTCAGGGCTAGAAGTAGAAAGCAAACGAAAAGTTAGGACTAAATAGTAGAGAGTATAAAGAAAGAAAGGTATGAAAAGAATAAATATATAAGAGAAAAGACAATAACATAAAGGCAATATCTAAAGGTAAAGTAAACAATGAATAAAGATTCTTGAAATATTTTTAATTGCTGTGTATCTTTGACTGCATACCCCAACTATACCTCATCAATATATATATATATATATATATATATATATATATATATATATAATATATTTATGTAAATTCCCTTATAATTTTCGTTTTTAATTGTTTAACATTCTCTAGGATGCCTATGTAAAATCACCCGTTTTATGAGACTAATTCAACATTTTTAGGTTTTCTAGCTTGTGATCAGCAATTTTTCGAATTCTTTTGATCCCCATTTAAAATATATATATATATATATATATATATATATATATATATATATATATATATATATATATATATATATATATATAATTGACAATGATTCTTTTTTATTGACAAATATCACAATCTCCCATTCCAATAGTCAATGCGAATAATAAATTTATACATTTATATATAATTTACAAACAAACGTAAGTAAATCAAATAAAGCAAAGGATTAAAAACTTACTTTTATTCTGCTGAGTCCTTTCAGAGTGAAAAGTTCCTTTATAATATTTTTGAAGAATCATTTAATGCATTTTTTTAATTTTCTATTTTTCTTCCCCTAAAATTTAGCTTAACGAACTTCTTATGTGCTCTACATAAAAGCTTTTTTAATCTAATTTAAGATGTTTCAAAAACAGAAGAATCCTACATTATTCTCTCGCCTTTGTTTTTCCGTTCGAGTTTTGGTTGGCGTCTTAAGTATCAAAAGTAGATATTTTAGATAATAGCCGCGTTACCTTTCTGGATGAGGAACTCGAGCGAGCTAATCCTTCAAAGTCGTGCCAAGGATCGTACAACCTGAAGGTACTCAACCCAGGTCGTTGAACTTCCTGTTGGTGCAGGTTTGCCAACCCTCCTCTTTGCCAATATTACGCTTTGTTCTACCCTTCCTCGCCTTGTCCCTTTCCCACGAACACTATCAGATCTTAAAACTAAACAAATACTTCTGTTATTTTTGTATATAATCTACTTTTTTTGTCTTTCATCTGTTCCAATTCAACTCATCTGTATTCTCGAGACCAGTAGATCTGGAAGTTCCCACCTAAATCCCTCTTGAAATCTTTGCTAATCCTCTCCTCATTCCTTTAGAATTCTCATTCTCATCATATTCGGTGTATATTTGTAAATATTTTCGTATTTATTGTAGTTTAATGGAAGCTTTGAATGTTTGTCTAGTAAATGTTAGAGCATTCAGAAGGAAATAATAATTAAGTTTATCAATTAAATATTTATGGTATAGAAAACTATAGCCTACACTATAACTAATAAAATATCATAAATAATACACCATAAAAAATAATATAATGAAAAATGCATAATATAATCAAATAAGAAGAAATTACAGTTTCTTAAAGAATCAATTTATTCAAGATTATTTTTATTCATTTTTATGTAAAGAACTACTCATTACTAGCACTTCAATAAAACTTCTACATTAGTCGGTGGACAAGAGTGCCTTTTTTTCAGACGCCTCGGAAGATAATCGAGAATTGAGAGTGAGCCAAGTTGGGATACTAGTGGATTCGATTGGGCATTGAGTTGACAATGAAATGATAGGTTTCTGGTTTCGGCCAAAATCACCAACATATGGAACAATGAGATCCTAGTGGATAACTTTGTGATATAGTTAAGAGGATTGTGAATTTTACGAATTATTTTGGACTGTGAGCGATACGAGAAGATGGAAGATGCGAGAAGAATTGGAAGGTTTGGTGGAACTCCAAAGCTCATCACCGCATGTCCAAATGGGTCACTTTCACTTAAATAGGTATTCTGAAATTTTACTTTATTTGTTAGAGGTAGAGGATTGTATTTTGTAGATTATTATTGCTTAAGAGGGCTGGAAATAATGGCTCTTTTTATTCCTTTCTTAGCTCCTACAAATAAAAAAATAATAAAAAAAAAATAAAAAATCCTATACCTCTACAACCCATGACGGGCTTGGGTTCAGCACATTGGTAAGGAAGAAATTTGGCCGGAATCACGCAAAACCGTTAGGTTCTCACCCACCCTCTTTATAGTGGCTGAGTTGGCCCCACGTCTCCTAACCTGGAAGTTGATCCACGAATTGATTAACAAAAAATAAATTCTCTGCCCTCAGCCGGACTCGAACTCGGACCCCGCAGCTTAGTAGTCTATAGCGGACCATAAAACAATTATTTAATTTTCCTATATTGAGTATTGATCATTTTATTTAAAGAAGGAATATTATTGAATTGATATGTCGTAGCGTAAAAAAATCACAGTATCATCAGTTTAGTGATCAATATATATCAGAGTGTAATAACGAGACCGTAAGATGTGCTTAGAACTTAATGGCGCCATTAAGATGATTGCTCTATCATCATTCCTCAATTAATAGCCGACAACCAACAATCATATCGGGCCTGATATTCTGTATAATTACCTCGTAAAAGTTTATTATCCGTCAATAATTACGCTATGTTAAGTCCCTCCATAGAGGGTGTGGATGATCATGTTTCATTTGTATGAATATTCAGCTGTATGTATTTATCCAATGAACGGGTTTTTGTAACTAATTATTATAGTTAGGATAAAATACTCGGAGTTATTTTAGACAATAAATATTAATTAACGTATTAAAATTATTAATTGAATATGAATACCCGTTTAGCTCTAACTGTTGTATATATAGTTATACACATATGCAAGACTTCATAGACAAAAAACTGCTTGTCGTTTTCGACTACTCCAACATTTACTAGCCAAGTGTTCAAAGCTCCCTATTAATTATAAAAGACATATTTACATAACCGTAATTTGACCTTTGGACATACAGAGTTGAGCTTTGAGGCTCCACTAAACCATCCCATTAGTCTCGTATCCAATATTCATAATCGGAAGTCCTTCTACTAATCCTCAATGCTCCTTACTATGCCACTTACAAACGTCCAAGAAGATCTTACCATGTATCATATCTTACTGACTTAACGCCAAACCAGATACGTATCCTTTCATAGTATCCGAACCAATTCAATCCGCTATTCTCTCAGCTTGCTTCCCATTCTATCTGGAATTGGACCCTGGTGGCATCTGAAAAGAAGAAGACCACGGGACTTTCTAATATAGAACTTTTATTGAACTCCAATATTTACTAGACAAGTGTTCAAAGCCCCCTATTAATTATAATACGTAGTTAATTTGACCCATTTGGACAAACTGAGTTAAGCTTCTAGTGCCTTCTTCTTTCTCTTACTCCCATGTGCCATTAAGCACGGAGTTGCAGCTCTGTTTCATCAAGACCACTGGTCCCTATCTCTTGCTAGTCTTCTCATCTCCGGTATGGTACATCCTCTTGCTGAATTCTTAGGTCTGCCACGAGGACATCTACCTTCCGGTCTTGCTTCAAAGATCCATTTGGCTTTTCGGTAAATGCTGTTTTGTAAGTGTGGCCAAACCATTGCAATTGCTGCTCTTCCAGGATGCTGCGTACATACTTCACTTCCAGATCGCCACGTATTATGTCGATCCTGACGCAGTCCTTCTTGGTCTTCCCAACTATTCTTCGGAGGAACCTAATTTCAGCCGCTGTTATCTTATTTAGGGTTGTCTAGCTTTCCGATCGATACATGAGCACTAAATAGAACACCGCTTTAAAAAGTCTAAATTTGGCCTCTCTACTTACTTCCTGCTTGCGTATGATAGTTTTTATATTTGATAGAATCGGCCTTTATCACCGATTTAGAACCTCTTGGTCTATTCTACCATCCTTACTTATGATTGTCCCCAGATGCGTGAATGTATTAGCTATTTCCAGGGGCTCTTCATTACATATGATTCTAGGGTCCACATTGTCCCTTCTACACGCATGATCTTGCTTTTGCTCGGATTGATGTTCAATCCTCTTAGCTGCAATTCTTCCTGCATTCAACCAATAATGATTGGTGTGACTCCTGGGGGTCAGCTACCCTAACTATGTCACCTATATATTTCAAGTTCCATCTTCTTCTCGTACCCAATCCTTATAATCCAAATTCCTTAGTATAATCCTCAATGCTCTTTACTTAGTCACATATAAACTTAAAACGATCTAGATGTCTCATATGTTGCCTAAACAAGATACCTATCCTTCTATGACAAGCTACATACCCATTCTAATCCACTAGTCTCCCAACTAGCTTGTCAATCGATTACCGTATAACCCTCCGAGGCGTCTGAAAAGAAGATACCTAAGAGGCTTTCTTATGTAGAACAGTTATTGATGTACTATCAATGAGTAGTAAATTATTTTAAAAGGTTGTCAAACCGTTTGTTTTTTTTTTGTTTTCCTAATGTCCCTACACCTCTGATTAACCTATCTTCGTGCAATTTTAAGACACTATACTTAGCATTCATAATACCAAGTTCTACATATTTCACTCCACTTAATTTCAAGATCAGATCTAAAACAATCCTTCGATCCACGTCTAAGCATCACTTGGATGTTTACCCATCGGTTCAGCGTTGCATGTCACGCCATTCCGCTATCACTATATCATCTTGGACTATGTGGTGATACATCTCGAGCTAAAAATAGGAAGTATCATTTTGTAAAATTTTACATCTAGTTTTTAAACTCTAGGCATGAACTGAGCAATAAACTTTTAGCTCCATAAAACTTGTTTACCAGTATATTCTTGGGGTACGAAAAGAAACGGTTTCTTGACCCTCTTTACCCGACTTAAGAATGATATTGTTTCTTGAGTGATTTCCTACCTTAGTCTGCTTGAACATAAGGTTTGAGTCATCAGACCTCTACAAACTCTCTTTTTCTTTGTTTGAAAATTTACAATTTTCTTTTTTAACTTTATTTATTTTTCCACACCTCATGTACAATATACAATTAATATTTGTTCCTCAATGTTCTCGAATTCCTTGTCCGACTTCATCTATAATCTTTCCTGTCTTGCCTCATTCGGACATCTCATTTTCTATATTCCATACTCTCCTCAATTAATAATTCTATTAACCAAATTTTATTGTATCTTAATTTACATGAAAATTAATAAAAATAATCTTAAATTAATTGCTTCTGAAAGAAGCTGCAATTTCTTCTTATTTGATTATATTATGTTTGTTTCATTATTTTATTATTTTACGATGTATTATTTATGATATATTATTAGTTATATTGTAGGCTATAGTTTTCTACACCACATATATTTAAAAGATTAGCTTAATTTTTATTTCCTTCCGACTGCTCCAACATTTACTAGACAAGCGTTCAAAGCTCCCATTAAATTACAATAGACTGTAATTAGGCCAATTTGGATATACGGAGTTAGCTCTGGGGCTCCACTAAACCTTCCAATTCTTATCGTATCCAATCCTTAGTCATTTCCTCGATGCTCCTTATTATGTCACAAATAAACTTATCCATAAAGATCTTAATGTTGCATATGTTGCTGATTTGGCACAATTCATAGTACACTGGATATACACTCGAATTCACTGTTCTCCCAATTTGCTTTACTCTCAGTTACCGACAATCCTCTGTGGTGTCTGCAAAGAAGGTGGCCAAGTAAGTAGTTCTGTACATGTTATCTACGAGTCATTGTAATCATTTTACTCAAATTTATTTGTTGTGTATAATGTATACACTTAAATATAAATAATTTTTTTTTCTTAATATTTTTTGTTGTTCCGACCATTAGAGTTTGCTCTGGTAGTGAATCCAATTTAACGATTTTCTTTCTATAGACGTCCCAGTCAAAAATATCAGTGTTCATGATTTCCGATTTCTTCAGGTTCTTCTGTATTTCTGTGGTCCATATTGTTGGCTGTTTTTTTGTTTTCCCCATCGTAGCAGATATTTTTCATTCTACCATTTCTTCGTAAGGAATATATTTGATTTTTATATATTTTGTCTTAAGGAATTCCTCTCCCACACAAAACCTACTAGTTTGCTCCCATCCTGGCTGTGGACTGATGTACGTTAGGAAGTGAACTGTATCACTCACTAATGAACATTGAGCAAGATACCTCGCTGGCGAATCCCATGTATCTCTTCTTCCTATATCCTCATTGTCTTCCGCTAGACAAAAAAAAAATCTTATTGTATGGAAACGAATTTTTTTTGTTGGTATCCTCTGGGTGGGGATCTATCCCGTGGGGTAGAGAGTTCCCATGGACATATATTACCCAATTAGAAGGGGCCACTACCTGGTCCCAATCTAGGGCAAGGGGGGGCCTCTTCCCTGCAGCCCCTGTATCTGGGGCGGTTTTGTATCAGTAACACTATTATACCACTCACATATATCAATTACTAGCTGTACTATTTCATCATCAACAAATTATTGGAAAAGGATCACATCTAGAAAAAAAAGTACGGATAATAAGTAGTACAAACTTAGATAATTTTAGTGTTTAGGTGTAACAGGAGAAATGTCCAAATCCATAAAGAAGTCGAAAGAAGCTCAAAAATAGAAACAAGGTTAAATTTTTATTTAGTCGTGAAAAGTTGGGAATTATTACATTTTCTTTCCTACTATTTTAAAATATTACGAAAATAAAGTTTAAAATAATTTCTAGCCATGCACTAATATATTATAATACAGTATATGTGAATGTAGTAATGCCATCATGGTCATCAGTAAAGTGCCTAACAAATGTCCCATACATAGAAGGAAAGATTTTATTAATATTTGGGATTTTTATTGAGTTCAATGTTGTTAGATAGGGAAAGATTGTAAGCCATAAACCTAATTTTTTAAAAATAATAAATAAAACTGCCCATTATTCAAAAATATGTGGTTCCAAAATCTAACTGTATATTTTTTTTAAACATTTACATGGCGTTACTTTTGGTGGGTAGCCTATTACTACTACCCCTTTCGTATAAAAATAAAAAAAAAAGGAAAAGACTTGTATTATAAATTACGTATCAAACAATGCATCCATTCGAGTGTGTTGTTCCTTAAAAAAACTAAGACAATGTGTGAAGAAATAAAAAAATATATATATAAAAAATTGACCCCTCAGAGATTTTTTGCATTCCTCCTGAAGAGTGAGGGGTTAGCTGGACAGAAAAAAAAAAAAAAAAAAATCCCTGAGGCTGTTGCTGGAGAACAAAATTGCTCTATACAATATATGTTTTATAAATGTATGTATACATATACAAATACATATACATATATATTATTTATTTGGATCTTTTTTTTTTTCTATTTTTTTTTTTTATTTTCTTTTTTTTATTTTATCAACGTACAAATTTGTTAAGGATTAAAGGAAGAAGAAATAGGATGCACTTATTGGACTCTTTTGTCGGATTTTGGGGTTCTTTAGAAAAAAGTAGATTCCCATTTTGTGGGAAGAAGGGTTCCTCTTTAACCCATCCTCGTTACCCTGCGACATTTTCTCACGGTGGGTTGAGTAGTTCAGTTTTTTTTATTTTTTTATTTGTATTATTATTGTATATTTCTGATGTATTATTTATATTTATGTTTTTAGGTGAGTTTTTGTTTCTTTATGCAGCATTAAAAATTTTTTTGGAAACCTCAATGTATTTTATTTATGGTTTCAGATTCAGTAGTATTTAAGAGCATAATTCATCCCGCTTAAGAGATTATCATATTTTAAATGTATAAATATTCGTTCCTAGTAAGAGCTAAGAAATTCATTAAAAATAAATAGAAAATAAAGTTAGTTCGAGGAAATCTAATTATTAACTTAATCAGTTTGTGTTTGTCAATAATCACCTAACCGCCATAGTAAAAACTCAATACATCTATGATTAATTAAACCTTAATGAAATGTGTTTTAAAGAATTAGATATTAAAAAAAGAAATGGACATTTATATACGCAACAGTTAACGACAAAAGATTACTGTATAACTACCAATAAATTTTAGGATTGCCACATTAGACACGGATTGAATTTTAAAATGAAACCTGCAAAAAACCTACATAAAAAAAAAATGCACATAACAGAGTTGGTAATATCACTGACAAATTATTTTAGTTTTAGTTTTCGATTCAAATTTAAAGAGGTTCCTATTTTTTATAATCGTTATTTATCTACTTTTATAGGAGCTATTAAATACTTATAATAACTTTTTAAAAAATATGTGACGAACGAAAAAAATAATATACTTCCAAATTCACTAAGGGTCTGTGGCAAACCAGATTAAATAGAAAATAGCTGTTCTGTCAATAAAATCACGATATACTGCTCACTTTGATTTTAGATTTTTTATAATTCCATAATATTTTTTATCTTATTTATTGAATTATATGTTTCGTCACTGAACTTGGCTTATTGCTACAATACTTTATTATTTAATTTATTTAAGAGTAATGGGCATAAAACAGAAATAATAAAATTACAGGCTTCAATAAATTATTTTTTTTAGAAAATTAGAATCTTCTATTCTTATAAATATTCAATAATGGATTGTTCATATCAATTATGAGTTTGATAATTTATTATATTAGTCTTATAATGCTTTGCCTTAAAGATTTACTTAGATCATGCTGTTACCCTGTTACCCTTATGATCTATACTTCCTTCCTAACGATAGCCTATATTCTGCAGATAACTGACAGACTCCAGTGACCGGAGGGCCTGTCAATCTGTCAGCCTGACAAAGCCATCCGTCTTGTGGAGAGTATTGGTAGTGACAGACTGTCCCGCCTGACACTCCGTCTCTTATTGATAATGTCATCTTTACCAAAATATATTATTAATGCACCCGTCAATATTTATTATTTTCGAATTTGAAATCAGGGCAACCCCTTGAACGAGATGACAAACCCCTTATAGATGAGGAAAACTATCGATTGTAGAAGCACTTATCGACTCTAGTGTCAGTGCTGCACTTATTGTATATATGCTACTTTCATTATTTATTTGCCAAAATCAACCATTGTATTCCAATAAAAAAAACGTAAATATCCTCTCTTAATTTCAACCATAGAGGCTATATTAAGACATAACGTGTGGTGAAATCTTATATTAGTAACTGATAAAGGACAGTTTTGAGTTTGAAGGTTTCGAAGCCATTTTCTTTTTCAATGCCTTCGAGAATTATGGAGAACCTATTGGAAAACAAAGTTAGAATCTTATGGGTTCGCTTGTCTAAGAATTTTTTTTTTTTATATACATTTATTGAAATTTACAACTGTACAAAATATATACATCAAGTAACATGTCAAAACTTGAAATGAACTACTCATCAGTAGCACTTTATTAAAAATTCTACACTAGAAGGTCTTTAGGCCATCTTCGTTTCAGACGCCTCGGAGGATTATCAGGAATGGAGTGGGAAGCAAGTTGAAAAACTAAAGGATTTGAGTGGTTTTGGAGCTTACTATGAATGGATAGGTATCTGGTGTGGGCTAAATTAGCAACATATGGAACATTGAGATCTTTATGGATAAGTTTATTGGGGACAAAGTAAGGAGCATTGAGGATTTTTCGAAGGATTTTGGATTGTAAGGATTGAATACGAGATGAATTGGATGGTTTAGTGGAGCCCCAAAGCTCAACTCCGTACATCCAAATAGGTCTAATCTCAGTCATGTATATGAGTCTTAATTAGGATTATTGTTATCTGGGAGTTTTGAACGGTTGTCTAGTAAATGTTGAAGTAGTTTCTAACGACGCACATAGGGGTATATTACGAATCTAGGCGGCCAAAATTATTTAATGATAGTTTACAGTCAAAAATATATTTTCTAATCATATTAAGCTTAGAAAAAGTGATTTTCAGGATTTTTATTAAGAAAAGAAAAAAAAAATTGATGTTTATTCAATATACTTAAACATTCATACATGCAAGTTTTCGAGTAAAATTCTGCCTGTATAGTTTGAAATGTTTGTTGTCTGCCTCATCGGCATCTTTGGAGAGCAACTCTTTTGGCAACATTGTTTTTTCTATCAAAGTTGCGTATTGTATCAAAGAATAAGAATTTTATGCATCGTAAGTGGATAATGACTTATATATAATTTTAATATTTGATATCACACATACTTCAACACATATTTACGTCAATTATAGTGTGACAGGATATGTTTCACAGTATAACAATTGTCTTCCAGTGTGAATAAGGTGCTTTTTAATGACTTTAATGAATTAAAATAACTATCTCAAATGTTTGCAGCAGCCAATCGTCTTTTTTCAAGGATTGTTTTTTTTTTTTTTTTTTTTTTTTTTTTTTTTTTCATTTTACCATCCTACTCTCCCCTATGTTCAAATTTAGATTTTAAATAGGAAAATTGGTACTTCATGTCCTTTAACTGGTCACTAGAGTAGTTCTCACTAGTCAAATCAAAACATGTCTTCAAATATTCTAATTTTACTTAAGATTTGGGAAGTTTTGCTCCTGCATTTTATTGTTCAGTGATTTCCGAGTTACTTCCCTTACTCCTCATCCAATGAACACATATAAAATAAATTGAAGGCACCATTAAATGATTTTTAATATTTTATTTAATTTTCTCATTGTCATCTTTGGTACCACTTAAATCAAAAAGGTGCGGCTGATTTGGTCATTATTATTTCACAAAAAGTCCAAACTTTCAAATACATTGAAAATAACAGCCGGGACACACCCTGAAGTACAATAAAAACACTAAAATGTGCTAAAATTTGGTTGGAAATAAATGAAAAATAGAATATTTTTCAAACAGCCGAAACGGTACTGATACATTGATTGATCAGATAATAACCACATCAAAAGTATGCGTCCTAATCAGCAGTTTCCAGGTCAATAGCTCTATTTATGAAGAATATCACTAAATATAAGAAAACACATTTTAACTGAAGCTATTACACTTATAAAACTATTAGAGATCCACTTGAGGTACGCATGATGATATAGAAGGATCAATACAATTAGGATTGATGAATTAAATGCCACTTCTATTGAGATTAAGAGAAGACCTCATACCCAGATACGTGCAACTAAGAAGCGGAGCACAAACAAGAGCAGCGTCGAAAGCCACTCACCATGCTAGACGTCAATGGGTAAGATTTGAAATTAACCATTGGTACTCAGTGAGAGATAATTTAAAATTATATATTTATATCCTCCACAATAAACTCACTTCTGTACTCCACCCACTTGAGTTTGACTCATTAGACAATCAAATCCGATCTCAATAGAAGTGGCATTTAATTCATCAATCCTAATTGTATTAGAGATCCGTTGGCATGAGGGAATGGTGCAGTTTCGACTAATCGTACGGCTTAGATATTGCAGGGAAGAAAGGGATAAGGGTCACATAATGTCCTCTGTTTATCTAACTTTATAAACGGCTTGTTTTTTTTAACCTTCTGTGAATTTTATGAAATCGACTTTTGGCCGCCTAGATTAGCTAAATACCCCTATGCGCGACGGGCAGTTTCTTGTCGTTTTAGTCTTGGTTAAGAATTTATAATGGAAGTTACTGCGTGTAATTTGTACTCATTTACCAGCATATAATCATTATGTTTAATTTTATTTGTGACAATAATATGAACAACGATATGTGAATTTGCTCGTAGTGCAATAATACAGGTCTTATAGGCGTGTAGGAGAGTAGCACGCAACAGTACCTTCTGGCATGGATTAAAAAAATATTTATTTGAGCAGATCTCTCATCCAGCTTCGTTAAAGCCTTCTGAGAGTATTTCCAGCCATGTCAGTCGTGGCCATGTCGTTTACGAGTATTAATAAAATCTGTCGTGAAACCGTCTATAAAGGTTCATGTTCATGTTTACTGTTGGTACTAAATCTGAGTGAAGTGGTGTGGTTTGATTTCGTGATTAGTCTGAGTATTTTTGATTGGAATATTTGTATTTTTTTAAGGTGCGTATTTTTTGCAGTCCCGTATATTTTTGTGGCGATTGTCCATGTGGGTTTACGTAAGTAAGTGTATGTATTTTGTCGTTGTCCGAGTTTTAATATCGACCGTTTATGAAGTATTGGATACAAAAGTTTTAGTCTCTTGTTTAAACGCAGGCCATTTAATTTTTTTTCTTTCAATTGTGTATATACTCCGGTTATTATTTAGCAATAAGTGAATTTGTTGACAATAAGAACAAAAATGTAATATTTTAGGCCTTATAGACATAAGGGAGAAAAACACTTAACAGTGCCTCCTCCTGGCATGGATTAAGAAAGGATTAAAAATACATAGCAGCGTAAATCAACTATCAAAATAAAAATGTTATTTATTTTCATTTCTTTGGACGTACGGAGTTGAGCTTTGGGGCTCTATTAAACCATCCATTTCATCTCATCCAATCCGAAATCCTTCAAAAATCCTAAATGCCTCTTACTTTGTCACCAATAAACTTATCCATAATTACCTTAATGTTCCATAAGTTGTTGAGTTAGCCCAAACCAGTTACTTACCCTTTTATAGTAAGCTCCATAACCACTCAAATCCATTAGTTTCTCAACTTGCTTCCCACTCCATTCCCGATAAACCTCCGAGGCATCTGAAAAGAAGATGACATAGAGATCTTCGAGTATAGAATTTTTTTTTTTTAAGTGCTACTAAAAAAATTTATATATATATATATATATATATATATATATATATATATATATATATATATATATCCAGTTTTCCTTATAGTTGTGTGTGCTGATAGTGTTCTATTTAACTATTAATATCACAATGTATAATAGCTTACTCAGTTGTTTTTTTTTTTTCACATAAATCTGATGTTCCGACGCAGCTGAGGACAAATATTGTTTTATGTCCTCTTTTTGTAATTGTAGTCCTAATTGGAACTACAATACCGTTAATGAGCCTTGTAAGGTACCAAGACGTAAACAGTAGTATAACAGGACTTAACATATTCATAGCCAGTATGAATGGGAGTCGTGGGAGCCTGTAGGCTGTTGCTATGGGCCAAGCTCAGCTGAAAGGTGCATGACCTCCACTCTACATTCCTTCCTACCTGTTCCTCAAAGGAGCACTCTTCCTTCTTCAAGAGTAACTGATATCCTGCCAAGAGTGCTAGAGAGTAGTAGTACTGTAAGGCTCGGTAGGCTGCCGGTAAACAAGGCATGTTTGTATGACCTATATTCTCTGTTTACAATACCTCATCTGCGCTGGAATAAATTATTTTCATGAACAGATTCTCGAAATAGATCATTACACCAGTTAGTGATTGAAAAAAAAAAAAAGTTATTAAAAAAAAAAAAATATGTCTATAAGAAAGTTAGAGTTAACTGGTAACTTAAATAATAAATTTTAATGTTTCGATTGTAGTTTTTATGTATTTGATAACGATTTTATAAAAAGAAAAAGGAAATCAATCAATCAAGTCAAGATTTTTAAGTATTATATAACATATATCCTGCCCAGAGGACCAAAATGTAACTACTTATGCCATTTTATCTTCCGCGAATATATTGTATAATGGCTTCTTTTAATCATTAGGAAATTATCTAAATTTAATATAAATCTAAGTTATATTCATAATCACAATGGCATAAAATATGTTGGCCGGCAATGCGAGGCAGTCCCTTATTTTAATATTCTATATAATATATATAATATTAAAATAAGGTACTATTTTAATATGTTATATCAAAAATTCCCTTTAATCCTGATTGTATAATTTATACTTCACGATTAAGACTGGACAAGGGGGGACATTGGTATTAAAATTATTCCTTTAAGGGGTGACATAAAATACAATAACATTGCACCTGTTTTCCATACTACTTAATCCTGGACAAGATGGAGGGTCTTCTCTGAACCAGGAGGCAGGAGACCTACAGCAACTTTACCACCAATACAACCAATAGCTACAAAAACTTTACGACTTCATGTGTTCAAAAGATCCCTAATATACGACTTTCAGATCAGTAAGTTTTGATGTGATCTGTTAGTATACCTTTAGAAGTTCAAAGATTTACAATATAAGTCGTACATTGATGACAAGGTATTTAGAAATACTTTTATCATTATAATTTCTTTGTTATGTTTATATTGGCAGGTTTATTCTTTATTAAAAAGGTCAATGGGTGATCAAAATAAAAATTAATAATTCATACCAAATGTTTTGAATTCATTTAAAAAAAAAAAAAAAAAAAAAAAAAATCCTGTATTGATTTATACATTTATTTATTTTTTATTATTTTTCATTTTCATTTCGTTCTTCTTCTAGTCCCGACGAAAGCTTAAATGTAACCCAAAACATTGGAGAAAAAATTGATACAATTTTATTGCGATTTCTTACCTGCACACCCCTACTATATATTTCCTGATGTATGGTCATCGATAAAAAAAAATACAATTCTTCTGTTTATTCGTTATTTTTTCTATTTATTTATTTATTTTTATTTATTATCATTACATTCACTGCTATTTTTGACTTAGGAACTAGGAAATGAGATGTTTCAAGAAATTTTCATTACAGTTGTACAACAGAAATAGTTTCCTGGATTTTTACTGAATACCTTATTCGTATAAGGAAAACCTTGCTCTTCTTCTGTCTTCCCGTAATGATGACTATCATTTCTACTGTAGTCATAACCTCTATCTGTTAGTTACTTTTTCCTTGTTTTTTTCGTGAAAATGTATCGATTTTATCAATGTGATTCTTTACTGTTGAACACGTTTCTGTGTTGTGTTTCGACTTGACACCTAGTAAGATAAAACTCTTATCAGTCTTAAAGATTAAGATTGAAAAGTAAATATTTCTAAAATTTGTATTTGTATTTTTTTTTTTTTTTTTAATTTTATTTTATTTTATTTTTTTTTTATTATTTTTTTTTTTGTCAGATCCATCAATTTGTATTGAATAAGTCGAGGTTCTAAAGAATAAGAGTACATTTTATTAAATTTTGATTTTGATTTGTTTATATCAGATACTTATCCTATTATGATAAACTTCATACTGTTTATATCAGATACTTATCCTATTATGATAAACTTCATACTTTATATCAGATACTTATCCTATTATGATGAACTTCATACTTTATATCAGATACTTATCCTATTATGATAAACTTCATACTGTTTATATCAGATACTTATCCTATTACGATAAACTCCATATCCGCTTGTATCCACTATTCTTCCAACTTCCCACTCGATTCCCGATGTCCCTCCGTAGCTTCTGAAAAGAAGATGACCTAGATAGAAACCTACTGTAGATTTGATTGGAGTGCTACTAATGGGTAGTTTTTTTACTGGTTATTGCGATGTTGTTGTAATCATATTTCTACACGTTTACTTGATTTATGTATTGTATACGGTTTAAATAATATTAAATAAATAGATGCTTTTTTTTTTTTTTCTTTATTGGGCCCTATAATATGCATACCCAAATATGCACCTACATACTTTATACGTGTTTGTATTTTCATCCTAAGGGTTGTCAGCCCCTTACCCACTTACGCTAAAGTTATGGTACATAGGGTGCGGCTACTAAATTAGTGCCTAGAGGGTTGTGTTCCTTAATGGTCAACGTGTGAATATCTAATAGTCAGTGGTGATCTATGCAATGGGGTAGTCAACACCTGTAATCCGGAAGCCTGGGGGGAGCAGAAAGCAAATTATTGAATTAATTATATCGAGCTAAACGTTCCTGAAGGATTGATCCTTCTATATCATGCTTAACTCAAATGTTTTTGGAGAGCTCGACTTTTTAAAATCCTGAATTCAAATTT
Organism: Euschistus heros; assembly: GCA_003667255.2. NCBI lineage: Eukaryota > Metazoa > Arthropoda > Insecta > Hemiptera > Pentatomidae > Euschistus > Euschistus heros. The sequence goes on along the minus strand of RCWM02000152.1, from coordinate 459,626 downwards.
GTGTCCTTTAAATATTGGTTATAGTTTTTATTATATTCTTGTGAATCGGTTTTAGGATCTCTTTAAGTTGCCTTGGAATCAGAAGACCGACTTATTCTATATCCCCGGACTATTGCCTCCTGTTACACCTTTTAACCAATTTAGTTGTTTTTTTTTACTCCTGATTATTTTAAGACAAAGTTGATATAAATACGTTATATCTTCAATCCTACGAGGAATACGTTGTTTTGTTCATAGTTGCTTTTCTGTAGTAACGTTTGGTTGACTTGGCATTACCATCTGCTCCCCCTGTTTCCTTGTCAAGGGGGAAGGTCCAATTTCGCTACTCGGTGATCTATATAGTCTTGGGGTTCTTGCCTCTATAGGGCATAATAGCAATTTATGTTTTCCTCTTTTTTTATCTTTATTTGAGGTAAAACTAGATTTTTTTACTGAAGAAAAAAAAAATAAGAATGGGCTAGGTTTGTCATTTTGTGGTTGAAAATAAGAAGTTAAAAAAGAATTTTTCGAATCATTATCTTGTCCCGGTTATTTATTATTTTAATTTATTAATACTTAATTAGAACGTCTAATGTTCCCTTTGAATTTTTATGAAATTCTGCAATTAAATTGCAAAAAAACAATTTCAAAATATTTAATATTTTTCTATCACATCAAGGTTTAACTTAGAAATAAATCAATGCTGTTGAACCAGACGAAGTTACTGATTTCAAACTGTAATTTTTAAGAGCATTTGATATACTCCTAGGTGTATTTCAGTAGGTGATTACCAATATTATTTTAAAATTGTGAGTTAGAGATTAATTTCTCTTTATGAATATTATTATTTTATATTATTGTTCTTGTTATTGATATTATTTTTTATTTGTTCATATTTGATCTTTTCCAAATAATTTAAAATAAATTGAAGGATTGTTAGTTCAGTAGGATAGGGACTGGACTATAGTCCGCCCGTGGATATAAAATTATTTTTATTTTAATTCACCGTTGTTAGATTGTTTGATTTATTTTTTATCAGGAGACGTACCTGTGACATAATGAAGATATAACGTCAGGAGACCAACCTTCATAAACTGCGTATTTAAACTCATTTGGTTGTCGAAAAAATCTGGTGATTAGCAGCTTAGACTCTGGCATCTTATTATCGTTTGTCTTGAAACAATATTTCTTCAAGACTTTTTTGATACATTCGTTCATTCATTGTTGGGTTCTGCAGACCTTTAAGAGCCATGGATGCTCTCTGCTAGTACTTTGTTTCATTCTCTTCTTTCTGCTGCCAGGCGCCTCGAGTGCTTAGTGTCCGTCTCCTTGAAGTCATCTTCCACATCGTACATCTCCTTCTTAGTATGCCTTCTCCCAACGAAGGCTGGTGGTCCAAATGGCTATTTGTGGTTTGGAGGCGGCCGCACGGAATATGTCGAAGGACGTGCAGTCATACCAACGGCGAAGATCCTTCAGCCAAAAGTTCTGTTGTCTTCCTATTGATCTCTTGCCTGGAGCTTTCTCTCAGTAATCATTCTTGAATTTTCATAATTCTCTCCTCTTATAATGTGCTCAAAAATATTGGGTTTTTCTTTTCTTAATGGTGGACAGTAATTTATTTCAATCCATGGCCTGCCATAATGTAATCTTCTTAGTATTGAATTTCTGGTCACTCCTCTTCCCATGGCCCAAACCTCGCTGTCTATCGTCACTTTTATGATATCCATCGTACTAGTAATTTAATTGATATTAGTTTTAACCCTCTACTCTGATTTGACGATAAATTTTACGTAGGACTATAAGAATACGACTTTTATGAGCAGAATAGAGCGATTCTGATGCTAAAAAAAAAATTAGCTTGTATAACCTTTGATGATTAATCTAGTATAATTTCTCATATTTAATATACTAACATTAATTTTTATTCTTAATATATATTCTTTATTATTATATTTTATAATTATGTCACAGTATTATATAGTTTATTGACCCTAATGGATACTCCCCTCACCCGAATAGCCTCCGAGAGGACATTGACCAAACGGTCCAGCAACAGTTGGCAGCTGCTCCAGTACCAAGGTGTACCAAGGTGCTGCCATTGTGGCACGTGCCCCCGAGATATATTGCCGATGTCTAGACTTCCCCGTTCCCCCCTCGCCCTAGGATTAGCGGAGGGTTCCCAATTTCACAGCTTTCCATCGGCGGGAATCTCGTGGGGATCCTTCGTTAGCCCTCTCGTAGTCTTATCTCCTCTTATCAGGACTTCCCCTCCTAACGTCTTTCTGTACCTCGGGGCGGAACTTCATATCCTAGCTAATATTTATAATTCAAACAGGAAACCTTGGATTACATGGTTCTATACGTATTTGAGTGTTTCCTTCTGTCGCATATATTCCACATTGCACTATTAATTTTCCTATCATATTTTTTATATTTAAATACTCTCTTATTGCCAGACTGAAAAGATTAGGAACTTCCCGATTTTTTCGACTCCTTCACATTAATTCAACTAACGCTCAAACCTCCCGATTAACTACAATAGACTCATTTACATGACTGTAATCAGACCTAATTGGAAATTCGGAGTTGAGGTTTGGGCTCCCACTAAACCATCCAATTAGTCTCTTACCCAATCCAAAATCCTTCGAAAAATCCTCAATGCTCCTTGCTTTGTCACAAACATTTTCTTAGTAAACTCCATAACCATTTAAATCCACTAGTATTTCAACTTTTTTCCCATTCTGTTCCAGACCTTTTATAGAAATGCCACCAATGGGCAGTTGCCTTACAAGCAATTGGCTTGTCATTTTGCGTAATATCTTCACATGTACCAGATTTATTTTTATTACTTTGTGTAAATTTCAATAAATAGCTTTAAAAAAAAAATGCATTCTTGTTTTTGATTTCATCCAACCAAAGAAAGACCTTAAACTGAAAAAAATATTAGTCTTGGTGGGGACCTGTACTTATTGCTTCTGAATATTTCAACTCATTAGCTTAGAAATATCGACAAATTCATTTTTAGTCTTCACCATGTATTTGATCATTCATCAAAAAAAAAAAAAAAAAAAAAAAAAAAAAGATCATTCATAGGAATTATTAGAATGGTCGAAAGTTTTCTTCAATCTTAAAAAAAACAATAATTATATGTTCGCGAAGAAGTTGGTAAGTCGAATTATCTTTAAAACTACTTAACGTTTTTCCTTTAAAGCAGGATTTTAAATATATGCATAGTGAAAAATTGGTTAAGTTTTGCTTTTTAATGAGGCTTTAAGGTATCTATTTTAAAGCAAATCCTATTTTAAAAACAATTATAGGATTTTTGAAAACGATCAAAAATGATCTTATCTACTTCTTCACGACTACCAGGGACTTAGTGCATTAATTATAAAAATTGTATTTTTTTTTATTTTTATTTTTTTTTTTAATTCTGGCCATGAGAAATTATTTGAGCTCTCAATTGATGGGAAAACCTTTAAAAAAAATGTTTTATTTTCGTCTCTAGTTGGCAGTGACATTTTCACCTTTTGTATTCGAAACAGCTCAGTTGCCTTCCCCACTCGTTTTGATGTTGACGTGAATATAACTGACTTTGGGTGACATGTAGTATAGGAACCAACTTTTTTTTTTAATTTTAGAACAGTTGACGTGGGATCATCATGAAGAGGGATGATTGTAATATTTATTTGATCCCACGCATTCTCTTTGTGAGATCTAATTTGATCGTCCCTTCACTCCGGCTTGTCTGAACAAAAGAAACCCCTTTTTAAACATTTATAACCGAAACCTTTGAATAGGTTGAAGACAGGAAGGATTCTGTGGGGAAACTCCTACCTAGTTGTTCCGAGTGGGGTTGGCAAGTGTTGAGGGGGAAAAAAATTAAAGGATACAATAGCTTATTATTGCGTAAGTCTTGGCTAAGCTTTGTAAGCAAGAATAGTACTAAAAGTATGTATTTCAATTAAATGAGGACTTGAAGCATTTTGTTATTAAAAAAATATAAGTAAAGATTTTTGTTACCATTAATAAATTAGCTAACATTTTTCTTTGTTTTGATCCATGTCCTTTTCGATTTATTTCAGTTTAGTGTTTTCGTTATACTAGTAATATGTCGATTCTTGATGCCGGTATCTATACCGCGAAATCGGTTTGCAATACCTATACCTCGGATTAAAATGTATGTTTAGTATAATCCACACAAAAGCTAAAAAATCAGAACAAATCTATTAAAAGGCAAAGACATTTAAAGAAATAAATTAGTAAACAGCGAATATCATTGATTATTTACAACATATAATATATGTATTTAATTACTAATGAGACAATGTTCAAAGTATAATTTATTTTACAAATTTTAAGTGATTCAGTACCATAACTTATGGTATAATATTAACATTTGTATATAAACAAATAAAATTTAAGCGGATATATACCTTTTTTTTCAAATAAGTATTTAAAATTAAGTTGGCAAGGTTCTGGGACAACGCATCCAGATATCGAATGCAGTAAGGCGCTTCGATATCAAGGTGCGTTGCGGGTCTGGCCTTTAGAGAGGAGCCGCTTGAGGACATAAGTCCCATTTCCTTTACACATATATATAAATAATATAGAAATTACACATAAAGAAATAATTTTTTTTCTTTTAATGATAAAATTAATAAATAAAAAATCTGCAAGTACATTAATAAGGATTGCTTTCACCTCTATGATCGTCTTTAGCATACAGGATTTTTTTTTTTTTAATAATTTCAAACCTCTTTTGAAACTTGATAGTTACCAACAAATGAATATATTTTCCTTAATTATTATTTATTATTTTATTTTTAAGTTCGTAATACGTATTATATTATATAGTTAACTGAAGATATTGTAAATTAAGACATCCTTGTATGAAATTACAATAAATTCATACAAATATGTATCTTATGAAAAATTCATTACTATACTGTTTTTAAGTATATTATTCAAGTAATTATTGCTATTGTTAATCAATAATTTAGAAATTACTTTTAATTATTAAAATTCAGACTAAAGTGTTTATATTAAAAATTTACAGAAAATATTTTAATTTTATAAATCAGACTACTTCAACATTTACTACACAAACGTTCAAAGCTCCCAATTAATCACAAAAGGCTCATGTACATGACTGTGATTAGACCTAGGGACGTACGGAGTTGAGCTTTGGGGCTCCACTAAACCATCCAATTCATCTCGTATTCAATCCTTACAATCCAAAATCCTGAATGCTCCTTACTTTGTCACCAATAAACTTATCCATAAAGATCTTAATGTTCCATATGTTGCTGATTTAGCCCACACCAGAACCTGTCCTTTCATAGTAATCTCCATAACCACTCAAAGCCTTAGTTTCTTAACTTGCTTCCAACTCCATTCCTTATAATCCTCCGAGGCCTGAAACGAAGATGGCCTAGAGACCTTCTAGTGTAGAATGTTTATTAAAGTGCTACTGATGAGTAGTTCTTTTCATGTTTTAACATGTTATTATAATCATTGTCAATACATTTACTTGATGTATATATTTTGTGCAGTTGTAAATTTCAATAAATTTATTTTTTTATTTTTTTAATTAATAAAAAAATTATAAATATATGTCATAACTTGAAACAAAGTGTTACGTATACTTAGGTTAAAATACTAAATATAAAAATAATAATAAAGAGAGAGAGAGAGACAGAAACATGAGACGTACCTTTAAACTTAGAACATCATTATTTAAAAATTACAATTGTTTTTTTTTTTCTATTTTTGTTTTTTTAATAATTAATGTTATTCATTCTTTTATGAGATATTTATATGTTTATGTTTACACTATATTACATACACATAAAACGTACTTATGTTTTTTTTCCTGTATTTTTTCTGCGCTGATCCGGGAGAGGGTGGGCCGCGCAGGTAGCAGTACACCTGTGCCCCTCCTCCATCCTCCCACCGCACCTCCAGTTCGGGAAGCTATCAGACCATCCTCCTCTACTCCTTACTAATTAGCCCAAGACATCCCACCTCGATAAGGATGACCCCTTATCCCCTTCTACCCCGACGGTAGCCGTTAGTTCTAAGTTATTCGCTAGGAGGGGAGCGGAACACAATACTCTCTGATCAGCCGGCCCGAGGAGGGGCGCAACAATCTAACGTCTGCGGAGCAGATATGTCTTGAGGAGGAACAATGGCCCAGCTGCCGATAGCACGAGCGAGGGATAGCCCCTTCCTATTGGGTCTATATAGTCTTCTATCGGATCCTTATGGCAATAAGGACATTTAAATTCATCTTAAAGGGTCCTCTAACGTTCAACAGATGGTATGCGTTGATGGAAGGATCTGCGAAATCATTTTTGTGTGGAAACTAAGGCTTTTAGCTCGTCACTTTTTTTATTAAAAAATTGACAGTCTTTCCTAGATTAAAGTTTTCTGATTATAAAGCCTTCTGATAGAACTAGGGTTTGAAATCGATAAAAAAAAATAAAAATAAAAATCAAATCTGATCAAGGTTTGTATCTGGAATTTTTAAAATCATTTGATGATTTTTATTAAGATCGATTTTTATTTTTGATCATAGGTGATACAAATCAAATTCTGATCATTATTTTTGAACAAAATTTTTACAATTAGCAATAGTAATAATTTTTGAGTAATTCCTTTCTAAATCAGAATGTTAAATTTTTTGAATTATCTCCAGGATGTATTTTGAGTATTTTGTAAACAAACATATTAATCAATTTGTGTGTAAAAGGTGATTTTTATTTTCTGATCAACATTTTTTTATCCCAATTTAATCATTATTATTTATTAAATACCGTGATCATAATTTTTAATCAAATCAATAAGCATCAAAGATCGATTGAAATTTTTATTTATAAATTAGGAATGATTTTTATATTAAAAATCAAATATAATAATTATTATATAATTTTTTGGAAAAAATATTTATTGATTTCAAACTCTGGATAGAACAAAATTATTGACGCAATATACCTATTTTTTTTCACTTTTATTTTGAAGCTCACAACTATAAAAAAAAATTGACATTAAGCGGATTCCCTAAAATCAGAATCTAAAATAAAAACTGGCATGAGGAGAAATATTGCCCAGTGGCCTAACCAGACAAGGGGTCTTTGGTTTACTTTTAGATAAGTAGTTCTCTCATCCAGTTTCTTTTCAGTCTCCTCCTTATATTCTTCGGCATAAGAGATGTGCCCATACTATTGATGAGTTTGTTTGGGTGCCACTTTAATTTTTCATGGAACAGTCTATAGTGTGTCCGTATGCGTTCAATGACTGTTGTTCTGTGTAGGTCAGTGTGTATAGTTTTATTGTTAACGAATCAAGATGCTTGTGTTATTATATATGGTAAATCAAGTCAATTATTAGAAAACAAAACAAAACCGACTTCAAGATTAAACCTAATATTTAACTCGAAATTATCTTGAACTAAAAAGTAAAAAAAATAATATTTTAATTGCTTGAGAACAAAGAACATTAAACGACAATCAACGAAGTTATCGATACTTATATGCTTATTCACAATTTATCATCAGTTTTGTTTTGGAGTCGCTGTCAGCCAAATATAATAGAAATTGAAAGAAAGTTAATAATTGTAAAATAGTGCAGACAAATTGTTGCAAGGCCCTTCTGTTTCCTGGCAATGTAAGGTACGCTTAAGACATAATTTTATCTCCTTCAAAATTTCTTGAAGTCTACATTCTACTTTCTTTTTTTATCTTTTTTTTTCTAGATTAATGTATGAAATATTGATGTGTAAAATAAATGTATTTATTATTTTCTATTCATCTTATCACCCAACAATTTCTTGCCTGGTTTAAGATACCTCATTTGCATATGAAAGTATAGAAGCTTATAAGAGTAGGGGTGAGAGATATTTATTATAACATGCATATGCAGATTAGATTAGGTGCATTATCTATGCAGGGGTAGTAGGTTCATTCATGAGTTGGATCCGATGGTTCATTGTAGTAAGTCCTTTTTTCTGACTGTAGAATGTTAAGTATTAATAAATATTTAAAATCTTATGTTATCCAACTTTTATGGTAATGTCGTTGAAAATGAATTATTCATTATTAATCAATCTATAAAAACGGTAACCCCGAATTTATGGTTTTCAAAAATTTTAGAAGATTAATATATAATAATAAATTATTAATATATTTTATATATAGTATTAATATATAAATATAAGTGACTTAATAAAAAAATTTAAGTGTTCAAAAGTTTTATGTATAAAATTAACCTCTTCTGAACCGATGGATAGACCTAGAACTAGATGGAATGATAGTCTTAGGTCGGACTTGACAGTCTTTGATTTTCATTGAAATGTATGTAGGAAAAGATTCTTTACACGTAAGAAAACTCAGCTCCCCAGATTTTATAAAATAATGCTAGGTTTAAAAAAATAAATAAAAAATTACGAAATTTTAAATTAGTATGATTTATTACAGTTTTGGATTGTATTATTTATTTGGAAAATTTATTGAAAATCACATTGGACCTATACCCCATCAAGTGCAAGACATCATGAACGCAAGGGGTTGGATATAAATCTTATCGATTTCCTTAAATTTAAAATTGCTTGGGTGTTTTTTTTTTCTTTTTCTTTTTTTTAAATACTACTTGCTTTTATTTAATTACTTTTAAATAATCTTAATACTTTCATTGGCTTGTTTACGCGGACGAAACCCCTAAAACCGAATCAGTCTTATATGAATAATTAAGTTCGGTTGAATATGTGTCTGTCAATGTATATTAACCTAAACTAAAGGATTAATAATGATCAGTATATATAAAATTAGATGTTAGTTTATTTAGGCTTAACATATCCTTATGTACTCCAACAAGGGCAGGACATGTTATCCTTCAGGTTACCAACCTATTATAGTGTAGGGTGGGAAGGTCAAGATCTATTCATGGGTTCACCTCGAAATAAATTTTAACACGGATTCAAACCTACGACCTTCAGTACCGATGAGACTCCCCAACTCCATTGACCCCTCCAACTGGGGGCGTTCGAGCCCCCATATAATTTTTTTTTTAAATAATAATTTTATTCACAACTGTACACAATGGACAACCAGTGAATGTAAAGTTACATTAAAACAATAGGCATGAGGGAGTCAGCAGCCAGTGGTACAAACTCCATGCGTGATGCTAAATTATTAGGGATTAGTCTAGGAGATCCCTCATCCACTTCCTTTTCAGCCTCCGAAGAGTTATGTCAGGATTCTGTGCTTTTGCCATATAATGTATCTGTTGGTTAGAGGCCCACGTAGTTTTTCATGGAAATGTCTATAAATTTTATGAATATGGGTCTTAACTGTCGGAATTCATAAGTCTGTATGTAGCGTATCGTTTGACACATGAGGGGAGTCTGTTATCACTCTTCAATATAAAATTTAATTATAAAATGTGATATTATTAATATATGTAATTATGACCACTCATGATTGTATAACTCATAAACTCATGATTCCTAACGAACCCTCAAGTTCAATCCTGATAGAACTAAGTCTTTCCGTCATATAGAACTAACCCCGTCAGAATGAAAATCTTCCACGCCTTTCGGTTGGTTCAGCTTGTAATCTTTTTAGTTACACTTTTGCTATACAACCCAACAACTTCACCCATGTGTTCCAATATTTTATTAATTTTTTAAGAATTTACGTAGTTTAATCTCAGCCATTCATATTATGATATAAATGTTTACTTGAGGTACGCATGATGATATAGAAGGATCAATACAATTAGGATTGATGAATTAAATGCCACTTCTATTGAAATTATTTTATTTGAAAACTAGTTTCGAATGCTAAACATTCATCTTCAGTTCTTCGAGGTAACTAAAACACTGTGTTATATTATAGTTTTCAAATAAAATAATCTCAATAGAAGTGGCATTTAATTCATCAATCCTAATTATATAAATTTTTGTGAATGAACAAGTTGTAATGTAGGATTTGGGAGGGGCGTTGTAGAATGTACCTGTTCAATCACGCCAAAAGGGTCACAGGGCCCTCAAATAGACGCCCTTGGAGGACAGTGGCGTAATTGATGGTACCTTCATGTTCGGTGAAAGGAGAGGGGTATTTTATTAATGATCCGCTCTCCTAAGGGCTGGGGAGTGCCTCTATGACTAATTTTATGTCATCTGTTTATTATTTTTTATATTATTAACATAAGAATCTTATATAATTATCCTGAACATATATTTTTCTTTTTCATCGATCTGTGTGTCATTGTCGGGAAACTTGGGTACGCCTAGAAGACTTCCTTGTTAAAATCCCTGTGACCTAATCTCACCTTTATGCTACTCGCTTCATTGCCATCTGAAATAGGGTCCTCCCACTTATTTAAGAAATGTAACATTAGGACTCGCTCTAGGTCTATTCGTGTAGTTCGGATCAAAAATTTGTCGACAATTCCCTTATCAGAAATTTGAAGAATAATTTTTGTTTTATCAAATTTTCTGATTAGATAGATCCGACAGTTTCCTGATCAGAAATCTAATATAGAATATTTCTTGGTGTATGTATATTGCTGCCGCTATGACTTAGCTTTTAGGAGCTATATTGGCTTGAATAGAAAAAGTAAAGTTTGAAACCTCTATTTTCAAGTGTTGGGGCAGTTTAACAAGCACTAGGTTTATTGGATTTACTGGGATCGAAAATTTGGTAATGGTTCCCTGATCAGAAATTTAATAAAAATCATTTATACTGTATGTTGAGCATGTATATGTAAGTGTACAGCAACCCAATAATGTTGGGCAGCAATATATTTTTATATTAATAAAGCATCTCTATATCGCTTGAAAATTTGGTTTAGCCATGTAAGTTTGCCCATAAAAAGTAAGTATTTATAAAGGAGATATTTTTGGAAAGTATAAATTGTCAAATTAATATCAACATGTGTTTCTCTAATCTTATAATCTATTATAAATAATCAAACGATCATAATCCTACCTTTTTTCTCTAGTATTTTTTTTCAATGGGTAGCCTTGTATTATATTAATAATGGCATTGTATTTACAAAAAAAAAAATAAAAATAATAATAATAATAATAAATTCATTTTAATGTATACAATTTGATTAAGAATAGCTAAATTATTTGCCTCTTATTTAGTATTTACTTTACTGGAACACTGATGAATGTTTGGCCCTTATCTTTAGTCCTGAAAACATACAAACATTTAGATCAGCAATTTCAAATATAATTTTATTTATGAAAAAAGTAAGATAATAAATCAACTCACCGAGGTCTCCAGAGGAAAGAGATATGTCGTGTTACTTGTTGCGCTGTATCAGGAGTGAAAAATGATACCATGTCAAATTACAAAAAAAATTACACTTGCCCCATGCATATATTCTCATATATATATATATATATATATATATATATATATATATATATATATATATATATATATATACTAGCGTTTTCGGTCGCGTCTTCATCCTTAAATAATTATGATTAAATAAAAATATTGTTGCTGTAAAATCATGATCATAACATCCGATTTTTAATTTTAATTTATGAGTTGGTAAGAAATTCTTACAGATTATCAAGGCTGTTTTAGACCGAACAGAGGCACAATAGACCAAATATTTACTTTGCGGCAAACCTTAGAAAAATGCTGCAGCCACAATATAGATGTTCACATGCTCTTTGTGGATTTTAAACAAGCAGTTGATCGAGTAGATAGGTCTTTAAAGGAATTCAATATCCCGCACAAATTGATTAACTTAATCAAAATGAGAATGTCCAAGACTCAGGCTAGTGTACTTGTCGGTAGCAGGATAAGCAGGAAAATACATTTTGATTCTAACTTCTCAAAGGAGAAGAAGAAGAAGAAATTCCCTTAGCGGTCCTGGACTGCAATCATCAGCCTTTTCAAACAAAATCTGGAGAATTTAAGTGGTGGGACTTCAGGCGAGTCGAACCTAGCCAAGTTCTTGGGTTTGCTAATGATATTGTGGTCTTGGCAAGAAATGAGAAAACTTAAAAGGTCATTTTGCATAAGATGGTTACATATTGCAGAACAGTAGGTCTTGAAATTAATGAGGCGAAGAGCAAGTATATGGTATCTTCGGCTTCTGGAATTATAAGAAAGCCGTGTAACTTATCTCTTGACAACCACTGTTTTGAAGCTGTTATCCACTTCGTGTATCTTGGCACGGAAATTAACTCCGAAAATATAGTAAGCGATGAGGTTAAAAAAAGAATAATGAGTGGCAATAGAGTTTACTTTAGCCTTACAAAAATGATGCGATCAAACCTGCTATCCAAAAGGACAAAACTCAGGCTGTACAGATCTCTTATCAGACCCGTTGTGTGCTATGGCGCATAGACATGGACACTAAAAGCAGCTGACCAGCAAGCATTAAGGATCTTCGAAAGAAAGATATTTAGGCGCGTGTTTGGCGCTGTGTACGCTCAAGGAGCTTGGCGAATTAGGAATAACCAGGAACTAGAAGATCTTATACAACATGAAAATATAGTACGATTTATAAAATCTAGACGGATCAGCTGGTTAGGACACCTAGAAAGGATGCCAGAAACAAGAATGGCAAAAAAAGTTTTCCAGGCGACCTTTCCTGGAAAGGGAAGAAGAGGACGCCCTCGTAAGAGCTGGATTGCTGGCGTGGAAGGGGATTTGGAAAATATGGGCCTGACAAACTGGAAAAGAAAAGCCTTGGATAGACATTGCTGGGGACTAATTGTCAGGGAGGCCAAGATTCATCATGGACTGTAGAGCCGAAGAAGGAGTAGAAGAAGAAGAAATTCTTAGGATAATGGACTGCATTATCAGTACTTTTCAAACAATATCAAAAAGTAAAGGATCAACACTTTGATTAGGTAATAATTTTAATGATTTCATCTGTTTGGATTTTAATTTCTAACCATAAAAGTATATGCCAGTTTGACGAACCTCGTTAACCTTCTTAGAACTGTGATATAATTAAAATTTAGTACAGATAGGTTTAATTTTACTGTTATAAACTCTGTTGCAGAATTGCGCTTGCAACATATCCGTCGATTTTGAAACTTAAGTGGAATCCACCTATTTATCGAATTTTTAATAAGTATTTGATTGGAGATTAGTAAATTTAATTATTGCTAAAGCTTCCTCAAACTATGAAGATGATATAGTTAAAATTTGGTATAGATTGGTTCAGCAGTTTTAATGTTTAGTGATCACAAACGAAAAATAGCTTGTCCTTTTATGTAATCGTATTGATATATGAATTGATTTTACAAAAAGTAATTAATTTATTTTCCCTGTTTTAGCATTTTTTTATATTATCATCCAACTATGTAGCCAAATATTGCAATGCCTTAAGATGCTTGCTGTGCTTTCGCTCGGCTTGGCCTCCCCCTGCTTGGACGTTGGAGCAAGCTACAAGTCGACGACCCCTCACCGGACTTAAAGGGCCCAGCTAGGCGGGGTGCAACAAGGCCCTACTAAGACGTAACTCCCCCGAATCACAACACAGCTGATATCGAGGTGGCGGCTTTGTGCCTAGGGCACGTGCGAAGAAGTCACCAGCTGCTCCGGGAGCAGATGTACCCAAGAACAAAATTGTACGTAAGAACTTGTATGGCGCTACGAGGGGTCCCTCTTGAGCTCGGCCACAATGCTAGTCAGTCAAAGGGTTAATTGGTTTATAATAAATATATTTTACGAAAGAATAATGACTCCTTCCTACGGGGTCGTTGACTCGTACCGCGCGGTCGGTGGTTAGCTAGGAACAGAAGAAGAAACGGAATCATGGGTTCGAGTCCTGCTGAGAAGTATATAATATGCTACCTACCTATGAGCCCTTGGCGGTTAATATTTATCAGTTTTACTCATAGATTTAATTTTATCGACGACTAATTATAGATTTGCGGATTATTAGATCAGCCGAATTTTTTTTTTCTTATGCAATAGAGACTCCACCCATCATTTGAATATTAGTTTATTTTTCTACTAGTGATGTGTCGGTAATGTTTTTCGATTCTCTGTACCGATACCTCTCTTCTTTAAAAGAAATTATCTACAGAAGACATAAAAAGAAAAAAAAAAAGAAAAAAATATTCAAGAGATAAATTAGTAAACAGCAGATAACATTTATTATGTACAATACTGTAAAGAACCAGAGGAGCGTATGTCCACATTTTACAATTTTCAGATTATTGCACCGTTTTATGCAGAATTTTATATTACATTAAGCCATAACTACTTAAAGAGAAGTAGATAGTCGGGGTATGCAGTTATAAAGGTACACAGCAATTAAGAAATAAGTTTTTTAATTTGTAATGCCAACGTTTCAACTTGCATTTCAAGCCTTCATCAGGGTTTCAAAGACATCTTAAGTTTCTGTTTACATTTGTCTTTGAAACCCTGATGAAGGCTTGCAATGCAAGTTGAAACGTTGGCATTACAAATTAAAAAATTTATTTTTTAATTGCTGTGTATCTTTATGACTGCATACCCCGACTATCTACTAGGGTTGTGCGATAGGTGTTCGATAGTTGCTTCCTTTTTTCCCAAAGCTATTCAATGAAGAATTTCAACTAATTTAATTATCAACTTACTATTTAAAATTTACAGGATTATAAATTATTAAGTTGATGATTAATCAACTATTTTATTAAGGGTGAGGGTCAGTAAGGTCAGTAAAGACATGCACAAATGACTAAGTGAAAGAAATCACAGTTATCCTGAAGATGGAGCGAAAATAATTAAAGATTAATATGAGTTATGCTCTTAAAAGAAAGAATAATAATAATTATAAGATTATATCATAAAAATGAGAGAAAAGAAAAGAAATAATAATAATAATTATAAGATTATTATTCATTTGAATTTTTTTTTTTTTTTTTTTTTAACTATTTATTGATATTTACAACTTTACATTAATATACATCAAGTAAATTTGAAGAAATGATTATAATGACATGTAAATCACTTGTGAAGAACTGCTCACTAGTAGCACTTCAAAAAATGTTCTAAACTAGAAGGTCTCTTGGCCATCACCTTTCCGGACGCCTCGGTGGGTTATCAGGTATCGAATGAGTAGCAAGTTGAAAAACTAATGGATTCGTGTGGGAGTGCAGTTTAATATGAAAGGATTGGTATCTGGTTTGGGCTAAATCAGCAACATATGGAACATTGAGGCCTTCATGGATAAGTTTATTCGTGAAAAAGTAAGGAGCATTAAGGATTTTTCGAAGGATTTTGGATTGTAAGGATTGGATTCGAGAAGAATTGGATGGTTTAATGGAGCCTCAAAGCTCAACTCCGTATGTCCATATAGGTCTAATAACTGTCATGTAAATTAGTCTCTTGTAATTTATTGGAAGCTTTGATCGTTTGTCTAGTAAATGTTGGAGTAGTCTATAACGACGGGCCGTTTGTTGTTTTAGTCTTGTATGTGGATTCCAAGTGAGACGTTTGTCCAAATGGAGTCCCAGGTAGCGGATCTGTTCAACAGGGATTAGAGGAATATCGTTAAAGGATACCGTAGGACAGGATGTCGTAGGTTTATGACGGAGGACATTTGAATTTTAAAAAAAGTATTTACAATTTACACGGTTACAATAATAATGAACAATCAAATCATAAAAAAAAAAAATAACAAAATAATTAATTTCGAGTGTGCTCCTTGAGCCACATATTGTCCGAAAGAAAAACTAGCATTTCTGCTTTCCTTTGGTTTAATCTTTGAGAGAACCCTTTAGCTCCAGGAATTCCGAATTCAATTTCAAAAAACTCGACACTGGACAGAGACAGATCAGCATAATTCCGAGAGTTTCAAAACTAAAAAAATAGTAAAAAAGATCTATCGATAGTCGACACTATCGATAGTGGCCATCGATGGGCATGACCTATCGATATATCGATAGTAACTATCGACTATCGCCCAACCCTAAATTCTTAACAGTCAACTATACCTCATCAATAACTACTTAAGTTCATTAAAAAATTGCCTCCTCTATTTTCTAAGGGTTGTAACAACGTAAGTCCTTAGCTTTGATTGAGCCAGGCAAACGGAAGTCCACTTACGTTATTCTCCTGAAAAGTTAGCCTAGTGTGATTAACGTTCGTCTGGTTATGAGGTACAGAATATATAATTATCTTTATATTCAATAATATTTATTTAGTTATATAATTAAGTTAGTAATATGCAGGTTTTTATTAAGATATTTTTCAATCTATGTATGATATAAGTTAGTGGATTATGTTTTAGTTGGGATGTGTAGATTCTTATGACCCGATCGATAACGCTACTGGTGCTATCGATATCTTAATAGTTTTGTGATCTCCATTTATTTAATTATTTTTATTAAAATGTACAACTATACAGTAATACAATATGGAAATACTACCGATTGAAGCACTTCAATAAAAGTTCTAAATTAGAATGTCCTTATATGTCTATTAGGTCGATGAGAATCGAATGCGGATTAAGTTTGGAGAAAAGTGAATTGGAGTGAGTATGGAGCTAATAATTGATGGATAGGTATCTGGTTTGGATCAAATTATGATATACATGTATTGTGTAAATATAGAACATTAAGTTCCTTATGGACTAACTTGTGACATAATAAGGAGGGGTGATGATTTTTCGCTTTTCGATTGTAAGTGCTGGATGCAAGATAAATTGAATGATTTTGTGGAGCCCAAAAGTTAACTCAATCGATGTCTATTTATTTTCTAAAAACCACAAAAAACTGCTCTCTGTTAACATTTACTTGGCAAACGTTCAAAATTTCCGATTAATTACAAATGGCTATTGTGACTGTAATTGGACCTATTTGGACACACAGAGTTGATTTTTGGGGCGGGAATCAACTAAACTTTTTAATTCTTCTCTTAACCATAAATAACGTTATGTTTCATATGTTGTTAATTAGGTCCAAACCAAGCCTATCCTCACTTCATAAAGTTGTGTAAATATAAAAAAATAAATAAATATGACAAACAAATAAACGTATATAAGTTTATTGTTGTTTACAGTTTAAATAAATCAATGACTTTTAAATACTTTCTGCTTTATTTTTTTAAAATGGTGTGGAATATTTTTTAAATATTTCTTTAGATAATTTTGTTTACTAATGTTTGCAATGTTTCAATTTTATCGCAGAAACAATATTTTTTCAATAATGTGTATATTTAAAAAGAGATCGTTCTCAGCTGTTTTAAT
Organism: Euschistus heros; assembly: GCA_003667255.2. Taxonomy (NCBI): domain Eukaryota; kingdom Metazoa; phylum Arthropoda; class Insecta; order Hemiptera; family Pentatomidae; genus Euschistus; species Euschistus heros. The sequence goes on along the minus strand of RCWM02000152.1, from coordinate 442,427 downwards.
ATCTTTTTCTCCAGTGTATGGTGAACGTTATTTAGGATAAAAGTAATTTTGTTGTTTTTTTCTGCTGCTAATGGTAGATAACTAAAATCATCTTCATAATATAACATTTTTTTTTTTATTATTATTATTATTTTAGAGATCTCTAGGCTGTTTTATTTTATAACAATTTTGTAGTTTTTAGTAATCAAAACTACTGTAATTGACCAGTTATACTACTCTAATTGCCATATTATTGTTTTGATCTTTATCAATTTTAAAAATTATGATTAAGCTGTCTAGGTCGCCTACAACAATGGGATCTTTCTAAATATTCTCTCAACAATTAATATTGCAGTTACCAAATGATTGTCCTCACACCAATGTATTCTTTCACATATTATAATGAGGTTTTTGTTTGTTTTAATACTGCAATAATGTTACTAGATTAATAGTGAATTCTGTCGAGTGATGATAAGAACTCTATCGTGCGAGCCCGCGTAACTTGGCCAGGAGTATCTTCAGAGAATTGGGTTATCTTGCGATCCCACATCACCGCCTTTATCATTATATCATTATGTGGGACCTTGTTACTGCCTGCAATGGCACATTGTATAGCTCTTATAATTAGTGTCTTCTTCTTATCATAATTTTTAGCGGGAACCTTATGAATGAGTTCTCACGTTTGTTTGTTTAATATGAGCGGTCATAAAATAATGCAAACAATTTTGGAGTAAATATTTTATTAATTTCTTATAGTTGTATTTTTAATATTCTTTATGATTCTCAGCTCGCTCGGTACAGAAAGTCGCAAATCCGCGAAATGCTTGTTGATTTTCCCACGGAGGTCCTGAATAGGTTAGTATCTTGTAGGTTACTCCATCCTTGCCTTAATTAGATTACATAAGGGCGCCAACCTTCAACAAATAACAATTTTCTTTACAATTAGTTCAGAATGTTTATTATAATCTACCTAATGTTTTTGATGCATAAAATTACAAGAGTCCGTTTATCTGACACCGTGAACACCTATATCTACATAAATGGAAGTAGATGTGTGATTATATTATATGATTAAGTATTTGTAAATATTTTGTCTTATCAACATTCAAGTAGTTATGAAATGTTTTCTCTATATATTTTTCGTTTCTATTCATTATTTTTATTTTATTGATTTCTTTTACATTTTTCTTTACTTTTCTTGAACGCATTGTAATTATTATATCAGCATATAATTATTATATCAACATACTTATTGTTGTTATTATTATTTATTTTTCTCTCTCTTCTTTTTCTTATGTATATATTTATGCCAAAAGTTCTATTTTCAATTTTATATACATATATCATGTTTTATACATATTATTATCTTCGTTTGAACTTAAGATAGCCAGACTATTATACAACCTTATTATACATGTTTGTTATTCTTAGGGGACAATATGCTCCTGAATAAAGATTATTTTTTCATTTCATTTCATTCTATTTCTATTCCATAAGTAAAATCCAAAAGGATCTATATTTTTAATTATTAAAATTTGAATAGTCTCTTTGGTGTGTGTGACTATTCGCTACAGACCTTTGGTTGTAAATGATTAAAATTTAACAGTTCACAAACTCAATTTAAAGGTTTTATTACAAAATAATGCACAGAACACAAAAACAAAAACAACTATATTAGATTAACTAGAAAGGAAAGGTAATCATCTGTTTATAAAAGCACTCAGTGTTGCCAGGTTCACTTAACCCAATTTCAACAAAATTTATCACAACAGAACTTAAACAAATAACAATTTTTACAAATAATAATAATAACAAACAGAAAATAATAATAAAAGAACAATAAACTAATAATACAATAATAAAACCAATAGCAAGCGGCGCGACAAAATTAATGTTTTGTCTGTTAACAATACTGTCCGGATTAGGGGGACACTACTGTGTAAACACTTGAACTACTAGTAGTCAATTCCTTATGTCCGGCCTATACCATATTAGCTAATAAAACAGATCTTTTATATTCTTAATTTAACCACATGATAGCGCTTCGATTGACCTATAACGTAACGTCTTCAATTATAAACAATTGCAAACTTTTTAATTGTTTTACTCTAATACAATGAGACAATTAACAGATGTTTGCCTGTAATAAGTTCCCCTTGTGTGTGAAATATCTTGTCTCTTGTTAGAATCTTAAGAGCATTATGACGGAGCAGGTATCAAAGCAAACCTTAACCTTAGAGCCGCCAGGTAGCCGGCTCAAGTAGATGAATGAACCTTTGTTACCTTTTGGAATAAATGCTTTTTGACCCAAATAATGTTATTGCTTCCTGAAGTCGACTTGACTGGTGTCGTTTATAGAGACATATCAAAAGCCTTGCCCACTAGGCAAACACTTACCCATCTAGTATAAATTAGATAAGTGTTATCACTAATTTTTATGATAAGTGCTGGTGGTATTTCCTCTGCTCTGCGTCTCGTGTCCTAGCGATGACATGAAGTTCTCCTTTTAATTATTAATCCTATTTATTTATTTTTATTTTTTAAACACGAATCGGCCAGACGAATGTCTCTACTTATTCTATTCGCCCCTTCCGCCTTCCTTTTGCTCCAAAGCTCTCTCTCCTCCCCACAAGAATCCATCATTCTTTTAGTTCTTCCCAAAACATTTCTCAATCCAGGCAGTCATTATCCGTGATTTTTAGCCTGCCCAGTTCCTCTTTTATTTGTTTTTATAGCTGCAGAATTGTCGAAAATTTTCTTTATTAATTCTATTATTAATTAGTAATCGTTGGAATTATGTTGCGGTGAATGAAATAAGTTTATAAGTTGTTGGACTGGGTAACGGAAAGGAAGTAGTACAATTGAAGACTGTGTCACATTCAAATAGATCTGTCTTCAGTGCATATCGTTAAAATGCTTATTTAAAAAAATATATAATAATATGATAAGTATTTACAAACACTTAAACAACAAAAATTATTTGTTAGGAAAAGTAGGAGAAAAGGAAAAATATGATGGAGGTGTGCCAAGTAGCGGGACTACCGTTTCGTCAGGACTGGTTGAAATATCAGGATTATCGAGGACTTAAGTTCTTTGTCCTCTCAAATCAGCTAAACTATTTTTTTATTTTATAATTATATTTCGTCATTATTTTTATTTTTTACCCATGAATAAAAGTAGGAAGGCAAAGTTCGTTGAACTATTGAAAATGCTGCCTAAACGAAAACGGTAGGATAAACTTTTAAGACCCATTTCTCCTATCAGTAAACCAAGTTATTGTTATATGCACTGGTCAAATACCTGCTAAAACCAGGTCGTTTCCTGTACTTCGGGAGTCTTCCCCTAATGCTCATTAGAGAGACGATGCCCAGTTCTCAAAGATGTTTGTTCCTGCCAAACCTGTAACCAGGACCGGGCTTGGGATTCCCTCTGTGACCGACGACCAGGAATAAAAGAACTTCTTCTCCTGTTAATTTGAACCTTTCATACATTTCAGGTTTATTTGTACTGACTACAAGTAATTGGCCCTTTGTATGTCTGTTCCTCAATGTATACCTTTTGTCCGTTACAGAATATATGAAATTATTTTTCGGATACCTGAAACGTTTTCAAAACTATTATTATATGATAAATTCGTAAATATACGAGACAATTCCTAAGATCATCATTATGTTATTGTTAAACAAAAATCTCTCTCTCTCTTCAAAACCTTTATCTGCAAGGTCTTGTAATAAGGTCTTAAAATAATCCTAACCCAATTCTCCCGCCTACCGCTCCATTCTACTTAAATTTACATACTTTAATATTTAGCTATAGAATTATGGAGTTCAACCAAAAAATTAAATAATTCCTGTATCCTATTTCTTAAAGTCAAAAAAATATTCTTAAAATCCTTAATAATCTGTATTATGCGTACTAGTGAACTGATCAACCGTGATTATAGTGTTCTATATGTTGTTGATTTGACATGAACTAGTTACTTTTCCTTTCATAATAAAATCTACACTCATTTCATTCCACTAGTTTCTCAACTTGCTTTAAACTCTCTTCCACTATAATTCTTCTGGATTTCTGAACTTTTTAATAAAATCTTACAAATGGATGGCTTCTCAACAAACTATTGCCATCCGATTAGATTTTTTTTTTTTAACCTACCGACTTTATTAATAAATAAAAACAAATAAATATGTAATAACGAAGAAAAGGATTTTGGAATATCATAAATCAACATTTATAAATCGTTACGAACATATTTCTTTGGTGTAAAAGTAATAGGAATTAATACATTTTTAAGCACTAAATCGTTTTAGATAGAATAGAATGTGTGCATATACTGTACATATACAGTTTTATAATTATTATACTCTCCTTATTTAAGGTCTAATTCATTAATCTCTTTTACCTGAATTTCATATTATTTTTCCATAACATTATTTTATGTTTTTAAAATAAAACTGAATGTGCTATCCATATGACATTATTTTTTTATTTAACATTGATTAAAATGTTTCGCAAAGATAATAAAATAGCCATATTTATGTTCTCTCAATTCAACATGACCTAATTTCAAGAAATTGTTACGCAGAGATTAGATAATTTTTTTTTCTTTTTCGCGTTATCATAGACGTATTGCGACTTTCAGTTTTTGCTGCCTAGATCTATTTCCATAAGAGATTAAGATAATTTGACACAGCATAATCTAAACCACACCAATCAGGGTCATATAATATTTATAATATTTTACTAATTTAGTTATTGTTATATCGAAAGATATAAAAAAATTCGCAATACCGTAACAGAGCTACGAAATGGAAGTCATTAATATTCTTTTCTTTCTATTTATTGATATTTACAACTGTATATATTATATACAACAATTAAATTGAGGAAAATGATTACAATGGCATGTCAATAACATGTAAAGAACTACTTACTAGAAGCACTTCATTACACTACAAGAGAAGGTCTCTTGGCCACCTTCTTTTCAGTCACCTCAGAGGATTATCGGAAATGGAGTGTGAGGCAAGTTTTGGAAGTCTATTGGAGTTGAGTTGGTATGGTGTATAGTATGAAAGGATAGGTTTGTGTGGTTTGGACCAAATCAGCAACCTATCGAACATTAATATCTTTATCGATAAGTTTGTTTGTGAAATAATAAGGAGCATTGAGGATTTTACGAAGGGTTTTGGATTGTGTACGAGAATAATTAGAAGGTTTAGTGAGTCCTAAAGTTGAACTCCGTGTGTCCGAATGCGTCTAATTATTGTCATTTAAATAAGTATTTTTATATCTGTAATGTATACATACTTCCTGTTATTCTTAAGGGACATTGTCCCAGAATATAGATTTCTTTCTATTCTGTCTGTTAGTAGGACTCCGTGGATCATTTATAAAATTTAGTCTCTTACGGTTTGACCCGCTGAAGATATCCTTTATCCTTGATCTTTTAGATTTTGTTGACGATAGGAGAGGACAAGCGAAGCACAAATCTGTTACGCAAACCTGATAAGAAAGCTGAGCGTTGTAGATATTACCTGACCGAAGAAGAACGCTGAGCTGGCCACCTAGAAACCTGGTTCCGATTAGGATATTTAATATAACAAAGGTTATTAAGGACAGTTTACTCCGCCTGCAATTATGAAACTGGGTCTCCTCTTTTCGTAACTTAAGTCTTTAACATCTTCTGGCCGTGGCAAGGACCTTTGTGCCAAGGAAGTGGTAAACATTCTTGGGCTTCTCTCTGGTAAACATTTTGGCTATCCCAGTCCAGAAAGATTTCAAGTACAGTAAAAAAAATCTAAATATTTTTTCGAACATTTTTTTGAGCTTAGGACTACGAAGAAATTAAAAAAAAAAAAAAAAAAAAAAAAAAAATTAAAATCCTTAGTAAATAATAAAGTAATGCTTATTAAAAAACATAAAGAGTTATTTCATATTTTGAAACAATATTCTGAAAAAAAAAATTCCAAAACCAGCCAAGCCCAATTCCCAGATTTTTTTTTTTTTTTTTTTTTTTTTTTTTTTTTTTTTTTTTTTTTTTTTTTTTTTTTTTTTTTTTTTTTTTTTTTTTTTTTTTTTTTTTTTTTTTTTTTTTTTTTTTTTTTTTTTTTTTTAATAGTTTCTATATTACCTTTAAGTGAAATGCTTTCTCTCAAAAGTAGTTACATCATATTGAAAACGTCCATACAAAAAATAAGACTTCTTCCTAATCCAGTCTGATCTTTACCTTCATTGACCAGCTTGCCTGATTTCGGAATTCTACGCTTCAATTATAAAATAAATATTTATGTAATGTTATTAATTAATTAAATAATTTGACACCAATATTTAAGAGTACATTTACTGAAATTTAAATTTGAAAATATCGGTACATATACCTTTGTAGGGGCTGAAATTAATAATCGGATTATGACTGGCAACCATACATATTATTTAAACTTAAGCCTATTTAACACTTAATCTATCATGATGGGTCCGATAACTCGGGATTCATTACTTTTATTGACTTTACCACTTTTATTTAAAAAATATATTAAAAGTGTTCTTTCAATATCCACTTATCTCCTAATATTATTTTTTACCGAGAAATTGTGATATAAATGTGTATACATGAAATGTTATATGTTGACATTTTAGTGTGAAGTATGCAGCCGAAACATAGGGTGCAGCTGCAACTAATGATCTTAGAATATTTGACAGAAAAATACTGCCGAAAATCTATGGTTCGAGAGGCAAGGGAGTGGAAAATTAGAACAAATTAAAAATTGAAAGTGGTACATCGGGACGGAGATATTGTTCAGCTTATGAATGTAAAACGTAATGAGTGGTTAGGACACGTGATAAGAATGCCAAAAGACCGGAACTCAAAAAACTGTTACTGGCGGAAATATATGGCACGAGAAGAAGAGGACGTTCTAGAAGACGTTGGATAAAAGACATAGTTGGTGACATGAAAGCATCGGAGGAGACAAACTAGAATCGGAAGACTCTTGATAGAGACCAAGGAGCGCTTATAGTCTCGGCAAGCCAAGGCCCACAGTGGATTATAGTGGTACAGTAGAAGAAAAATATTAATCAATTATATTGTAGGCTTCAGAAAATGTAGGAGTCCAAAACGATGGATTTTTTTTTTCTTTCGTTTGTTTTAAGCAGTAATAGAGAAATGGAGAAAACTATATTTAGTGATATTCCTTAAATTAAAAGGAATATTTTCTGAGGACTAATTCGTATCAGTCTGATGAGATATTTTACTAAATTATTGCACAAAGATATTGCTCTAAAACTCTGCTGTAAAAAAAATAAATATATTTATATATATATTTATATCTTAAGATTCACTCAATAAAATCACTTATTTTAGCGACGTTTTGAGACTATATTGTTCTCATAATTATGCCCTACAGCGAAAAAAACAGGTTACAATAAAATATATAAAAGCATGCGTTACAATATATAACTGCATATAATTACAAAATATGGAGAAATATATGTATATACAATAAAAACGAATATATAATACTATTTCAGTGGAATAGCAATCTCTCACTGTAGAGGCATTATATATAGTTTTTTCTCATTTTTTTCCTAAAATTAATTATTTATCATTTCAATATCATTGAAATAATAGACAGCACAAAACAGTGAATTATCTGATGATCCATCGTTGCAAAAGTTTCAATGTTAATTCTAGAAGTATACACTATATTCTATCAAGTATAACCTACTGTAGAAAATATATAATTGGTAAATGGTGGTATTTCCTTCTTTTAAATGGTTAAGAAGTGGAAGACCTGCAAGCTGGTACAGACATTAACATAATTTAACTTGCCACCAGCTAACGAACACATACGGGTACTTCGTTACAGCAACGTTACCACAGCGGCACGAGACTTAAACCTTCTCGAACTTATTTGATAACACTTCAAGCTAACACAATATAATGTATAATTACTTTATCAATCCTTTTATATCATCGTTATCAACCGACTTAAAAAAAAAAAAAGAAAAAGAAGGAGGTTCTTAACTCATCTGTAATTATTATTATTTTATTTTTTTTTATTTTATTTTTTTTTTGTATGTTACGCGATTACTCAGTCAATTCTGAATCAATTTTGATGATTCTTTTTTAAATCGGTAGGGCATATTTCAGAGGTGGTTCCATAAAATATATCTTGAAATCAACGCAGCACTTGGGAAAATAAAAAAAACAGTTAATAAAAATCATATAATAATATAAAATCTCCATGGTAACTAAATCTAAATTATTAACAAAAATTGATAATTTACATTTACAGTCAACTCTCGATGTGTGGTACTTCGATAAGCTGAATTCTTAAATAATTCGAACAAAATCTACGCTCGGTAGTACATTACACTTAAATTTCTCCTAAGTGATGATTTCAGACAGAAAACGTTAAAAATTGTGTAAATGAGTCGAACTGAAAATAAGGTTCAAAAGAGAGAACTTCTAGGACCACCTCTATAAAATGAACTACATATTAGAAGTCATCGCCTCTATAACTCGAACTAAAATTTTAAGAATTTCATGTGTAATTTGTTTTCCTGTTTCCCGTCATTTTTTATCTTTCCAGTTCATAGTTACACGTACATTTTTTATTCCGTTTTGGGGAAATTAATAAAATAATACTTCAGTGTCGAGATTTAGAGGAGTCGTATCATCACTGAAGTGGCCGCTATGATATATTAAATAAATGAAAAAATGTTTGATAACTTTTGCTTGTGCGTCCTACGAATACAGGATGAACACGTCAATTATTTTACAATTTTACTCCTTTATCTTATATTTAACCAACTGTTTATTCCCTAGGTCATGTTCCTCATCTTGCCAACTGTTTTTCCTTGTACTTTTTCTAGAATTTCGATGTACTCCTTTGCTATGGTTTCACCTCTGTGATATTTTTAGTATCCCTGTAATCATCTGGAGAGGAAATACTTAAACTCCTCCCCAATTCTCTTTTTTCTGATACCAGCGCTTCTTGTTTTTTTCTCTAATACCCTTCTGAGGAACCTCCTATCGGCATCACCGATCCCATTTTCAATGAGATCAACGAGTCCACTTTTCCAAATGTGAATAATTTCAACATGTTGCTGACCTATATATAATTTAATGAGAACACTGAAGCGGATACAAAAGTTGAAATTTATTTTGTTGCTCTGAAACAATAATCTATGGATTGTAATTATTAAATCCAAGACAGATATTACATCAGATTAATGAATGCATTGGATACCTTCAATTTACTATTTTGTATCACAAATTGTTAGTTTCGAAATAATTGTAGCGACCTCTTTAAATTTTCCCTTCAAATTAAGTTTCTTACTACAATAGAAAAAATAAATTTATTTAAAGAAACCATTTTCTTGTGTCGGTTCTTTGCTGATTTCCGTGTTTTCCTAACCCCATTAGCCAGGTCAGAAATCTAGAGGTTTGTTCATTGTTTAGTTTTTAAAAGTTCTTTTATTGGCTCTTTTTACAGGGCAGAAATTGTATAATTATTTAACAAATGTTATTTATATTTTATATTATACTTAATATAGTAGAAAGTCAAGTTTACTGGTAGCAAAAAATATACACTTAAAAAACATAAGTATTTTTATCAAAAATTTTAATAATATCCATGAAAGCACTTCCCTAAGATTTACGTATACCCATAGTTAAAGAACCTATTCATTCTGTTGATAGTTTCATTTACTGATATACTTTGAAATACACACTGAAGCCTATAAAGAAACTGGATGAGAGATATGTGATTTAATATATTTTTTTAATTTTACATGGCTTTATGTATTTGGCTAGGGTCTATAATTTCCCTCCTCCCCCCCTCAAAAATTTAACATTTTCACGCCCTCTAGCTCTGTTGGTATTTGTTAGATCGAATTTTGCCGAAATTTCCTGATCAGAAATGTAATGGAGAATATTTTTTGTTATATTACATTGGTCACTAGGGCCTACCGTTTAGGAGCTAAATTGGTTTAAATGAAAAAAGTCACGTTTTGCCTACATTTTTTAAGTGTTGGGGCTTTTTTGACATACTGTATGTTGGTGTTACTTGCGACAATTTGCAGGAAGTTTTATTATCAGAAATATAATGAAGAATAGTTTTTTGTTACAGAACATTAGTTACTAGGACCTATCGTTTAGGAGCTGAATTTGTTTACATGAAAATTAAACTTAATTATTAATTTAAGTAATTGGATTGTTTAAATTCTAAAATGTAAGTTGGGTAAGCAGTGGATTGACTGAAAAGACGTATCCATGCTCTATTTCTGGAATTGAATGGATGTATATTTTGGCTGGGTGTCTAATTTTCTTGTATAACGTAATGCTTCTTCATGGCAAACTATAATATAATTTTTTGTTAAATTATTTTGTCTCACCATTTCTCAATTAATTTTCATCCTTTTGAAAATTGATTAAATATTTTTGTTTTTTAAAAGGAAACTCTTCCCGTTTAATCCTCTTCACAGGACACTGAAGGATACCATTCTCAGATCTGCCAGAATCTAATTCATCACGGCCATTGTTCTTTTGAAAATTGATTGAATGCGCTCTTTCTTCACGTTTATCCTCTAGTTTTTATCTGTCTTTACATGTTTTCTTTTAGATTTATCATTGTCTGATACATTTGTCGTGAGTTTGGAGATAGTCTTTCGACCTCAAGTACCTCTTCCCATCGAACGTCTTGACTAAAGTGCTACAATATAACCGCGGTTGAGGGGTATATAACATAAATAATAGTCTAAACTTTAATTATTGGTGTAGTGATTGCTAGTGTATTTAACTTGTTACACAATTTAGACCTTATTACCATTTCTAAATTAGGGATTAGGTATATTTCGGACTGGCAGTTAGTTCAGGTAACAGTAGTCAGAGCCCTAGGCCTTGCTTGCTACCTGCTCGGCCCGTTACTGAGAGGAACCCTCTCCCAGGGAAACCCTTCCGGATAGTGGCTATTGCGACATCTGCTACAGGTCCACTTACCTTCTTCCGCGTATTTCCGACAGTTTATTGGACCCTAAGTTGTGTTCACAACTTCATTGGGCTTATTTTTGCGTTAGTCGTTCTAGTATATTTAAGTGCAAAATAATAATAATAATAATAAAAAAAAAAGAAAGCAGTCATTTGGAAGACTTCCGGGTATTGGCTATTGCGACATCTGCAACAGGTCCGCTTACCTTCTTCCGCGTATTTCCGACAGTTTATTGGACCCTATGATTTCCAGTTTATTTGACAGTTTATTGGACCCCTGTTTATCATAAATCAGTGAGTGATATGATTTTTAGAGATAGATTCAAAGTTAGACTTTGAAGATGTTTTAGTTAGCTTATATTTTACAGTTGCGTCTCCTTAGTTCTTGTATACCATGAGTCCTGGTAGCATCCTAAATGTTTTTTTAACTCATAACTTCATATAATTGATTCACAACTGTCTTGCGATAAAAAAGAAAAAAATGGCGTGTGAGGCATGATGGAGCATTGCCCTTCGGTACCTTCTCTAGACTTATTGCATGATACTTAAAATAAAAAAAATCTGTTTAAAAATTCACCATTGCTACTGCAAGCTAAAAGGCATATTGTTGCAGATATGTAATATCTGTTGGAAAATGTATAAATTTTCCCAATTCAACCCTCCTTTAATTCCCTTTTCTAATATACACCGCTTTATCTCAATAACATTCCTATCCAGTTCACCAACTCTATCAAAAGCCTCGGAGTAGTCTTCGATCAACATCTGTCTTAGAAAAACCATATCACTGGTATTCCATACTCCTACAGATGGCTTTTTTTCCAAATTTTAAACTGTTAGTTTCTTCCCTTATCTTTCCCCATCTCGATTATGGATGCTTAGTATACCCAGGACTGTCTGCAGAGCTTAAAATGGAGCTCTCACATCCTTAAAGTCTTTAAAAATTTTAGACGATAATACTTTCTAACTTCGTACATTCCCGACATCCTTGCCCTTCGTTCTTCCATTCATCTTTTGAATACTCAGCCTATTAATTTGTAAACCCCTTCTCATCGAACTGCTTCCTTTGAAAAATCCTGTATTAATCGTGCAGCTTTATTTTGGAATTCCATACCTATTTCGATCCGCAATGCTCCTTCTCTCACTTCCTTTAAAAACTATTTATTCATTCACCTCCTCAATTATAAATCTTCCGAAATTGTGTATTGGTACATTAGTGTTAGAGTGTTTCTTATATAAACTCGAATTTTGATCTTATATATTTATAAGTATCAAAATTTTAATTTATTTTATAATGATCTAATTTGTAATCTACAGAATTTTCTGCCTGATATGTTCAAGGCCAGACAATAATACATTTTTATTGTGCTGTTATGTTAATCTTAGGGGACAAGGTGTCTTCTTTCTTTAAAGAATAATAATAAATAATACAATAATATCATTTCACTATACTTTTTTGTTGTTATGTAATTTTTCTATCCGAGAATTTAGATTATTTTAAAAATCGTCTTTTTGTACATTGTCTAAATCCACTAATTATGCCGACTAATAGTCATATTGAGTAATTCTTTTAGCGTTAGTTATAAATATTTTCTATTGAACTGTTTGCTAGACTTACTGGTCGCTAAACACCTAGCTGGTAACTAACTATCCCTGAGAACTCCTGGTAAATGTTAATGCGCTATTCGTTGGGGCCATTGTCTCAGGTGGTGACCTCCCCCCACCAGGGGTGCCCACCTCTAATTATCAAAACAGAGATGGCCCTCCCCTGGGAACCGCCTCAGTCTATTGTTTCTTCAAATTTATTTTTTAATTCGGCTTGTTCCCCTTCTCGTTGCTTAATGGTCGTTGGGAATGAGCTGGCTGGTTAGCGGCTGTCTAGTAGCACTTAATTAACGCGGTCCTTTGTTAATTATCTAGCATTTGTTTATAGTAACAATAGAACTTCACGGATTATGGACATTTCTCTATAATCCCTAAAATAAATAAATTTAATATAAAGACATTTTATTTTATTTTTTCCTAACATATCAATTGACACCCCCAATTACAGCAGCACACAAAATGAAAAGTATTTTTTTAGCTATTTATTTAAATAAAAATACTCCCAATAAATTTGAAGATAATGCTCATCATTACATGTCAGTTGCTTGTAAAGCACCTACCCATTGGTAGCACATCAATAAAAGTTGTATTGTAGAAGGTCCTGAGTCCATCTTATTTTCAGACTCTTCTGAGGATTATCAGGAAATGAGTATGGTGCACGTTGGGAGACTAGTGGATTTGAATTATTATGGAGTTTATTATGATATAATGGGTATCTGGTTTAGGCTAAATCAGCAACACATGCTATATTAAGATCTTAATGGATAAGTTTACTTGTGACATAATAAGGATCATTGCGGATTTTACAAAGAATTTAGGGTTTTAAAGATCAGATACGAAAAGAATAGAAAGGTTTTTAATTTATTGGAAATTTTCAACGTTGGTCTAGTAAATTTTGGAGTAGTGTATATTGTCCAACAGTTTCTTGTCGTTCTAATGTTCGGATTTAAAGCCTTTTGCTTGAGTTAACTATTGACTTCTGTCCGTCATAATTCTTTGTTATTCAAAAATTCTTAATTCCCGATGTCAGATAAAAGATTATCGATAAGCACCTTAATATCTAGTTGATTAGGCCCACAAAGATACCTCTTAACACAATACCTTCTCTAATTGACCTATTTCTTAAGAATTTTGATAATCCTTCTAGATCCTCATCTGGTTTCAGAGGTAAAGAAAATAACATCAACAGTTTCAATCTTATGTAGGCCAGAGACTGCTCGAATGTTCTAGTAATATATATTGAACTAGCATCCGCCCGCTCTCAGTAGTAAAGAACTTAGATCATTTTAACTAATTTTATTTATCCAGAAAAATTTTGTATTGAAGTATGTAATTGAAAATTATTTCTTCAATGATATTTTCATCCTTTTAACCTGCCTAAAATTGCGCTGATTAGGCGGTTGAAGTTTCCGTATAAGCATGATTGCACATCTTACAGATGGGTTCAGTAGTTTAACCATTTTGTACTCTATTGCTGAATGGTGCTAGCCACATATCGGACGGTTTTCAAACTTCACTGGGATCCACATGTCATACCACATTGTAAAATCTCTTTTAATAATATAGTTGAATATAAGTAAATTTTAATATAAAATTAACTCTATATAACATGATACCTTTGTAACCTCTCATGTAGAATGGATCTCGTAACCTATCGGTCGATTTTCAAACTTTACTGTTATTCACTTACTATCATATTATTTAATAAAAAATGAATTGAAAAGTAGTAGATTTTATTATTGCTAAACCTTCCTGGAACTATGAAGATGTTTTGGTTAAATTTTGGTACAAATTGGTTCTGTAGTTTTCGTAGTTAGTGATCACTAAAGACCGGATTTTCGTGCAGTATAAACCATTAAAACGTGCAACAAAAACTTCAACACGTGCAATAAAAAAGATCAAAACGTGCAAAAAGGTGTACTAAATAAAATGATTTTCATTTTTATTTTTATCAGCTCCAAGTAGGCATAAAATGAAGTAAAATATTGAATATAACAAAATTAATAATTTTCCTTTATTTAAAATATATTTTGTATTAATAAAGTTAAATAAAAAACACTCTTAGGAACAATAATTATATGCGGTTTAAAAAAGCATAAGCAGTAAGACAAAACATAATACATAATTCTATTAATTACCATCAAGTAGATACATAATATTATGTTTTAAAAGAATATATTTTAAATCTATCTTTTGAACTATAAAATACGAAAACAATAGGAACATTCTCTAGGACAAGAATCAATTAATTAGACGATATAAACAATTCAGTAAGACAAAAACAAAATAAAGAAATCAATTTTGTTCAATACAATTTACTACAATGTACATTTCTAAATTGTTTTTCTGTTAAATTATACCTCCTGTCATCGAGGATCTGTCTTAAAAGAGAAAAATCTCTTTCTACATCAATACTCGTAATTGGGCATAATTATAGGAACTTAAAATGTTTGGTGCCAGATCTACATCTCAACGTTTGCCATTTAAAACGTCGTTAAATGTTTGTAAAATTTTGAAACCAAGATTTTTTTTAAATTCGGTTTATTTTATTCCACTTGTTTTGTAAAACGTATAGTGTTTGTTTATTTCGTTTAACGTCACTTTATGCTGCTATGGCTGCTAATCGGACGATGCTACGGTAGGAGTCCTAAATTTTGCCTATCCAGGTATAATTAGGATAGGGATCTTTAACGAGTACCTGACATCGCACAGGCTCGGGACCCCCATTTTACGCCCCTTCCGAAGGACGGCATAGCTAAGTATTTTTTACTCCCTTTAAAAAATCCTAAGGTCATCTGCCGGGCTGCGAACCCGCGATCTTGGGTTTAGTAGGTTACTACGCTAACCACTACACCATAGGTGACCCCGTTTGTTTATATTGAAAGTGATTAATTTTAATGTTTTATCTGCTTTGTTTACTGTTTTTTTTGTTTTGTTTTTTTAAATAACAGGTAAATTAAAAAATAAAACCTAAAAGTGCAATTTCGTGCATTAACGTCAAAACGTGCAATTTCATGCAATATAAAACTAGTATTGAAATAACGTGGTTTTCGTGATACGAATTTCTATCCAAGTTTTAATGAATTTGAAGTTAGCAAAAAAAAGATGCAATTGCACGAAAATCCGGTCTTTAGTGATCACAAACGAAAAATGGCTTGTTCCCTTATAAAATAGTATAGATATATGCTTGTAGCCTTACTATCCTTCACCCCCTCGATCTGAACTAATCCTGATCAATAGGCCTTTGTGTAGTATTGATCGAGTGAAGTGCAGCTGTGGAGTGCATCGGTTGGTGGTTACTGTAGGCACTGCCTCTGGTGTGCACGTGTATTATATCTGGACAGGACAGGTAGTTGTCGTATATAATATATATTAGGTATATAGTTGGTAATAATAATGCTACGTAGCCTGCCCCAACTGACACGGGTGAGGGACAGACTTCACAAACAGCAGAAATCTGTAAGTATAATGTGTCCTCTGAGAATGGATCCTTTTGCATACTCACATCTGCGCAGTTAACAGCTTTAGTTCCTGTTATTCTAATCTTAGCGAACTGTCTCCTTCCGGTTTTACATTGGAGAAGAGGCGTATTATTATTATATTGTACGTTTTATACTTTGCAGTAGGATATATATTACCAAATATGTAACTGAAAAAGGTTAATTACAATCAATTTATTTTAAAAAAGAAAAAAGTAATCTGTTTTTTTCACATTTACATATAAGAATGAAACAGACTGCTCCAATCCTTAACATTATGTTATATAGTAATATCTTTGTTTGATAGTATGGGGCTTAGACTATTGTAGCATCTCACTTCACATATCGTCATCCCAGAATTATCTTGTTCTAAGCCCATTTTTATGGTATATAGAGTTATATATACCAAAAATCTAGAAAAAAATGTTCTATATCATTTCAAATAACAGTATTATCTTAGCCCATAATCGAGTATTCAGTAAATCAATGTTCTATAACCCAAGTTTTGTGTCTACTTTAAAGAATTATCTTGTTCTGTTGATAGCTTGAGAAATTATAGTGTTCTATAGACCGTTCATTTTGATCTGTATCCATAAAATAAACCAGAAACAACTCCAAAGTCAAGGAAGGCGGCAAAACCGAAAGAGATAAAATAAATTATATACTTGCACTTTATTTACATTTTCTTATTTTTTTTTTACTTCTTTATTAATTGTTTTGCAATAGGAAAGTTTTTATAAAATAAAAGAGCTTTTATTACAATACACTGTCCCAATTATTAAAAAGAAATTATTGAAAAGAAATTAGTTCAAAGGGATATAGAACAATTTATTGATCTAAAAATGGTCTATATCCCAAATTTCTTTAAGGTTATGCAAAAATATCCATTTTTGTTCTATATCCAAATGAATAAAATCGTTCCAGTTTTAAATCAATGCAATCAGGATGTAAGTTTGATGTAGTAAAATATTATCTAATATACTGACAATATTTAATTGCAAATGCATTTATATATTATCCCAAAATAAAAAAGTACTTTAAGAAATAAACTTCAAATCTTATTTCCCGAAACAAGGGTTTTGTGATATAGCACAACATAATTCTGGGATGACGATATATGTAATTCTTAGGGGGCAATGTGTCCCGGTGTATAATGAATAAAGATTATTTTTTCATTCCATTTCATTTTTAAAGTGAAATAAATAATATTTTAAAAAATAATAATAATATTACTAGACATTCAAGATGCACTAAAATATCTAAAAACATATATTGGCCAAATAGAGAGGGTGAAAAAATTGAAATATTTAGGAGAAATAATCCAAGAAAATGAATGGGTTGGAAAATCTATAATAGAGGAAAGATTGCATAAAATGGAGAGGGCATATGGTATAAAATAAGGCATTACAACACAGTAGTGAAGCCAGAATGCCATATGCAAGTGAATATCTGGCATTAAACTATAATTTGGTTAAATTAGAAATAATAGAAAGGCGAATTGTGAGGAAAATATTAGGCCCACAAAACACAGTAGATGGTTGGAAATTACGAAGTAATGCTGAAATATATCAAAATGTAGCAAATATATGAGATGTAATGTGTAAAAGATGATTGATGTTTTTTGGACATTTATGTCCAATGCCTGATAGTAGATTGACAAGTAAGATTTTCAGATATCTGTGGGTTAAGAAATCGACAACAAGCTGAGTCAATAAAGTAAAAAGGGATTTAGAAAAAAAAACAACAAAAATAGAAGAAATACTTTTGGTAAAAAGTATTGAAAATGGAAGGATTCCAAGGCAGGAAAGTGAAAAGGACTGGTACAAAATGGTCTGAGGACAGAAAGAGGAAACATGGTGAACAGGTGAAAGCATGCTGGAAGAAAAGAAATGAACAAGGGAGAAGGAATTGAAATTGGCACGTGGTCCTCTGCTGGCCCATTCGAAAAAAAAGAAATATTACTAGAAAAAAAAAAACAATACAATTCTACTGTATATACAACATAGACAATTAGCCTAGGGATTGCGTATTATGTAACAACAGTTTCTGATTGCCACTTTCTCTGATACCCTGATGAAGGCTTGCAATGCAAGTCGAAACGTTGGAATTTTAAATTAAAATATTATTTTTAATTGCTGTGTATCTATGACTGCATACAAAAATCTACATCTATGAATGTTTAACATTCAATTTATTCAATTTTAAATAAACAGTATTCCAATTGAAGTGGCAATTAATTCAGCAGTCCTACTTGTATTGATCCTTCTATGCCATCACGCTTACCTCAACATATTTATATTCCTTTTATTATTTGAGACTTGGAAAATTAATTATGGTATTCATAAGTAGCAATTTTAAAATAATAGATTAATAATTTGAAAATAATATGTTTGTAATTACCTATCCCACTTGTTCAAATGAGGCCTTTTGTTGTTCTTATTCGTTGAGTATTTTCGTTCTTAAAATTTGTGTTTTAGTGTTTATTTTGGCCCCAAGTTGGGTTGAAAATTTTTTTTTTTTATTTTCGTCCCTAGACTCTAGTCGATCCCACATCCTGTCTTAGATATTCAATACTCTTGAGAAGCCCTTCGGTGTCTTTTGGAGGAACACCAGAAGGGTACGTGAATGTGGGATGTACCAGCATAATATTATTAGTAAGGCCCTGTTCTTAATGACGTTCATTCATAATAAAATATTAAAATTAAAGCACATTATGAATAAGAATACTTGAGTTATGCATGATGGTATAGAGAGATCAATACAATTAGGATTGATGAATTAATTGCCACTTCTGTTTTAATTATTTTTATTTGAAAACTAGTTTCAGCAAATTAAAAGACATCAGCACTTAGTTATATCTGTCATCCCAGTGAATAAGTGGTTAATAGTACAGGGAAGTTACGTTATACCAAAAAATTACCAAACCTTGAACTCCTAAAATAAATAAGTCCGACTGCTATAAATTGTTCACCGCTCTTAGCTCTAAATGTGGTAAAAAGTCTTCCTCGAAATAGTGTCGGGTTTGGGTGAGGGAGGGAGGAATGGGTTAAAAATTGTATGTTATTAGCTGTTTGATCAGTGACTTTTAGCACATTTTTGACAGGACAAATCCTAGCCAAGAAGACGTGGCATGTAAACAGCAAAACAAAACGTACGTCTTGTCGAATCGAAATTAAATCCAAGGTCAGATTGAAGAAGTGATTGGACAAAAGGCAACATGTAGGCAAGATGTTGAGGCAAGGCGTCCGATCTTGGCCAAGTTTATCACTAGCTCGACTCCAGTTAGCTTCCTTTACCCCAATGCATCCCTCAGGTTTTTCAGTAACGAGGCATGGGAATACTGGCTCCTTTTCAGAAGCCACTCCCTGGACCATCTTGTCTTTTCCCTCTTCATCCCTTTTCCTCTCAGTCGTTGTAACGTTATATAATACTCAGTCATTAATAAAATAAAGCAGTTGTGTTTCCTCCATAATCAAAAAAATAATGTCTCTCAAAAAGATTCACTAAACAAACTTCACTCAACTCAAGAATCTGGATTGGAACTGAGGTAGAAAACGGAATGGAAATCAGGTTGTGTGTAGACACTGGAAAAAATGTACTTTTTTGTATGCCCAACAAAACGTGCAATAAGACATATAGTGTAAACCGGCCTTACTTATACATATACATTATTAAAGCAAAATAAATTTGCAGCAAATTTGGTTTTATTCATTTTTTTTCTCAGATCAATACTTTTAACGCGGTTCGCCACCAAAGATTGGCTAATTTGCAATAAGTCGCACCGTGAAAACACTTTGTACTCTTTCGGCTATAACTCGGAAACTATTTGTTCAATTAAAAATTTCTTTTTTATTTGAAAGCTGGTTAAATTTAGTAACAATGCTTGCTGGCATTGGTATACCACGGTATTTAATTAAAATTTCATATATAGGATTTAATATGAAATTTAACCAGCTTTGAGGTGGAAAAAGAAATTTAGGAACGGACGAATATTTTTGGATTTATAGCGAGAAATATGCCGAAGAAACGAGGATTTCATTGGTATGTGGGTGTTTTACGGGACTTGATCGAAATACATTAACACTAATTCACCATGACCTCAACGTTTCTTTTTAGTAACTTAACTCATTTTGGTAATGAGTACCACTTATTCACTTAGATGACAGGTATATGTTAAACTTTTTTTAAAAAACGTAAGACAAGAAATCAAATATGCTGGTACTCATTTAAGGACGCGAAGTGGAAAGGACTTCTGAAAGATATCCGGACCTAGAGCAGGCTGAATTGGAATAATTTTCAAATAATAAGAAATCCAATTAAAGTGGAAATCTATTAAGGCTGAGCGATAGTCGATAGTTAGCACTATCGATAGGCCTATACTATCGGTTGAGAACTATCGATTGTTTTTCGATAGTTGCTTACTTTTTTTCCAAAGATGTTCAATAATAATTCAATTATCTACTTACTATTTGAAATATGCAGGATTATAAATTATAAGATTATATCGAAAAGATGAGAGAAAAAAACTAATTTATTTGAATTTAAAAAAATGATTTGCAATTAACATGGTCACAATAATAATGAGCAAATCAAATCTTCAGAAAAGAAAAATAACGAAATAGTTAATTTCAAGTGTCAAGTGTGCTCCTTGAGCCACATATTTCCCGAAAGAAAAACTAGCATTTCTGCTTTCCTTTGGCTTAATATTTGAGAGAACCCTTGAGCTCTTGGAATTCTGAATTCAATTTCAAATGAACTCGACACTAGACAGAGACAGATCAGCATAATTCCGAGAGTTTCAAAACTTGAGGGTAAAAAGGATTTATCGATAGTGACCATCGACTATCGCCCTACCCTACAGTCTATCCATCAACCCTAATTTATTTTTAATAGTAAAAGTTTCAGCACATTTATAATAATCTATGGTAACCTTATATCTTATCAGAACTGGTTTGTTGATAAAATACTGCTGAGTAGACAAATAATAATTTTGAACCTACAAATTCTCCAGTCTCCCTCATCGATTAACGTTAAATTTTCAAAATGATTTAAAATAACTAAACTCCTTTCAAATAAATGTCTTCAAAGATATAGAACTAGGCTTTTCCAAATTTTCTCAGATAAATTTTAAATGTTGCAATTCACAACGGACAATATTAATAGTAAAACAGATATTTTTTAAGACTAAACTAAACTTACTGAATGTTTTAATAAAATTTTCGTCTTGATAAATATTTAGCCCAGAGAAATAAATTAAACTAACTAAATAAATATGAACTTATACAATTTATTTTTTATTTGTTATAGTATGAGTCACCATAAAAACTTGCAAACTTACCCTGTAGTTGACAAACAACCTTAGTCACCTTTAACCACCTCCCCCTCAGCTTAGTTCACCTGAACAGAAAAATACTTTCTTGGCAATGACTCATTTGTTTTTTATGTTATTGTTATTTTTCTTTTGTTTTTTATTTAAATATAATATTATCATTAAAGCACCTTCTTTAAATATAAAAACTTCGATAATAAAGTTAATTTAAAAAATAGTTGTGTATCTTTCATGTGAAAGTAATTTACGATTTTATAATTAGAGTTGAAAAGGAGTTTAAAATTGAGATATCATAAAAAAAAAAAAAAAAAAAAAAAAAAAAAAAATTAGTAAAAAAAAGATTTTAAAATTTATTTTGATTTGAGGAATTAGTAAAAACTTTAAAGATTTTAAAATTTATTTGGAGCTTTGATTTGCGCAAAATTAAAACATAGCCTAATTATCAACACAATTTTTTCTTGCAGCTTTTTCCTGCCGAAATTTCTTTAGGGCCGACGCAGATATATTTAATTTCAACAGTAGTTTATTGGTCTTATTCTGAAATCCTAAAAAAGAAAGAACCACTGGGGATCTCCTGAGGTGAGGTGAGGGCCCTGCTTTTCCCCGCACAGAGGTTGGGGGGAAGCTGATCAGGAATCTCTAGTATGAATGTATTTTACTATTGTTTATGTTTGTATTATTTTATCTGTAAAAAAAAAAAAAAAAAAAAAAAAAAAAAAAAAAAAAAAAAAAAAAATTATGTTTGTGTTATTTTATTGTAAAAAAAAAAAAAAAAAAAAAAAAAAATATGTTACATTGTAATATCCGTTTTATTTGTAAAAAGTATAAAAATAAAACTAGTTTAAATATTTTTTAACAAACATTTAATCGTTCTTTGATCTTTTTTTGTTTATGATTTGATTTATGCAATTTTTTTGTGGACAGTTTCGATTTTAATAGACTTAGCCATAAGTAGTTTAAGCAAAATTTATCTTAAAATAATACCTGTGGATTTATTTCGACATTGTCGATGTTATTTTTAAGAATATTGAGTATACGATTTATTCTCAAGGTTTAAATCATAAAAGTATGAATTAAAATATTCCGAAATTATTCTTAAAATAATATATTCTTTAGCTTTATTATTTAATGCCGTATCTAATTTTCTAATTTAAACGGTAGGGATAGATTAGTGGACTATTGTGTCTTGTATAAAGTATTAATTATAAATATGTCTTGTATGAAGTATTAATTATCAACTATTAATATTAATAAAAATTAAGAACTGTTAATCTTATATATCATACTTATTCTGTAAGACAGATCAATACATCAACAAGACATTATTTTTTATTCGAAAATGTTTATATTTTTACCTTTAAAAAAAAAAAAAAAACCTATTTTTATATATAAACAATATTAATATTGATTTTGCGTTTAAATCAAAATTGATTGAATAAATATAATGAAATAAATGGCAACAACAAATAATAGATTATTTAAATATGAGATCAATATACTCAAGTCTTCTTGCTATAGAAGTATCTTTTCTGTCCATTAATCTTATACACAACGTACTCTCACACACACAACACACAAACCCATGCTTATATATTATTTATTATCTCCTTAAAACTTTGGATTTACTGCTGTGGTATCAGATTTAACATATAAAATATTTTGTACCTCGCCCTCTCAAATAATTTTTTTTTTAAATTACGACAATAAGTGAATTAGCTGACAATATGTATTATACCAGGAAGGCTAGGTACTACATATATGCCCTGAAGTGCAGGTATGTGGGAGGGAGCAACCGTACCTCCTGGCTTGGATCAAAATAAACAAAATAAGTAAAAGACTAAAATACAAAAACAAAATCAGATCGTCCAGCTTCTTTTCAAGCTTCCGAGAGTATTTCTGTGAATTTCAACAGTGGCCATGTCTTATAAAAGAATTTTATTATGTTCATAAAGTCGGTCGAGAAATCAGAGATATGTTACGCATATGTTCCTTTACTGTAGCTACATGTCATTATGAGGAAAGTGAGTGGTTTGAGATTTATTTAGGTTCGATGCCGACACCACCAACCGTTGACCACACACCTCCCTCCAATCTACTTTCCCTAAATCAAAATCGGCCTTGAAGCTATCCTCCCATCTGCGTCTTGGTCTACCCCTCCGTCGTTTACCCGACGGCTAAAAACTGATTACTTTTTTTGGAATTCGATCATTACTGAACGCAACGACTTTACAAGCCCACTTTATCCTTCGCGCTGCTATTACCTCAACTATATTTACCGGAAATAACTTGCTCGGCTCCGCATTGTGAAGACTTCTAAATTCTCCTGTTTTTCTAAATTCCTCCCTTAAAATAAGCAGCAATGTTTCGCATCCGTAGAGAACTGTTGGTAGTATAATAGTCTTATCTATCCTAATTTTTTTTTAATTTCTGGAGAGTAAGAGCGAATTGAGTAGTTTGAGTTCCTGATTGGTCATAGTATTTTAGATTGGAATATTTTATTTTGAATATAAATATAGAAAAAGTATTTTTGTTTTATTGTTATAGTGAGTGGATCTAGAAATTTCGTTTCTAGGGTAGTTTTTACGCGTACAGTTTAGCGTAAACCCCCCATCATAGCCATCAATCTTGTAATAAACTATTCCATTGACTGTACACACGAGGCAAACGCTGGGCACGCTCATTCATACAGTGGCTGCCGCCCCCATGCGTCGCTACCTTCAATAGCCTATGTTTCAACGTACCCTGGCTGTGTGTCCTTTGTCCCCGGGCCAAGACGTAGACTTGACTCCAAAGAGCCTTTTGGACAAAGACGAAGGGACTTATTGAGATGGGGGTGTAGCCATTGCCGTTGGTTCATAATGAGTTAGCATATGTTCGGAACCTCAACATCTGTTACCACTATTTAGTCAATAATAGTCGCTCCGGCCCGCTCCGCCCTCTTTCGATCCATTGTACCTTCTCATTATAATCCCTCTATAATGGAAAATTAAATATTCCTAAAAAATAATAAAATTTATATTAAACTAAATGAAATTATTTTTCCATTGACCATCCTTTATAGAATAATTATCTGTTGATCACATTGTAAAGAAGATTAAACATATAAAATTGATCGTTCAGTAACCCCTTAATCGGTTAGGGAAATAAATTTAGAATTTTTTTTTTGCTTTTGATTTTTATCCGTATATTTACCAAAATTTTTCGATTCACGATTTTCGGTATCGATATCTCGATTTGAAAAGAAACTGGTACTTAAAAAGAAAGTTTAAAAAGGGAACCAAATCTATTAAAAAAGCAATATTATTCAAGAAATAAATTAATAATTATCAAATAGCCATATTATCTTCTACATTTAATAGTTAATTACAATCCAGACATTGTAAAAAAATATATAATAATTTTACCAATTTTTAATTGTTTTTCAAAATTATTTGTCTTTTAGGGGAGAATACCCTTAAAAGGAAAGAAGTATTGAATAGACAAATGATACTATTGCCTGGCTACATTTATTTAGTTAGCTTTGAAAGTTTGAAATTGTATTCCTATTTCTATATTTTCGAATAACAAATACATATATTCAACAATTAGATATTTAAATTGCAATTTTAAAGCATTTTAAAGACGATTGTGATAAATTCCGTCCCAAGCAAATGTTGTTCTGTTATTAAAGATAAAAAAAAAAAAATTAAAAAAAACGTTTTTTTTTTTTTTGTCTTTTTTTATCAATGGAGAGAAGAATATATGTTTAACATTCAAATAATTTGTTAGACTGAACTGTCAACTTCAGGGGTGTCAACCGGTTCCAAGGAATCGATATTAATTCTTTTCTCAGATATAGGTAAAATTCATAATCGAAATACGGATCGACCCATCCCTAATTTTCACGTTTTTTTGGTTGTTTTTTTTTTTAAAGTGCCCAATGAAGTGCTACTTAAGTCCTAGAAACTTCTAGTTTTTCAATTTTTTTTTGCTAGCATCCGATTGTTAAAAATCGGATTTTTAATTTAAAAAATTTACTTGACTAAAATGACAAGAACCTGCTCGTCGTTACAGACTGTTTCAACATTTACTAGACAAACGTTCCAAGCTCCCAATTAATTACAAAAGACTCATTTACATGATTGTGATTAGACCTATTTGGACGTACGGAGTTGAGCTTTGGGGCTCCATTAAACCATCCAATTTATCTTGTATCCAATCCTTACAATCTTTGTCACGAATAAACTTATCCATTAAGATCTTAATGTTCCATATCTTGCTTAGTTAGCCCAAACCAGAGACCTGTCATTTCATAGTAAGCTCCATAACCACTCAAATCCACTAGTTTCTCAACTTGCTTCCCACTCCATTCCATATAATCCTCCGAGGCATCTGAAAAGAAGATGGAATAGAGATCTTCGAGTGTAGAATTTTTTTTTTTTTTTTAAGTGCTACTGAAGTGTAGTTCTTTTCAAGTTTTGACATGTTATTGTAATCGTTATCAACATATTTACTTGATGTATATATTTGTACAGTTGTAAATTTCAATAAATTGATATTTATAAAAAAAATCGACTTAATACAGAAATAAACTACATACAATACTCTACAACTTATGCTTTGTAATTTTTGTTTCGAACCAAATATTTAGACGCTAGAGGACATTGAAGTACTAGTTCAATAACTTGGTAGTCGATTTGTGAAAAGGCCAGAATAAAAATGTAGATTTCTAAGTTATCTTGTGAGGCTGAATCCGAAATTCAGCTTGGTAACTCTTAAACGCGAAGCTTTCAAAAAAACAAAAAAAAAAAACATTTTTCACAAATAAGCTAATTTTTTATTTTGTTTGCTTCTATAAGGGAAATTGTACAGTAAAATAATGAACAAATCATGCAAAAATTAAATACATTAGATTTTCTACAAGTTGGTTCATATAGATTTTGTTTTGTCAAATCAACTATTTAGGCGATATTGCGCATTGAAGTTAAATATTTAGAATAGGATGTTGTAGCTAGTGAGTGACTTTCCATTTCTTTTGAATTAAAATGCAATCAACGGACAAAAAAATTTATATATTTATTTATTTTGTTTCCTAATGACAGACTAGGCTCTTTAGCTTCTTGTAGTATATTAAATATTTGTGTTGTCTATTTTTTTTATTGTTAATGATTCTAGATCAATCAATATATTTTAAATAAAGATAGA
This sequence comes from Euschistus heros, assembly GCA_003667255.2. Taxonomy (NCBI): domain Eukaryota; kingdom Metazoa; phylum Arthropoda; class Insecta; order Hemiptera; family Pentatomidae; genus Euschistus; species Euschistus heros. The sequence goes on along the minus strand of RCWM02000152.1, from coordinate 415,864 downwards.
TTAGTCATCAGTAAATCTATACAAATAATTGTTTTGTTTTTAGATTAAAACCTTTAGTATTGTAATAGCATATAAATACCCGTTGGTTTACAGTTTCATGATGTGCCATATATCTGGACAAAAAGATGAAAATAGCTTACTCAAGTAGACAAAAGAAAATTGATCTCAACGTTCAGTCCAGGTCGATTCAGTTTATGACCACCTAACATATCCTCTCATCTTATTTGTTATTAATTTATTAACAATTGTATAGTTTATCCTCCTTCAAGCCTAATATCTGACCTGGCTTAACGTTGGTTAGTTATTAATGAGGCAAATTTAAAATAATTAAGTCAATGTTGGAATTTTCTTATTACATATTTTACTTCCCATTCCATTTCGTTCATAGGAATTATTTAATAAATTCATAGTTTTTCCTTATTATTTTTGTCCCTTTCTATGATCCCTTTGTCTTAAAAATGCTAAATTTTCAACTTTTCAACATACAGTTAGTTTTAAGGGGTCAGTTGAACCTTTCCTAGTTTGTCCTCTTCCCTCCTGGTGACGTACTCGACTCCATAATAAAATAATAAATTTTGCAAGTAGTTTTGAACCCGTTATATACCTGAACACCCCTTCAATTTTTTGTCTGAATATTTTCCAGTTAGATCTCTTTGTTTTATTTTCAGGATAACCCCAATAGGGCTAATAATAAAGCATCAACAGGATTGAGAGCCAATTCTAGATATATTTCTAGATTGGGACTAGAACCTGCTTACTTTAAATAAAAAAAACATAAAAGATGTAATGTTCAAATGTTAATAACTAAATTTGGTGACTTCTTTGTTTATTTTTTGTTTTTTTTTAACTTAGAAACTTTTAGTGGCATCTCTAATACAATATTACAATCGGCAAATTTAATATACTCTAGATCTCTCGTCCAGCTCGTCTTTAGGCTCCCCTGAGCTACGTTCGTTTCTGATTTAAACTCAATTTTTTTTTCTTTTATTTATCATCATCTACCAATTCGTTATGACTTATAAATGTGATGGAACATGCTATATCATTGAAGAACCATTTGAAATTATAGTTAGTAGCCTTCTTGTTATATTTTAACAAATTCTATGAAAATTGACATGTTACTTATTAGTATTATAATGAAATTTATTAAAAATGTGAAAACCATGAGCAAAAGTAAAGTGCAATAGTTGGATATAAAAATTGTAATAAATTACAAATAAAAATAATTGTAAATTAGTAATGTTAAATATTAATTGGGGATAAACATAATGAAATATCTTCGTCATTAATTCATTCGATTTGAAATTATTTTCATCGCTTTACAATAGTGCTTTTTTTTATGAAGTAGACTTCTTTTAGGGTATGGTATGTTTTAGGTCCTTACATTATATATGTTTACGCCTTATATTTTAGGTGGTAAATATAGTGTATTTTTAAGTACTTTTTTGGGTTGAAGTGTTAGTGGAATTTCGTTCAGTAGTATTTTTTTTCTGTTCTCTGGTGTGTCCAGCAAACAATGTTTGTTTTTTTTAAATAACGAAGAGTGGAATTTAAAATAGAAATAGAAGGAAGAATGAAGGTGACATAGATAAAAAAATATTGATTAATTAAGAAATATTCCAAAATTAATTAAGAGAAGAGTTGATATGCGTAGGTCTTGCATTTATTAATAATTAGTCATATATTTTCTTCTCTCGTATGTTTCGTATGTTCTATGTTCGTAAAGAAGACCTGCAAGGTCGAAAGGTTGGCTTTCTATAAATAGCATTTCACTTGAACGTGTTTATTTCTTTCTATCAGAAATATTTGTTTATTTCTTATTGAATTTCTACTTACCTTTTTGAATTTGGACAGCACTGCTTCAACATCTTAACTCTCTCTCTCTCTCTCTCTCTCTCTCTCTCTCTCTCTCTCTCTCTTTCTCTCTCTCTCTCTCTCTCTCTCTCTCTCTCTCTCTCTCTCTCTCTCTCTCTCTCTCTCTCTCTCTCTCTCTCTCTCTCTCTCTCTCTCTCTCTCTCTCTCTCTCTCTCTCTCTCTCACCCTTCCACGTATATTTGTATTTATTTAAACCTACAAAAAAATGGAATAAATTAGATATTCATCCTCACTAATCCGTAAAGTGAAGAACAGTCCCCTTCGACATTTCTTTTCATCTTAAGTTTTCCTATTATTTCATGAGGTCATTCATCCACCACATTTCCAGTCTTGTATGGATGCTATCAGGCTTATAGATTGTGGCTTATGTATGATTATAGCATTTCCTTATTTTTAGTCGGTTTGTAGTTTATATTTTTAATAATTTGTAGTCGATACTTATTTGGTCCTTAATTGTTGATAAATGCAGGCCTGTTCTGTGTCCTAATCAGTAACTACGAGTATTTTTAAGTGTACAATTTCTTTTAAGTATTAATTTTAAAATGGCAAAAAGTGAGTTTGTATTAGGGTTGGGATATTTATTCAGCTTGATGTGGGACCACTTATCATTCCTAAATCAGGTCAAGGTTTAACTACGCGTTTGCAGAATTTGAACGTTCTCATGGTAAATTGTAATAATGTGTTCATAATGCTGAGTCTTAAATTCTATATTTTTAAATTTAATTCACCATTTAACGATCCAATACATTATATTTATAGAACTGAAGGGAAGTATGGTATAGCATCTTCTGGGGCCCAACCCTAAATAGTATTCCCAGTTTTTGCTTCCATCCAGTGCTGCCATCTATCGTTTGTCAACACATTTGGTTGTTCTTTGTTCTATTTATATTTATGTTTGTATAAAACATAATTAAACTTATAACAGAGTATGTCTAACTTATGGATTTAGAAAAAGAAAAAAAAAAAAAAAAAAAAAAAGAAGTAAAACCTCTAATATTTTCTGTAGTGAAAATGATTACTATAATACTAAATTTTATTATTTAAAAAAAAAAAATTGTTATAGGTACTATTTATTCATTAAAGCTAAATTGGAAAGTTTTTAATTCAATGTATTATTTTTGTAATCTTAACTGTATAAATGAATCAGATGACTCTATTCTTGATATTTTAGTGATTGTGACAGTTTGCTCTTTGCATTTAACATTGCATTCTAATCATACCTTAACAACTAAAATATTTTAAAGGCATTGAAAAACCTTTAAATCTTTGAGAAATACAGTTATAGAACTGATTTTTTTATATATATTTTTTTAAATCAAAGAATAATCAATAAACCATGTTTGCTGAATTCTTGTAGAATTATGCAGTTATAACTATAATTACTCATTTCACAGAATTTGTATTGGTATAATTTGACGTGAATTATGTGTCAGAAATAAATTTGTTTTTTCTTCAAGGTGACGAAAGAAGTAAAAAAAATTCTCCTGATTTTCTTTAGCATCGGGATTCTAGTGTATTGTTAGGATTTTAATGCATAGAGATAAATAAAAAAAATAAGTGTTAAATAAAACAAGGGAATATATTTTTTGTCATGAATATTCTCTACTTTTTTTTCTGTATTATCCAATAAAACTCAAAGAAAATGTGCACCGTAATTGTTTACACTACGGAAATTGTATTTTATTATTTCAAAATTAATTCATGTAGATTATTAACAGGTAATTAATTATGTATCCTAAAAAACCGAAATGTTGGAGCTCGGTACCACTGATAATCTCTGCCCACGTATCTCCTTAAAACGTAAATCCATGAGATCAGACCATCCACAGTTCTCCCATAGGCCTTTTACCCTTTTATATAGCGTTGATTATCTGTTTTTTTTCCTTATCCAACCTTCATCAGCGTGGACTTGTCTCAGTCCAGGCACGGCAGGCCTCAAGACCTCGTTCCTGAGGAATTTATCTGTTTGTCTCTGTTCTGGTATATTCTGGAAGTGTGATCAATCCATTGAAGTCTAAGTCGTCATGTTGGCCGTTTCTCCATGGGTACAGCTTCAAATACTTTGCGAGGATTACGGTTATCATGCATCGGACAATAGTCTGAACCATTGAAGTTGTATTTTTTAAATGGTGTTTCTCAAAATTACAAACCCGAAGTCTCCTCGACGAGTCCTCCCGTTTCTACAACGGTCTCTTTTTTTCGATTGGCTACTCTCCGAAGATATTTCATTTCTACTGTTTTAACTCTATATATTTATCCAAAGGATTACAACTTTTACCTACATATAATAGGATTGGCAGTTAGAGAGCTTTAAAATGTGTATTTTAACATTTTATTCAAAGCTTAAACGACAAGAAACGGCTCGTTTCTACTCCAACATATACACTTGGAAAAAAATTCTAAAAACACTTACCAGAGTTTTACACTTATGCTCCTCTAGTTTATTGTTTTCAATATTTCTTTTTTCGCTTTTCGCTACACTTTTTGACGGCCATCTAAGCCAAAAAGAAAATAACTGCTTCCCAGAGCGATGGAGGCTTTTGTACATACTCTTCAACAATTTCCAAAAGCCGCTAACAATTTAACTTGCCAATGAATGGTTTCTTCCTTGCGATTTGACCAAATAAACAACTTTTCCGTAACTTATTCACCATAGCCACGAGACAAGTTTGTACCAATTTTCGGATCGCTAGTGTACGGTATGTCAGGGACAGTTTTTAAAATTTCTTGCTTTAGCAATTTATTTTTGGTGGACGCCAGTTCCGTGGTCTGTTTTTAATATTTTAGATACTGTACCCTCGTTTTTACTAGCAGTCCTCCCAATTTCCCACACAGAATTGCCTTGATTTCGTAAGGAAACAATTAACTCGTGACTGGCTTTTGGCACTTCCATCATGGATGCTAATCACAGACTAAGAGGATTTCTAATCATAAGACTTCGTTTCTGACGTTTGACCTTAAAGCCCATATCGAGTATAATCTGTTGTTATTTTTGAAATGTTTTGTTTTCTTTCGTTACATAAGTCTTTCCAGACTTTTATTGTTATAAGGGTATATTTTTTTTACTTCAATGTTTTCTGTTGACTGCTGTTGACACCCATTCAAATATATATTATGCTAGAAATTAAAGATTAATGTTTGTTAATTAAAGAGTAGTTTCACTATGGAAAATTGCCTATTTTAGACTGGAGGAGCATAAGTGTATGATTTTGGCAAGTGTTTTCAGATTTTTTTTTTGCCCAGTGTACTTGAAAAGCGTTCAAAGATGCAAACAACACATTTATTTAAATGACTGCAATTATATCTATTCGGACATATGGAGTTGAGTTTTTGACTCCACTAAACCTACCAATGCTTCTCGTTTTCTGATGCTTACAATCCAAAATTCTCAGTGCTTCTTATTAAATAAACTTATCCATAAGATCTAAATATTCCATAGGTTGGAAATTTGATCCAAACATGATACCTATCCTACTATGACAAGCTACATTCCCATCCAAATCCAATACCGATCTATACCTCTAGAAATCTCTTTGGATGTATACTCCTCCTGCCTTCTACAAGATCGACACTTTTGAAACTGTAACCGGGTGTATTTTCTTGAATAGCAATAGATCCAATACATTTCAGGGCATAATAATGTCTTACAAGGAAATGGTTTCTTGAAAGTCTTCAATATTACATTTATAACTGACTATGAAATAGGCCTTCCAACTTGCTTCTCACTGGATCATCCCTCTGAGGCTTCTAAAAGAAAGATGATTTTACCGTAAATTAACCTATTGTATATATTGTATACAGCTGAATATATAAATGAGGTAGAAAAAATAAAAATGAAACATTCTTAGCAATTTTCCTTTTACCAGTTAATGTGTTTCAGAGGTTGTATTAAATGGAATTCGGCTTCCTTATTCTGTTAAAAATCTCTTGTTCCAACATTTCCTCTTGTACAACCGAATGATTACATTTACTGAATACCTGTCAGGGTTGGTGACCACATTTCGCACCTGTAAATGAATGAGGCCGAGGATTAAACATTTACGAATGAACATCCTCAAAGTTATCATCCTTCAGGGATAGATCGAATCGCTCAATGATAATATCATTGGTAAGTTCATCATTATGTAATCAAAAAACCCTAGAAGTTATGCCTAGCTTTGGACTATGACAATTCATCGCAATGGCTGTTTTAGTGCCCGTTCAGCCAGTTTTGTTTATTCTGCTTACTGTTACACCTTACAGCATTCCTTCCCCATTGTCCACTAAATAGGGCAGTTACTGAAGTAGGTAATATTGGGTTCTGGTCCTGCGTTATAGTGACTTTTCAACCTTACTGCGTTTGAACGTTTCAATTTAACTTAAGAAAGATGAGTAAAGGTGATCTAAATTATTAGTAAGACTTCAAAGACAATAAACTGCCCCTCGTTATTGACAACTTCAACGTTTACTGGACCAACGTTTAAAGCTCCCAATTAATTACAAAAGACTCATATACATGATTGTGATTTTATAGACCTATTTGGACGTACGGATTTGAGCTTTGGGGCTGCTCTAAACCATCCAATTATCTCGTATCCAATCCTTACAATCCAAAATCCTCAATGCTCCTTACTTTGTAACAAACAAACGTATCCACAAAGATCTTGATATACCTTACGTTTCTGACTTAGCTCAAACCAGATATCTATTCTTTCACAGCAAACTCCACAACCATTTAAATCCATTAGAATCACAACTTGCTTTCCACTCCATTCCCGATAATCCTCCGAGGCGTCTGAAATTAATATGGCCTAGATACCTTCTAGTGTAGAATTTGTTTTGAAGTGTAACTGATGAGTAGTTCTTTTCAAGTTTTGACATGTTATTGTAATCGTTATCAACACATTTACTTGATATTTTGTACAGTTGTAAATTTCAATAAATAAACCTTTTGTTTGACATTTTCTCTTTTTAACAATCCTCTTTTTGGAAAAAAGTTTTTTTTTTTTTTTTTTATTATATTTATTTAAATCTTTATAAAGATTGTACTAAACATACATATATTGTTTTATACTTAATTGATATTGACAACTGTATATAATATATACAATACGTAATTATAAGGTGAAAATGATTACAATAGCATGTCAGTAACTTGTGAAGAACTACCTATTAGTAGCACTTAACTACTGGAATCCTAAGCCCATCTTCTTTTTCGACCCCTCAGAGGGTTATCGGGAATCGAATGAGAAGGAAGTTGAGAGACTAGTGGATTCGATTGGGTACGTACATAGTTTGTCATGGAGTGATAGGTATCTTTTTCAGGCAAAATCTGCGTAAAATAGAACATTTAGTTAGTTACGGATAAGTTCATTTGTGACTAAGTAAAGAGCATTGAGGATTATACTAAGGATTTTGGATTATTAAGATTGGGTATGAGAAGAAGGAACTTGACCCCAGTGTTCGCCCAAGTCATGATATATGGCGATGACATAGTCCTGATAACTGACTCCCAGGATACACTCCAGTCATCATTGTTCGAATAACAAGAAGAATTGTAGCTAAGAGGACTGAACATCAATTCGAACAAAAGCAAGGTCATGAGTGGGTATGGAAAGGATAGGAATTTGGTTGGGACCGAATCAGCATTATGTGGAACATTAAGATCTGTATGGGTAAGTTTGTTTGTGACATAATAAGGGGCATTGAGGATTATAGATTGTAAGCTGTACGATTGTAAGGATACTAGAAGAATTAGGAAGTTTAGTGGAATCCGAAGCTCAACTCCGTATGTCCAAATGGGTCTAATTACTGCCTTGTAAATAAGTCTTTTGTGATTGATTGGAAGCTTTGAACGCTTGTATAGTAAAAGTTGGAGTACTCAACGCCGAGCGGTTTCATGTCTTTTAAGTCTCATAAGAGTAAGTAAGAAATAAAAAGTTGGAGGTAGTATTTAATAATCTCAATTAAAGTATGATTTGTTATCATTGTTCAAGAAATAGTTTCCTAAGAAGGCTAATGTTCGGATTAAGCGGAATTGCCTCTATTTTTAGGTGTGGTTTGGAATATTCCTTGTATACGTAGTTTTTTTTTCATTTTTGCAGGATAGTTTCGATTTTTTAAAACTTCCCACTCGTCCCAAAAAAAAAAAAAAAAAAAAAAAAAATTATATTTTGAAGTTTAAGTATTCAATATCGTAATAACTAGTAGTAATTATAAATACCTGACGTGAGAAACTTTTTCAACTACTAGTCCTACTAACGGAAGCCGAGTTAAGAACTAGTAATGTTTAGGGTGGCTATTACCGGATATCTTTTTGGACTCGTTCCAGCCGAAAACATTCAATTCAAACTGGTTCCAACTGAGAATGTACTCAATTTCTGGTTTTTACGGGTGACATTATTTTAATAACGAATTGTTTGTGTATGTATATATATATTACCCTTCAGAAGTCTGTTCTAGTTGTATATATAATTTTTTTTTTTTTTTAATTGAAAGTGCTGCCTTTATTAAATTAATATTAAACTTTTGTCTCACAAACAGCAAAAAAAGAATATGGATGTTTAATGAATCCATTCATACGTTATGTTAAATAAATAAATAAATGACCACGATTGTAAACTTTCTTACGATATAAAATTAATAATAAATAAATAAATAAAAAATATATAAATAAATTAAAATACTAAGCGCTCCTCTCTTAGCTTTGGAGGCGGATAGCCACTGAAACACAGGACTTCCGTAGTTAATCTGGCCATTGCCAGAACTTCTATTTAAACATATGTTGTTAGATTATTAAGAGGCTTAGTAGGGTCACGTAACCAGATAATGAAATGTATGGAGTGGACCCTAAGGGTTCTGGTGGTTGGAATGATTTTGATGGAATTTCGAAAAGTTTAGAGATATGTGAAGTACAATTCATTCAATTAGTATATTGAGATCATAATATAGAGTCTTTTAGAATCTTAGATTTGGCAGTATTGAATCCGATTGATAACTATTTGACAGTTTTGTTGTACTAAATGTTTAAGTCCATATGTCCAAATATACCTATTATAAGAGACATGACATCCCTGCTTAGCCTTAACGTTGGCACAATTATAAAAAATCAGCTGTGAATTACGTTATTATTTATTTTCTGTTCGTTGTTATGTTTATTCTTCCTAGGACTTTTAAAGAATATATCACAAGAAAGGTATATTTTTAGATTATAAACTACTGGATTCAAACAGTTTTCATACTTATTGTTTTCTTTAGCACATTTATTTTATTAAAAAAATCATAATTTTTTATAATTTTTATAAGATCATAAATTATATGATACAGAATTTAGTGATTAATGTTTTCTGGTGTAGAAGCATTTTATACCTGGGGTTGTGGGTCCTTCCTCTACCTCAAGCCGATTATGTTGTATACGCATTCCTTTGTAGTGGCTTGGTATTTTATATAAATATTCTTTTAATGTAATTAGGAATAATATTGCATTCATAATTTTATTTACTTTTAATCTAAGATAAGCTTTGCAAAATATTAACAAAATGGAAGCGTACTTTACTTATCACTCCCTTTTTGTTAGGAATTTAAATGATTCTTAATCTAGGGAACAGCCAGTTTATTAGTTATAATGGAAGATTAATTACGTGCTATAACAATATTTCTTTATTTATGTAAAAGTCTTGACCTAAACTACACAGGACATCATCAGAGCAAGAGGGGGAAATCAAGAGGTAGTTTCCACTAGAGTGGAATTTAAAAACATTATAGAACTAAGTTACATGGAGGATATCTGCAGGTCTGCAAAAAAAATCGAAATAGGAACCTGTTACTTAAAAAAAAGTGTAATGTACAATCGAAATTTTATAGAATTCATATTTGGGACGTTTCATTATTAAGAGATGGGTAAGTTAATACTTGTTCATTGTTAGGAAGTACGCAGAAAGTATAAATATATAAGTAGCCCGTGTAAATAAAAATTGTTATGCCTGTCTTAACTGTTTTGTTTTTTGTGACATAAGTTTGAAAATAATATAAAATTATAGTTTTGAAATATTCACTTTGTGCGTGTAAGTGTAAGCATCCTCAATGCTCCTTATTTTGTGACCAAAAAACTTATCCATAAAGATCTTAATGTTGCTGATTTAGCCCAAATCAGGTATGCATCCTTTCATAGTAAGCTCCATAACTACTCTAATCCATTAGTCTCCCAACTTGCTTCCCTCTCCATTCCCGATAATCCTCCGAGGTGTCTGAAAAGAAGATGGCCTAGAGACCTTTTAGTGTAAATGTTATTGAAGTGCTACTAGTGAGTAGTTCTTCACAAGTTATTTGACATTGTATTCACTATCAACACATTTACTTAATGTATATTATTTTGTACAGTTGTAAATATCAAATAAATGAGAAAAAAAAATGTATTATAATTGAAGAGTTTGCTTCAAATTAGACGTCGCTCCACTTATTAAGTTTTCGGAAATCAATTTGGAAATAGTTGAAAATTTAATAATTCAACGAAGGAGGCAGCCCAACCAAATAATGATCGTACCGTTGTGGTACCAAAACAAAATAGGTATTTTTTTTTTTAATCAAAAGATTGTACATAAAGCCTTCTACATTTCTCCTAGAATGGAACTACCTCGCTTTTGCAGTTAAACCTAAGAACTGTGAAACAAACTCATTAGATATTCTTTATTCCAACTGCAATGTCAAATTCATAGCATTTGTCTAGAAGAGAATATTTTTACTTCAATCTGTTTCCTATTCATTAGTCACAGCTCCTACCAAGATTGAAAATAAATAAATTCGGCTTCCATTTAATAATGAGAACATTATTCAATCAAAATCAGCTGTTTAATGCCCTACTTTATTAAAACAGCTGATTCTACTAGGACTAAGTCGAAACCTCATTTATAGCCGTTCACTGCCTCTCTAGTACTTCCACCAGTTCTAATTCATATCTAAACTCCTCTTCAAACCATCCTTTGATAACTAATGCCAATAATTGCAGTATTACAATAAATATTTATAATAATTAATGTACTTTTAACATAGAGTTTTTAATTACTTTAGTTTTTTTTAAAAAAGAAGCTAATTTTAAAGTTAGCTTCGCTTCGATCGCTCCTTGCAAACCTCGCCTCCAGTTAGTAAAAGTAGCTCTTTATCCACAAGGCAAGTTAATATCTATTTTTTTTTTTTTTATCTATTATAATTTTATTAGTTTTAGGGTTATGAGTCAATACTCGTACTGTCAGTTTTTTATTTTTATTTTTAGTTTTTGTGATGTAAAAGCTCTGTCAGAGCTATAAATCTTACTAAAAGTTGTCAATCATTATTGCCAATTCACACATTTATATATTTCCCCTGTACCATATGTTCATCTCCTGTTCGTTGTCCAGTTATAGAATGGTACCCTCTTATTTCAGGTAGGGTTGTATAAACGTCAGGGCGGGGAAATCCCAAGAGGTTGAAGCTTTTTGGCGGGACTTTGAGGGGTTTAAGCTCCAATATGTCAGGAGCAAGGAGGGATTTGTAGTCCTTGGAAGCATTACAGGCAACCATTTTCACCATAAATAATCTTCTCTGTCAGTCTATACCGTTCTCTACCTGTTCCTGCATTTTATGATCTCCAAACCCCTTTTTTTTCGTGAGCCCTTTAAATTTGTTTTCAGCCTGGGGATATTTTAAACTTTTAAGTTTACTGTTTATCAGTTATGTGATATGTTATCAATCAGCTGATTTTCATATTAAAGCCTTTTTTTAATAAGCATAATGATTTTCACAACTCTAATACATTGCAATCAGTGAATGTGAGATTACATTAAACACAGCAGACATGATCAGCCATGAGGGAGTCTATACCCAGTTGTAAAATATCTAGGCTTGTTTCTACATTATTAGGGATTAGAGAAGGAGTTCCCTCATCCAGTTTTTTTTTTCAGCCTCCGTAGCTTTATATTTGTAATTTGTAATGATTTAAAGGTTATTGTTCTGATTACGTGTAAGATTTTGGGGAATGATTTGGATTTTTATTTCTTGTATAGGTTACTTCCAGATCGACTTATATATATTTGGTTTTGCAATATTTCTTCAAGGTGATTAGGATGATACGGATCCAACAATTTAAAAAAGTTTTTATCATCTTTATATATAATTGAAGTATGAGAAATGATTTGATAAGTTGAGAAAAAATAACGTAAATATGTAATAAAATTAAATTGAAAAAAAAAAGGCTCGGTCGATCGAGACCTCGGTTAATCGAGTCTCGAGTGTAATGTTTAACAGTCTTTTATATTTTTAAAATTAGAAACGTAAAAAATTCCATTGTTTTAATATTGTGGTAGATATTATGAAGCTACCCAAAACAAGGTTTGTGTTATTTTTATAGTAATAAAGAACGATTATAGTGAAATCTTTATAGTAGTTTTTCTTGTTTGTGTCGGTTTAGTTAAAAGATTTCAAAGGTACAATATTAGTAATTGTAATCTGTAATCACAGTTATTATTTATATATAGTTATTATTATTTCACTGATATGTTTATTTAATATCATTTGTTTATTATCATAATCATTATTTTAATAATATCATGTGATGAATTGAGCGCTAATGATATCTGTTTAACAATTGAAGTATCTTTTTAACAATTCAGAATATAGAACATTTTATGTTCTATTTTTTTTTGTGTAGATATCTCTTTTGAATGGGGTCTGCAGTTATTTTGCGTAAGGTAAAGCGTCGTACTGGAAAACTACCAGAGTTTTGTTACTTTTTTTTCACCCTCAAAAATTTTACATTTTGTCACTTTCTTGCATTGTTGGTGTTGCTCGGATCAAAACTTTGACGATAGTTTTCCTATCACAAATTTAATGGAGAATACTTTTTGTTATATAATAATTGTCGCTAAGACCTACCGTTTAGGAACTGCTTTGGTTTAAATGAAAAAAAGTTTTACCTACATTTTTTGAGTGTGGCTTTTTTGACACGGTCTTGCTCGTATAGATAATTTTCCATCAGTTTTCTTATTATAAGCAGTAGTTTAAAGATATGATCCATTGTTTTTCCAGCTAGAGAGGAATTAAGTTGTTTTTTTTTATCTTATTACTATTCTTATGTGACCCATAATTTAAACCATTATTCTTCTAAAATTATTAAAGAAATTTATACACTTTCATTAAGGAAATTATATTTATTTATCTATACTTTTTATGTATAATATTTGTAATATATATTTAAAAAAAGAACAACTTGGAGTTTGTTTTGGTTCAGCGATACTCTCTGGTGGGGGGTGGTGGGGATAGGTAGTGGTGGGGGAAGGTCCTTATAACCCGACTCGGCCGAAAAATTAGTCAGTGCTCCCTTGTGCAACCAGTGTTGTGTGTCAGTGTTTTCATAATGGAGTCTCCCACAGATATATTTTCATGCGCAAGGTATTTACAAATTTTAGTGGATATTTCACATTTTTCTTACTTCTTACATGCAAAAACTCTCGCTATACGTACCTTTTTCCTAACAAAATTTTTTTTTTCCCATCATATACTATCTCCCTTTTTCGTGTTTTTAATCTTTTATCAATAATTTAAATTCGTCCAATGATAAAAATAGCCGAAAAAAATAAACATAAATTCGCAAGTAAATTAATTTTCTTTACATAGTTTTTTTTGGTTAGGAAGTTGCCAACTCCAGATAATGCTATCAATAGCGTTCCAGTTGCATTCATTATTCAAATTATCCTAATTTCTACTTCCTGTTTTATCTTATCCTTTCATTCCTGTTTGTATTGTGTCCTAAAAATAATCACCGCCATGCTAGTTTTATTAATATTATTGGCAGATCTACTCTCATTCAAGAAAAAAAAGAGATAAGATTCCGTGTGAAACTGATTACAGCCACCTTTTTTTTTTTATATTATAACTGTTATGTATATATATCTTTTTTTATATATGTATTTTAAATCCTTCGTCATAGTGAAGTGTGTAGTGTATTTAGTGATAACGCTGTGTAAATACTCAGTTCCAATTACTGAATATAACATTAATATATATTATTTTTGTGTCGTTTATTTTTTAGTGTTAGTTCGTGTATTATTTTTATAATTTTTTATTATCTTTTCATGATCATTATTTTTGAAAATTGTTTTATTACGCGAGTTGTCCTAGTGACACAGAAAATCATGACAAGTGTTGATGTGTTCGTATCTCAATCAGACTTAGTTCAGATAGCAGCACTCTACAGGCTACTTGGTCGAGAAAAGTTTGTCATTATGCGGTTTTATGCATGCTTTTTTTAAAAAAGGTTCTTCTTTTTGCTTATGATTTTTTCAATTAAAACAAATAAATTAAATAATAAATAAAAAATTACTTGAAATTGCATTTTCGTGTAAATTTGAATGCAGACGCATTTTCGTACAGTTGGGACGGTAGAAGCCAGATAGCGCTAGCTTTCAGCTTTCTGTTGACCCTGTGTCAAGACACTCGACTGTTGACGGAAATTGAAGCGTTTCAACTCGCTTGAGATCCTTCATAAATTGTATTAATATTGTGAATTTTACTTCAATTATAATTAATAATATCATAAATTTTCATACAAATTTATACTCCTTAGTGTGTGATTCTATAAATTCACAACTGCCACATAATTCCCCTCCCTGTTTTGATTAACAAACTAGAACTGCTTATGAATTCAGCTTGGCGCTATTTTAAACTAGTCTTACAACTCGTAATATCCAGTTTCGAGTTCCAGACATTTCTTCTCCCTTTTTTGGTATTTTTATTATTTAGCGGTCTATTCAAGTTTCGCCCTAACGTTGTTGTTACCTTTGTTCGAAACTCCCCACGTCAAAAGAAATTTGAATAATTTTAAATCTCTTCCCCAATATCGCTATAGTGAAGTAAACGTATTTACAATATTTCATTTGCACTATCAATTATCTAAGTTGTATTTATATTTGTACTTTTTTTTCTTTTAAATATATTTTTGACTTGATTTGAGACCCAAAATGCATACCTTAAATAATTTCAATGTTTATGATTATGGATAGTAACCTTTTGATAAGAAATATCTATCTTAAATCAAAAATAAAGAATACGTAATTGTGAAGAAAATGAGTTTTCTCATGACGCGTTTCTTTATTTTATTTCCCTTTATTTATGTGTATCTTGTTTTATTTTTTTAAAGATTAAAAAATATTTTAGACAAGATAATATTTTCCACAACCTTATACATACATAGTACTAGTAGCTTACCAAGCGTGTTGAGTTACTGTCGAGTACGATAGGTGGCGCGTAAAAGAATGTAGATGCTTTTAATTTTTTATTCAAGAAATTGATCGGTTTTTTTTTTCTCAAGTGATTTGTATTACGGAATCAATTTTAAATTATAATAATATAATAAATTCTCATTATAAGGCCTAGTAGTTAAGTTTGAACAAACAAATTTTAATTCAATATGTTTCGATGTTTAGTTATTCTGATATCACCAATTTGAATATCTCTAGTTTGCTTCTCTCTCTCTCTCTCTCTCTCTCTCTCTCTCTCTCTCTCTCTCTCTCTCTCTCTCTCTCTCTCTCTCTCTCTCTCTCTCTCTCTCTCTCTCTCTCTCTCTCTCTCTCTCTCTCTCTCTCTCTCTCTTTTTCATATTGATACAAATAACTTTTTTCGAGTATTTTTTATAGGATTTATTCAAGAATCATTTTGTTACTTTAACATTATTTTAAGTTTAATATAAATTATGACTGTAAAATATCCAATTTATTTTTTTCTCGCTTAAAAAAAAAACAGCTTATTTTTTGTATATACTAGTTTACTATTTTTCTTTTTATTTAATTGAAACATATTACAAAATCTACTGTGTTAAATCTCATCCCTATGTTTTCACAATACTTATTTCAGCGCACCCCGCCAAAATCTCTCCCTAAGTAACTCAATTCCCGACTTCTTAATTACAATTATATTTCCTGATCCATTAATGCTAACAGTACATCTGTTGTGGGGTGAAAGCCCTGCCATTTTAACACCTGTCGTGTAAGCCACTGTAAGCGGGTAATTATATATCTTCGAAGAATTTTGAGGGCCTAAGGTCAAGAACCCGGGAAAACATTTCGCGCCGGCGGGAAGTCGTGCGAGGGAGAACTCAAGTCATTCCAGTATTTCTATATTTTTACTATCACGTTTGTTTGTAACTAATATATTGATTATTAGGGTAAACATTAAACAATAAACATTAATTTGTTCAAGAACTTGCTGTAAAGCATTATTATTTGGTCAAATATTAAAAAAAAAATGGAATTATAGAGGAAACTGTAAATTTCGATTTCTTGGAGATTTTTTTCATTTCTAAATTTTAATTTCGGTTGTTAGATTTTTTTTTTAATTCTTATTTTTTAATATTTTATTAATTACTGGAAATAATGGTGGAATTCACTTAGCATACCCTAGGGGGTAGACTG
Source organism: Euschistus heros (assembly GCA_003667255.2). Lineage (NCBI taxonomy): Eukaryota > Metazoa > Arthropoda > Insecta > Hemiptera > Pentatomidae > Euschistus > Euschistus heros. Next base: position 399,572 of record RCWM02000152.1, on the reverse strand, counting down.
CCCCTTGGGTAGGGGCGATGGTGGGGGGTTGGTGGCCCCCACTTTTGGGCGCCAGTTCAGTGCCTCCTGCCGAGGCGTGCTGTTCTCAAAATGGTGAGATCTTACACGCAGTCCCCTATAACCATGCACTTGGAGATCAAACACAAACAACGCCAGCCTTTAGGTTCTCTTCCAGAAAGGTAAATCTAATTTTTTTTAGTGGCTAATGTAGCCGTCGTTCCGCACGATTTCAAAACCGGTTTTATAGCTTGAATTCCTGGCCATTTTCCCCATTTTGTTGCAGGCCTTTGTTCTTTTGGAATTCCTTTGTGTTTGGTATTTCTCGGCTATTGCTTTGTTACAGTAAATTGTGTTTGTTCACTTAAACATAAGTTATATTTAACTTCTGTGGATTGTTTAGTTATTGTTTTCATGAGACTGGCTTTATAACCTTAACTTATACAATACGGATGTTTATTATTGGTAACTTAAAAAATGATCTTACAATAATTTTGGAAATAAAAGTGTGTTGGTTTAAAATAGTATTTTTCTGTTTTTAATGCTTTTAACACTGATGATTTTTTTCTTTAACTAAATCAGCTGGATGAAGTTCATTTGTTTTTCTAACTGCATATATCCTACTTGGCTGTATTACTAACTTTGTTCATTTTCTAGTTAAACCTTAAAAGACTAAAAAATGAAATTTTTATTATTAATATTTCCAATTACATAATATTTCCAATTACATAATATATAACTTTTTAACTTAACCTATTCATTTTTTTTTTGCAGATTATTCCAGAGTGGACTTCGTGTAAGCACACCACCAGGAAGATGTGGGCGGAGATTTATCTTCGACGAAAACAGTCCAGTCCTCAAAAGCCCTTCCGGATACACTGTTGTAGTGAGGCAGAGAAATCTTCTGCTCGAAGACGCAGATGTAAATTCCCAGGATTCAGCGATCTCAGAAGGATCTTTTAGGTTAGTTTCATTTATCCCTTTCAAATGGATATAATGATGGTGTTTTTTAAAATGATGATATCTTAATTATTCAGAGCATTGGGTTCTGAAACTCATTGAAGAGAATATATTTCTGAGTTAAATATATTATGTTATAAGTTATGTATAACTATATTTCTATAAAGTAAATAGTGTTTAAATTTTTTAGATTCGCTCAGCCAAATGGCTTTGCTCCTAAAAGGACTGAATCTCCAAGGCGATGTCTGAAATTCTCAAGTGAAAACTTGTCATCGCTCTCATCATTTTCCTCACTCTCTACAGATAGTGGTTGTGTTTCTGATGATGGGTTTGCTGAACTCGCCCCTCCCGATGAAGATTCTAATTCATGCCCTAACAATTTAACCAACCTCCTGTCAGGATCTCTCTCAACACCGTTGCGTACAAGGAAGCGCCGGAGTTCACCTTTAAAGAGCGGAGCCAAGAGAGCGAAACCACTCGGCGACAGGGCATCAGAGGAGAACAAGGGAACTTTGTTCCAGTATGGTTTCACCAGGAAGGCAAAGCTTGAACATTCAACCTCTGATTCCGATCTCCTGATGGCTCTTCACAGATGTAAGTATTAAAAAGATCGTATTACAATTTATTAATTTAATTAAGCAAAAACAGTAAAATTGACTTAGTATTGGATATTCATTTCAGAAAACATTCTGTTCAAATTCAACTTTTCTACTTCTAACATTAGTTTGTTAAGAAACTCACATGATGATAAAACAATTTTTCAGAGCATTGGGTTCTGAATTTTTAAATGAAGATAATTTTTATCTGATTGATTTCTAAACTGCTAACTTTATCTTATATATTTTCATGTTTTTTAATGAAAAATCATTGTTTTTCTTGCAGCTACTCAAGAAAATCTGATTGGTGATCTCACGCGACCGTTCGCTCTTCCCCTGACCCCTGGAAAGCACCAGGATCTGAAGTCTATCACTTGTGACACCCTCGCTAAGCTCATAAAGGGAGAATTCACTGATATCATAAACTCCTTTGTGATTGTTGATTGCAGGTAATTTAAACTGTTAACTTCCTCCATCATTACTATTGTTTATAAATCTTTTAGGTTAGTTTCATTTATCCCTTTCAAATGGATATAATGAGTATTTTTTAAAATGATGATATCTAAATTATTCAGAGCATTGGGTTCTGAAACTCATTGATGAGAATATATTTCTGAGTTAAATATATTATGTTATAAGTTATGTATAACTATATTTCTAGAAAAGTAAAATTTATTAATAATATTATTCATGATAGGTATCCTTATGAATACGAAGGTGGCCATATCATTGGAGCTGTTAATATGTTCACTTGCGACCACATCACCAAACATCTGCTGGAACCAAAGATCAGTGAGGGAAAGCAGAAAGATTCTGGGAAAAGGAACATAGTCATCTTTCATTGCGAGTTCTCTTCTGAGCGTGGACCATTCTTGTAAGTATTTTTGTTGTTTTTATTATTTCTTGTTACTAATGATGTGAATTCTAAAGAGAATAAAACATTTTTCAGAATCAATATTAAATTCTGAAATTACGAATTCATTTTAATAAAAAATAAAAGAACTGCTCTCCACAATTATTTGAGATTTTATAAATGTTAATTTTAATTTATATATTTAGTGAGCTCATTACAGTGTTTTTCTTTGTTCTTTAAAGGTCAAGGTTTCTGCGGAAGGAGGATAGAGCTGGACACGAGTACCCTAACCTCGCCTTCCCTGAGATGTACTTGCTCCACGGCGGTTACAAGGCTTTCTTTGCCGAGTACAAAGAACTCTGCGACCCACAAACTTATAGACAGATGCAAGACCCAGCGCACACCCAAGAGCTGAAGCATTTCAGGGCCAAGAGCAAATCTTGGGCACCAAGCAACCACAAAAAACTTGCCATGAGGTCATTAACAAGATTAGGGATTTAGAAGAGTCTAATGCTCTATATTTATAAAATGAAAATGGTATTATGTTTTAATGTAAATTAATTTTAAGTTATAATATGTTATTCTAGAAACTCCCGTCTCGATCTCAAATTAGTCATTCCCCCTCGCTTATTTGTATTTTCGATGGGTCATTGCAATGTATTTATCTATTAAGAGAAAGTGAACATATATCCCAATCCAGTTCACATTAATTGTTTTAGACCTATTTTGGTAGATTTGTTATAAGAAATTAGTCATGCTGTATTTATATTTGAGAAGAAATAATTTTTAAGAAGTAGAGAGAATATGTCTCAATTGTATAAAGTGTACAGAACATTGTTTTATATTTAAGAGCAGCATTAATAGAGATACTTTGCTGTTAAAAAGCAATATATTTATATGTGTAGCCCATTATTGAGTGAATGTTTGTAAATTATCCTGTATATAACTTGTGCAAGAGTGCAAAAAATTGATGTGCGATGGGCTGCATTGTTACCTTTAAAATTGCAATATTTTTTTTATTATTATAAACTTATATAAGATAGAGACAGGCCTAATGAAAGGCTGTGAATATATATTGAGAAAAAAGTTGTTTATAAACTATTTTTAAGTGTGTTCTTTTCTTTTGTATTTTATTTAATTTTTTCTGAGTTTTATTGTAACAAAAGATAATACAAAGAACTTTATGATTTGTTTTTAATATAATCTTTTGAACGAATTCTCTAATTCTTTTTTATTAATTTCTTTTACCTATTATATTTTTGTATGCTCATTGATTTTATTTAAATTTAATGTTCGTCATTTCAGTTGACACTCTAAGTCCATTTTGTAAATTTTATGGGAGAGCTGACATAAAAAATAAAAATTCCCATATCTCCATATTTCAGTTAAATTATAATACTTATAGATAATATATTGAAGAGGCTGCACCTTTTTATATTTATGTTAACTGCGCAACAGAAGGTTGTAATTTTTTCAACATAAAAAATAAGACTTAAAGTCACTCGTTGAATAGAAAAATGTTTTATTTCCTTCTGAGTGAATAATTTCAGTTCAAATTTTTAAATTTCTTATGATTTAGTCAGCCACTGAATTTTTTTTTTTTTTTTTTTTTGGATTGTCATTAACCTAACTGAAGATCTTTGTTAGCATAAAATCAAGGTAAGAACTAAGAAATATATCCTAAATGTTTGGTGTCAGGTGGTTCCTAATTTATTAAATATGCTATGCGTGCTTTTAAAGTAGGGTCAAATGTTACGCAGTATGGCATCTTGATTAGCTCTGTCCTTTTATAATTTGTCTATGGTGTCTTTATTTCTTAGTCAATCTTCATAGTTGCTCTGATCTTAAACATCTGTCGTTGGATGTCAAATTGCAGGATAAACTGGAGAATCATCATGTTTTGTTCTTGTTAAAAAATAATGATTTCTGCTGAATAAGTATATGTTCCCTTCAGGACCCCTGCGCTCTAAGCAACTATTTAGTTGCCAGTGCAAACAATTAGTTGTTTGAATGGTTAACAAAGTTAATTGCAATTTCCAAACAGTATAATTTTAATGAATTTTTGTTTTATTCAGTAGGGTGTTGGGTTCAGTTGAAAATAACATGTTATACTGTGCCTCCTTTGATTATATTTTATTTCTAGGTGTGTAACATCGAAAATAGTTCAGACTAGTAAAAGGTAGACTGACATTTGTCTACATAATATTTAAGGACATTAAAGAAGAGGTAATATTCTATTATAAATTTTTTTTATGCTTAGTTTTATTCACTAGAAAAATTTGATCGGTATATAATGGAGGTTTAATGTTTTCTATTTTTCATATTTTATTTTGTTTAGTGTTCCCCATGTTGTTATACTGTACGCCTATGGCTGTTACACTGTATCCCACCCAGGGGCACACTTTAACAAATTTGTGATTTCAAATTACTAAAAAATAAATAGCTTCTAAGTAAAATTTTGATATTATTTCGTGTCAAATATGAAGGTTAAAGACTGTTGATTTTACATTAAATAATTGGAAGATAATATAATGAATGTTATTAATGTAGTTATTAATTTATTAAGTTACTAGCATACCCCTTCACGGCTTTAGCAGCTCTCATAAATAAAGAACATAAATTATTTTAACTAATAATTGAATTTCATTGAAGTATGGAATTTAGCATTATATCTCTACGCGTATCAGTAATTTTTAGCTTGGTTAAAATTGCATTGATTAGGTGTTGGAAGAGAACGTAAAAGTACGATGAGACATCCGATTCGGCAGAAATAATCTGGTTGGATTTTAATTTCTAACCATAAAAGTGTATGATAGTTTGGTAAATCTTGTTTCTGGCACTCAGGACGTTACATTTTAATTATTTTTATAGTAAAATTTATTGGTATAAATCTTCCTAGAGCTATGAATATGTAGTTAAAATTTGGTACAGTTAGGTTTAATAGTTTTACCATTACAAACTCTGTTGCAGAACGGCCATGTATCGGTCGATTTGTAAACTGTACTGGGATCCACATGTCCTCCATATATTTATAGCTTTTTAAAAAACAGTTTAATTGAAAATAAGTGTGGTGCTCGCCACCTTACGGTTAATTATCAAACCTCACAGCGCACTACATATTTATCACTTTTTGATGACAATTTAATTGAAAATCTGTAAATTTTATTATTGCTAAACCTTCCTTGGACTAAAAAGATGGTGTGGTTAAAATTTGGTACAGATTGGTTCAGTAGTTTTTGCGGTTACTAATCTATACTAAAAAAAAAATGGCTTGTCCTTTTATATAATATAATAGAATAATGTAGATTTAGCTAAATTCAACTTGGTTGATAGTATATTAAGCCATACCATTGGCAGTTTTATTCCATAGAAGAGTTCTCATTATCTTTTGTTTTACTTTAGATAAAAAATATTGCCATCACTCTTTTCCTCTTTAAATGAATTTAACAAACAAATTATTTTTCCCTTATTGATACATGAAATGCAAATTAATTAACCTTATATGTTAACAGACAAGGATAGGGTTAAGAACAATAGCTAGTCATCATGTTTTTTTTTAATATATCAGGACCCCGGAGGTAGAGAACGCTATGTCCATTTTTGACCAAAAATACATTATTACGTATTCATATTCACCTTTTTTCACTTTATACAGAGGTATAGAATTTTATTTCCTGGACCAATTAATTGTAGGGTAAGTTACATAAAAATGTTTTTTATTTGGGGTGGGAGAGCATAACATCCTTATTTGCTCCAATTAAGGCAGGAAGGACGGGTTACCAACCTATTCTAGCCTGAGTGATTCATTTTGTACATATAAATTCAATTAACAGTTCAGGAAATGAAATCTTTCAAAAATAAAACCATTTTAAATTGCTCTCCTGTAAAGTTAGGGAAATGTGACGTAGTGTTCTGTACCCCCGAGGTAAAGATATATTAAATTTAATAAATAATTTATAATTATTTAGAATGTTTCAATAAATAAATTAATTTTGGTATTTCAATGATAAATTGGTACATTATCACATTGCAATCACAGCAGTAACTATCTGATGAGGCAGTCCAATTTTAATAACCGACTACAAAGCATTCACATCTACCCATTTTGTATATTCTGATATCCTGGTGTACAGATCTGGAAAAGCAGGTCTCACTGCGCAGCCGGTGACTCCGAAACTGACCACTCCGACCAGAATGTGGCGTCCGGTCTTGTCTTGAATTGTCAGAGGTCCTCCACTGTCCCCCTGTTTCAAATACAATATCACATTATGTTATTTAATATAATTCTAACAAATGAAGTTGGTTTATTAATTTATTATTTATTAATTCATTAATTAAGACTTGGTTCAATTTAAGGTTCCACAGGATATAGAAAATGAGAATATATTTTATGTGTTTTGCTGTTGTATGTTGGATTAATTCCAATTAAGGTGATTGGCCAGTTAGAGTTCTAGGTAGTGGATCTGTTCAACAGAGAGTTAAGTGATATCATGAAAGGATACTGATGGATGGAAAATCTTTTGTTTTTGAATAAGGATAGAGGTGACTTTATTAGTTTTATTTTTAATCCTCCCATTGATTTGAGAGATTGAAGTGATATGTAAGGAACAAATGGATCATTATTTACTGATAACACTACATATTACATATGTTTCATCAGAATATGTGGTGAGGACAGTACTAGGATGAGTTGGAAGGTCAGCTAAGGAACTCAAGGTAGCAAAAAAAACAAGCTCTTGAAGTAACCATGATGGTTTAGAAGGATTATTACAATTAGGATTGATAAATCATTTGCCACTTTATTGGAATTTTTTTATTCAAAGACTAGTTTCGAATGCTAAACATTCCTCTACAGTTCTAAAAACATATAAAAATTTCAAAACATCAGCACATTGCTACGTAATAATAATAATATAATATAATAAGCTTTATTGGCATCTATTTAGACAAAAGCCTCTCCCATAGGAGGAACTTAGAAGTCGGCTACAGCCAACAGAACAAAAATTATATACACAAATCAAAACACAAAAAAACAAAAACTTTATAAAACAGAACACAAAACTAAATATTGCTGATAACTTTCTTCCACCTGGTTCTGTCCCTCGCCACACGCCACCAGTTGTCGCCTACATATTTTGTCATTTCATCCCTCCATTTAAGATGCGGGCAATACCTTTTCCTGCTGTCTTCTCTCAGGATCCACACGGTGCATGCCTTGGACCATCTTTCGTCCTTCTTTCTGCCAAATGCCCTACCCAATTCCATTTCAGCCGATGAGCTTCTACCCTTATGCTTTTAACATTAACTTTACGAAGAATATATTCATTTTTAATTTTCTCTTTCTTCGTAATTGCCATTAGGCTCCTTAAAAGTTTCTTCTGGATGACATTTAATCTACGTTCATGTTTTTTGGTTTATGTCCAAGTTTGGGCCCTGTAGAGAACCGTAGGGTATACGCATGTTGTAAGGACCTTAGCTTTAAGTTTTATTGCTAGGTTGCTTTTAAAAATGTTTTTGAGTGACCATAAGTTTGCTACATATATTACATATCATAAACTTTTTTTAACACAAATAACCAAATATATTAATACTCACCTTGGGAGACAAACAGATTTCTGAAAGATATAAAGACCTGTAGTTGGTTTAAATGCGTAGAAGGGGATTAGACAGATGGAGTGGGTTTATTTCTCCCATTTCCCCCGCTAAGCATTTAAACCAACCATAGGTACTAATATATTTCAGAAGTCCATTTGGTTCCTTTTGTGGGTACCGATATATATTTGATTTCTTGTCTAAAATTTAAATAAAATTTAATATATATATAAGCTATGCAACAAAATGCTGATGTTTTGAAAATTGTTGTATGCTTTTGATTTCTTGTCTAAAATTTAAATAAAATTTAATATATATAAGCTATGCACCAAAGTACCGATGTTTTGAAAATTGTTGTATGCTTTAAAAATGAAGATGAATGTTTAACATTCATAACATGTTTTCAAATAAAATAATTCCAATAGAAGTAGCAATTAATTCTTCAATCCTGAACATATCTTATTTTTCTAAAATTATTTAAATTATATTACTCTTTGCATAATATACTCACAAAGCATGTTCCTTGTTTGTGAGTCGGTGAAGCGCACATCATTCCCACCGTTACAGGCTCTTCAATTAATCGTGAGCACTGGAAGTTTGACAATGTTTCCACTTCTAATTTCTGTAATACTGGACTCGGCTCTCCCATTGGGAAAGAAGTGATGCCCCATCCAACGACTGTTCCCTTTTCTCCTGTGTATGACTTTTCTGCAAGATGTGTTATAATGATACAAACTAAAATATAAAACCTTTTAAAAGTATAATACAATTTTTTGTGAATTTATCAACACTATTATGATAGAAATTAGGATCCATTGGTTTTACCGTGTATTAAATTAATGACCTCAATGCTTGTTCCATGGATTCTCTACATAAGGATGATATATAACAGTTTACTGAGCCATCACTGGAATGCCACAAACCAAGGATCGTCATGACAGAAGTCACGAATTACACCTACAATATAATTGTTGACCCCTTTTTTGCTACATATACTGCTTATAAAGTTATAAATTTATATATTCAGGTTTTTCTTGGTAAATTTTATTTAAAAATTCCAAAAAGAAAATTAATTCATGATATCTTTTTCCTTAGTCCCTTTCTCTGTTGGGACTTATTCATTATACTACCAAAGATTGATAATGGTTAAAAAAATGAGCATTAGGGTGTGCAGTCATGGAAATACAATTAAAATATAAATATACAATAAACAATTTATTCCTTTATGTATTTATTTATCAACTTCATTGTTCAACTGCCTACTGTTATAATTTATTTATGTATTTATTCATCATTTATATCCACTTGTCTTTTATCATAATATTTTTTATATCTTTATAAAAACAAAATATTTAGTTTAATTATTACAATTTATATTTTTTATTTTCATACTGTTTTCCATTTCTTATCTTTTTTAATTAATATTCATTCCATTCTTTTGTCATGTCTTATTTTTTTTTTTTTTCTTCTAGCCCTGATGAAGGCTTGCATTGTAGGCCGAAAAATTGGCACAATAAATTAATATTTATATTTTAATTGTGTTTCCATGACTTCAAACCCTAACTCCCTACATCTTCATTATTGCCACAGTCTATAAATACCTCATCATTAATAAGATTTAATTTTACTTCCATCTATCTCTAAGTTTGCTAGTAATTATTATTTTATATTTTTTCCTGACTAATTTTCCCCTACTTTTAAGATAAGTTTAATAAAAATACGTACCTGGCTCAGGAAGACATATAGGTTGTATGGTGTCACTAAATTTGACAGGCGTGTTCAGCTGAAGGAGTGCTATATCATTTGCCAGGAGGAACGGATGGAAATGTGAGTGAAAGAGAATCCTCGACACAGTTCTAAGTTCGTGCTCCGTCTCATTGTCGTTTGTCAAATCATGATCTCCGAGGTGGACAATCAGCGATCCTATTGGTGTGTCACGCCTGTCGTTAAGTTAGTAAAAGTAACTAATATTTAATATTATTTCTTTATTCTCTGTGAATAAGTGATCTGATTGACTCAACTCGATGAAAATTATTAAAGTTCACAATTTAATTGTACATTGGCCTTTACAGTCTGTCTACATAGTTGCTAGAAAAAAAAAGTGAGAAGATATTGTAATTTGATTATATGAACTTAGCCATTTTGTTGATTTTTAAAAATTACTTGAGTTTTATAACTGCTTCTTTAAAAAGTTGAAATGTTTAACTTGACCACTTATTCACCAAGGATACAAATTTATTAGTATATTTATGAATTGATGCAACCCATATTACCATATTTATAATTAATTAAGTAAATTAATATATAATTTATATAAATAAATTATATGTTATTAACCCTTTTCCTGGCAAGGGGAACTACATTTCCCCTCAACTTAGGTCAAAATATATAAGGCACTAGCTAGATGGGATTCTTGCAAATAGTGTTCTTCTTTTCGGAAGACACTTCTTTTCAAGCAGGCAGCCCTGCAATGTGGGAGAAACTCAATTGAGCTGTTTGAAGATTTGCGGTCAAGTCGTTGATCATTGGCTTGATGGCTCAAATATTTTTACAATTTTATGTCAGTAATTTGTTGTTTCTTAGTGATCTGTTGTTTTGTATATATTGAGTTTTTCTAAAGGAAACAACTAAAAAATAAACCGCCACATTCCGTTTATAATCTAACAAATTGAAAAGGGAACACCAATTTCCCATGCCAGGATACCAATGAAATAAAATCTAAATTTTTATGATTTTGCTAGGAAAAGGGTTAGTTATTCTCATAGTTTATTATGTCTTTAATATAATACATTTTCAATAAAAATTGTTAATAACACCTTCAATAAAGTTGGCTTATTTTCCAGGGAGGACAGAGAATCTTTTTTCCAGCACAGAATAACATTCTAAGGAGGAGAGTTTTCTACATTGCAGGACCAAGTTCTTCAGAAATATAAGACACACACACACACAAAAAAAAAAAAAAAAAAAAAAAAAAAAAAGGAAGGATATATTTAACTGAGTACAAGAAGGTTCAACTTCAACTAAGCATTCCCAGTCCCAGAATAAAGTTTATTTTTTCATTTTTCATTCAAATGAGATATTTTCAAGATGATCAAGGAAATTCTCTAAAACTTCATCTGTCATAAAGTTATTATTTTTTTTCCTACGAAGAACTTGGGCCTTTGTGCATTTAATTTAATTTTTTTTTTCTCCGAATTTAAATGACCTTAAAACATAATGAATGTTACACATTAGATTAGCATTAGAACACATTAGATTAACCATTTAACGAGCAGGCCAGGAATTTTTCAATTCCTTTTCTTTTTTTCCTTTGAATGGCTATAGCTATGCTAACCCCCACACATGTACGAGTATCATGAAATTCAAGGTTGAATAAAGAATATTGGACAAGAATGAGTAGGATAATGCATCAGACATTACGTCATTTATTGAGCAAAAGGCATAAAAAAAATATGGGTATTTTATATTACCCATATAAACTCCTTATACTCCTTATATTAATTCTACTACTTCCACTACATGTTTTGGGAAATTCTCTCATCTCCGTGTAACCTTAAAATAATATTATTTTATTTAATAAATACTATTTAAAAATTATAATATATGGATAAGGGCCTCCAAACGTTTGAGAGAAAGATACTAAGACGCATTTACGGTCCAGTAAAGGATGGTTCAGCTTGGAGAAGACGCACGAACAGGGAAGTGTACTCGCTGATTGGTGAGCCTCATGTTGGCAAAATTGTGAGGATTGGTAGGCTCCGCTGGGCAGGCCATGTAGCAAGGATGGGGAGAGATGAGAACCCAAATAAACTTTTGAATGAGTGCCTACATGGAACATGTAGAGCGAGAGGTCCCCCTAAGCTTCGATGGACGGATGGTGTGGAAGAGGATACTAGAACCCTGCTGCTCGGAGTACGAAATTGGAGAGCAGCTGCACTTGACCGAATAAACTGGCGGAAGCTGCTTGAGGGGGCCAGGACCCAGTAATGGGTTGCTGCGCCGATGGAAAAAAAAAATTTTAAAATTACACTAATATAAACAATAAATTAAAAATCTAGTAAAATTTTAAAATTGCTTAAAATAAAATAATTTAATTTGTGTTTAAAAAAAAGATGGATTCCATCTAGACAAACAACTTACTTGGAATCCTCATACAAGACTTAAAAGACAAGAAACTGCTCGTCGTTTCCGACTAATCCAACATTTACTAGACAAGCGTTCAAAGCTCCCAAACAATTACAAAAGACTTATTTACATAAGAATAATTAGACCCTTTTAGACATACAGAGTTGAGCTTTGGGGCTCCACTAAACCTTCCAACTCTTGTTGTATCCAATCCTTACAACCCAAATTCTTTGTCGAATATTCGACACTCTTATTTAAATAAACTTATCCATAAGGATCGAAATGTTCCATATGTTGCAGATTTGGTCAAAACAATATACCTGTCCTTTCATACTAAACTCCATACCCACTCGAATCCCCAACTTCTCTACTTCATTCTCACTGAATTCCCGATTATCCTCCGAGGTATCTGAAAAGAAGATGGCCGAGAGACCTTCTAATTTTTATTGAAGTGCTAATTGTGAGCGGTTCTTTACATGTTATTGATGAGTCATTGTAATAATTTCCTCAAATTTACTTATTGTATGTATGTATACAGTTGTAAATACTCGTATTAATATTAATAGTTTTTAAAAAAATTGAAATTTTCTAATTTAATATTTTTTTGCCTATCATAGTAAACTAAACTTTGTAGCCATTATGCAGAGTAAATTGAAATGTAATATTTTAAATAAATGACAAGGTGTGTAACACAGCAAAAGATGTAAAATTTTATTGTTAATTTAACCAGATCATATTGTAAGTTGAATAATTTTGGTTTTTATATAAAATAATATAATTTTAAGGTTACCTGAGGAAATTTTCTGAAACATGTTGTGAAAGTAGTAAAATTAATATTAGGAGTATGCTGATCTAATGTATTTATAATCTAACCTCCTTTAACATATTTGAAAATAATGAATGTTGGAGAAATAAAGAGATTATTTAAATCCAAACTATGTAAAATTAAAAGGAGTAGAACATACGTCATCAAGCAATGTGCAGCAGTAACTACAAACTTTTCTGAGATGAGGGCACCACCACAGAAGAACATATTATCAAGCCCGATGGCTACGGCCCATGGGAACTCTCCAAGGTAAGCATCAGTTCCAGACACGATTCTTCGTCCTCCAATGACTCCTTGTAAAAGATGCCGTTTAGTTGTTTCTGTAATAATAAAAAAAAAAAAAAAAAAAACTGTCTTCACTTAAAATTTAATTTTTTAAGAATTTATTAGAAGAAACTAAGTCTATGTACTAATATTTGAAAAAAGAAGTTATCATTCTCGTGGAAACATGTTTTTTTAGTTAAATTTACCCTATCTAAATAATTTAAAATCCACTCATCAAGTATACCTCAAAATTCTGGTTTATTCTGTATGAATGTTATATGAAAGATATAAAATAAAAATAAAGCTAATATTAATTTTTTTTTTTTTTTTCTCTTTCAAGAATGGAGGAGAAGATAACCAGGAATGCAGTCAAAGAGGAACACCAAGTCTAAGTAGAAGTTCTTTAATTGTGTGTCAAGTATTCTCCAGTCTTCTCCATTCATCTTAACAATCAACTATAATTTTATCATTATACCAGTAATATGGTTTTAATATATTTTCAAGTAGCATGGCTCCATGATATTATTAACAAAGTTACTGGGAACAAAATTGTAAATTAAAAGAAATTTTTAACTTACTATAGTAGAAAGTATTAAATATAGGCTCTGGGTAGCTCCACCAAGTGTGCTGGGGAATTTGATTTTTCCAATGGCGTATATCCTGTAGCCAATGCACATCGTTGAAATTGTTAAAAAAGTTAGAACTTGATGTGGAATAAACATCATTTCTTACTTCACCACATGCGCTAGGTCCTTAAGTATAACAAAAAAAAATTAGTTTGTAATAAAAAAAATTTGAGTGATATTATTATGTCACTATAACTTAAGAAATAATTGAGTTACTACATTCTGTAGCAGATAAAATATTGTTATTGCTTTAATCACCTTGAAAATATCTGAGCTGAGTGCAGGGTAGTTGCTTTATTTTTATGTCCCAATAATAATTTCCTTCATTTTGTATAAGAATCGCTAACTTCACTGGTTGGACTTGGCCTGGTTTCACTGCTACAGTTGCTGTAATATTTAGATTTTTTTAAAGGAAATCTTTACATCAAATGATGAGTGGTATTATTAATTATTACACACAACAAAACTCATGCTAACATCTATATATGCAATAGTATAATTTTAATTTGATTTTTATTTTGGTCAAATGATGCCCTGATTGGTAAAACTTTGACCAGCTAGTCTTTAATATAAGTAAAATTATATAAGTTATTTTATTTTCAATTATTGTATCAATTCTAAGCAACTATTTTATAACTTTTGAAATATTATTGTTATCTTTACCTAAAAACTTTTACCACTATACAGTATGAGAGGTCTTGTGTTAAGTAGTTAGATAAGGATGTACTGTTACTGGGCCAATGGTTGTGAAAGGAGGAGGATTTAGCCAAAATCACGCTCAACTGCCAGGTTTTTCCTCAAATTAAGAGTACTAGTATTTTATAGAGGTCGGTTGTGCCCCAGAAGAGTCTCCCGACCTGGAAGTCGACCCACGGCTGAAATAACAGAAAATAATTTTTTCTGCCTTCAGTCAGACTTGAACTCATGCCTGGGGGCATGGTAGTGAAGCTCATTACCCACTGAGCTACTGTGATTCCATATTTTAATCTTAATGTTACCATTGTTATCATCAACTTTCTTGTTACTTATATTTACAGCAGTCCCAATGATAGCCAACTTGATTTGTTGAAATGTTAGTTGTGTATTAATTTAAATACTTCTTAATTCCTATATTTTATGAAACATTAATTTTTTTTTTTTTTTTTTTTTTTTTTTTTTTTATGTTGGCTCTACAGACCTTGCAGATCCTTGGCCACCTTAATCAGCCTGCTCCACCTCTGCTTATTTTGGGCTATGGCTTCCACTTTGTTGCCTGTTCTTGTGGTATCTTTGTTTCACAAAGCTAGCCGGGGTTGTTACCACTTTTAAGGACAGATTTTCAAAGGAAAGATTCATAAAGAACATTCATTGTAGAAAATTATGCCATGCTACTGACTATCTATAAGTTACTATATGTACTTATATATACATATAGAATAGTATGATACATACAGGGTGAGTATCTCTTAGCGTAAAAAAAAAAATTGGGTGAAACTAGATCAAAAGTGTAGCCAAATGCCGCAGACCTCACCTTTCTATTCCAATCCGTTGCAGATATATGGTAAATAAACGATTTTTTGGAGGAAAGCATGTTTTTTACGATAAAAGCTGTAATATCTCCATTTTGTTTAAATATTTTTCAAATATTGATCACATTTTCGGATTTAGCAATAAATTTCCTATAAGATCGGAGTAATTTAGGGAAGTTACAATTTCTTATAATACTTCAGCGCTCACTGCTTTTCATAAAAACAATCCACAAAACTGCAAAGCTCTCAAAAAACTTACAAATTTAATAAGCTTTCAAATGATATGTTAAAAGTAATGATTTTGTTTTAATTTCATGGAGAAATTTACTTTTGAAACCGAAAAAACATGGTGTTCTCATTTAGCATACAAATCAGGTACTTTGGTAAATAAGACATTATGATAATCGCTTGATGAAAATCTGTATTTTAAATAAAAGAAACACTTCATTAGAATAAAAAGCAAAGAAAAAATATAATATTTATTGACATAAATTTTAGGCCAGTTCAGGTATTCATAATAACAACAGCGACTTTGACCTCTCTCAGTACTAAGCACATTATCGCTATTTCATAGTTATTTTCCTGTTTATTTTGAAATGGGAGGGGATTATTGTTTATTATTTTATTTTTATTTTGATATAATGATTGAAAGTTTGATTTGGAATAAGAAGCTACAGAGATAAAAGTGTCACTATCATTAGAAAGACCCTTGCTAATATTGCTTATCCTTAGCTTGAGGGCCCATTTTATTTATTGGGATTATTTTTTTCTGTTTGGCAATACACCTGCGAAGATGGCAACGTTCACAAATGGTGAGTACGCTGACATACATTTTTTGTATGGTTTTTGTAATGGAAACGCGAGTGCAGCGCGGCGGGAGTACCAACTTAGGTTTCCAGATAGGCGCCTCCCCTCTACGATAGTGTTTTCACGAACTCATCAACGTTTATCTGAAACAGGTTCCGTTCATAAGTTACGTCAAGAATTGGGACAAGTTCCTCATGATGTTGAACTCGAAGAGGAAATTATTGATATAGTAAATGAAAATCCCAGTGTTTCATCAAGAGACTTGGCCCGTGAAATTGGTATCTCCCAAAGGTCAGTTATCAACATTTTGCACCGAGAACATTTTCACCCATATCATTTCACACAAGTACAAGGGCTAGAACCTAATGATCATGTACATAGAATACAATTTTGCCGCTGGCTTTTAAATAGAGACATTCAAGAACACCAGTTTCTGAGGAAAATTTTATGGACAGATGAGTCTCTTTTTACAAGGGAAGGAATTTTTAACGTCCACAACCGGCACTACTGGGCAGCTGAAAAACCCACATATGGTTCAAGAAGCATCTTTCCAGCATCGTTTTACAGTGAATGTGTGGGCTGGGATAATAGGGGACCGACTCATTGGGCCACATTTTTTGCCCAGCAGATTGAATGGAGAAAGTTATTTGGATTTTTTACAAAATATTCTACCACAACTTATTCACGACATTCCACTTGATGTTCAGCAAAACATAATATTCCAACACGATGGTGCTCCTCCACATCATTCGGCAGCAGTACGGGAATGGCTGAACCAACGATATTCGACCTGGATAGGTAGAAATGGTGTGATACATTGGCCAGCTAGGTCACCTGACTTAGCTCCAATGAGATGTTGGGCCATCCACTGAGTTCAGTATAAACAATTGGTCTATGTCACATATTCCGCCTAGCCTTCTTGCCAAGTTGACATTGTAATAATCTATTCTAGAATTAAAATCTAAACTATTATTTGACTTTAAAAAATATATCATTGAGAATCAAAATGTACTATTACCTCACAGCACAGGTGTTCGGCTGGACGATCAGATCAAAGTCACAGGCGAGAGATCCTGATGATTTTGCAGGGAAGTCGGGTGATCTGAAGTAGGCAACATTTTGCTTTGAAATATCTCCACATGTATGGACATCTATAGAAAAAGTAATAATCTGTATTCGTGATCCCATAAAGTTAAAATTGGCCAGTAAATGTTTGATAGAAAGATTAGTAATCCCTCGATGTTTGATAGAGGATATGCCAATAGTTCACATACACTTAGTGACAGTCATTTTCATACACTAAATATTTATTCATTGCACTTTTTTCCTTTTCTTTTTCTATAAACATATATTTAATGTTATATTTTAACTAAAAAATCCGACTGGGATTGCTAATTGTTGAGCATGAGAGAGAATTTAATTAATGAAAGGGATTAGTAAAATAATCAACATCTACTCAAGAAAACAGCAAACTCTTTTCAATACCTAGATACAACCAAAAAGCTAGTGAATCAATGCCACAGTGGCTTCATTAGGTTATTGGAGTGAGAAGATACCCAACAACATATTAAATTTTATTATGATGATGCCGAATTCTATTTAAAGTATGAGTGATGTTTGTTATCCAATTCCTGACATAGTTTGTCAGAAATGGTTTAATTACATCCTTTTCACTTTCTGACTAGTCTTTCCGTCTTATCAATGCTTGATTAAATTTAATTATATGAAATACAAAGAAATAACGTCTTATAACATTGCACTTAACATTGAATGAGATTTAGACAAGATCTGAGGCTGGCCTATACTTTTGTTGAATGTAAATATTAATGTTTAAGATATTTTGTGAGCTGTAAGAATCAGAACTCAACACTAACAGGTTTTTTCTAGGATCTGTGTGTTCACAACAATATTTAATTGCTTTGGTTAAAGTATTACATTCTATGACAACAATAACTAATAAAATACGGGCAGTATAGGACTTCAATGGGAGTCTTGGACCCCCCCAAAAAAAAAATATATATATATAGTGGGTGGCCTATAATTTTGTCAGGGAGTGTAAGTTAGTAATGTGAGTCCTAAATTTTATATTAATTACTGAATCATACAGATATAAATAAATAAACATAATTGTATATAAAATGATTAGTTCTCTTAAATATGAAGGGATTATTGGCTATATTTGATTGATTATTAATACTTATTAATATTAATTAGTAACCAAAAGATTTTGTAAGGACTAGCCAAAAGAAATCTGTGTTTAAACGCATTGATATCTTTTGATGTAGACTTGATAGTACTGAAGGATCAATACAAATAGGATTGATTAATTAATTGCCACTTCTATTGTAAAAAGCTGTCTCGAAGAGTTTCATTTTGATGCCATATTATAGCCCAATATCCACCAAAGTCGGAAAAGAATTAAGAAAATCAGGTTTAAATCCCATATTCAAAATAGATGAGCCATTGTAATCTTATTTCCTTTCACCTAAAAACAAAATAGACCCTTTCCAAAAAAAGCGGTGTATATGTAAAATGCAATGATTGTGAAAATAAGTACATGGGAAAAATTGGACAATCAGTAAAGATGAAATTTAAAGGAAATATAGGGGTATACAATAATAAAACACAGAATTCCAACTTCACTATCCATTTAAAGGAACAGAAAAAAACAAACAATTAGTCATAGAGAAAAAAAAAAGGTTTTCTACCTGCTGACCCTTTCACCTCTGCACATTTAGTCAGCTCGTTTTGCCTCCTTATGTGAATACCAATATATTTGATTTCTTGTCTGTATTATTAAAAATTTAATAAATATAATCCGTGTAGCACAGTGCTGATGTTTTAAAATGTTTTGTATGTGTTTAGAACTGATGATGAATGTTTAACATTCTAAACAAGTTTTAAAATAAAAACGATTCCATTGGAAGTGGCAATTAATTTACCAATCTAATTATATTTATAAAATATAGATTTTATAAGAACTAGACTTATAACTAGTAATTGGTTTTTAAATGAAACACTTGTAATATTTTATCTCAAGGAATAGAGCCTTACAAACACAGCAGTATAAGTAAATGGAATGACCACAGACTGTTGAAGCTTGTCCCTCATTGTGGTAACAGTCTTCCAAAGTGAGGCATACTCCTTCCAGACCATTCAAATAGCACTTTTTTTTTGCCCTTCTAAGTTCCTCAGCTACAGGTGTATCTGAAAATTAAAAAATGTTCATGAATATAAGTATGAATTTATTATTAGATGAACATAATGAAAAAAAATTCTTTCAACATTGCAGGCTTATAAAATATCATACTATTTAAATATTTTTAAAAATAATGTATGCATTATATATTAATTTTAAATTTCCTTGATTTTATTTTATTTAAGTAGTTAAGAAAATAAACATCTTTCAGGGAACAATAATGGTTTAATGGTGGGAGGGAGAGGGGGAGGGGAATATGGGTGCAGCAAACTGATAATCCAGCAGAGTCAATATGAGACGTCGCAGGTCTAGCAGGTTAATCACTGGTGCTTGTAATCTGCTTGAAGTCCTAATTTGCACTATTTATATGATATCATATCATAGGCATCATTGTGAATATTGTAAGCTGCCTGTATCGCTGATTGTTGATAAGGGGCATTTCAACCCATATCCTTGGGTATGGGTGAACTGGTTGGAGTAATTGAAAGGGAAATTAATGAGGATTGTGATAGATATGATCTAGATGTATCTTTTGACATGTTGCAGTGGACATGAGTTTCCATGTAACGATCCTCCTTATTCTGGAGTTCTCTTATGAAGATTCTTATATTAAAAACCCGGGTCCTCATTATTGCTTCTCATTATGATTAATTGATTTATTAATATTCTAATTGAAGTAGTGTAAATTAACTTTATTTAAATTTGCCTGGTCATGGAAAATGGTTGCACTTTTCTTCTTTCATGTGTTGCATTGAAATATTTTATCTAGGAGGTGGACCGATCCAACTCTCATATATACGAAATAGATAGTGTTTCATCACTCAAACTGTCTCAGGTTAGAGAAGTGCAGAGAGAAGATTAAAGAAAATTAAAATTAAAAGTTAGTTTGATGAACTAACTTGCGCCAATAATGTGGCTCATAACAATAATGAATAAATAAGATGTAATTTTTTATATTGACAGTTTACATTGTCACAAAATGATATAGTCGAGAAAAAACAAAATTTATATAAAGTACTATATCAACAAAAATATGATTTTAAAAAAGATAGAAACAAAACAGCACTATTAGACCACACACAAAATTAGGTCATATTTTTTATGTTGGACATGTAAAATACTAAATTATGAGATAAAAACTCATAACAGAAAAATTAAAAAAGCAACCTACATAAATAAAACAATAACGAATGCAGATAATTTCAAAACTGATGCTGAAAAAATATGATTGATATATGCTAATATGATAGATAAATTAAAAATATAGATTACCCAACTCAATAATAAGAAATGTACAAACAAAACAAAAATATAAATAGACCCTTCACAAAATAAAAAATAAATCACTAAATATAATATTCAATAATTACATAATTAGATTCGGGCCCGAACAGAGAGTATTCGCTCTTCTTAAGATGGACCGCAAAAAGAGCACATGATTATTCTGTAATAGTAAACACAGAAAATTTAACAGTAACCAATCCTGTATTTTTTTTTTTAACATAGACAATAATTATGATGTCAAGTATGAACTTTTAGTTAGATTCCTTAGCTCTTTGAAAACTGAGGCAAAACTATTTTAGCCATTATCATCAACCCAAACTTACTCACCAGTTGAGCTTGAAGAATCTGTTATCTGTTAAGAGTGTAAAATAATTAAAGGATATTTATTTATTTGTAATTTAATGATTTAATACAGATAGGGATTAGGTATCTCAAAACAGTTCCTAAAATTTTTGTAAATTAGAAAAAAAAAATATTAGTGTTACAATTATACTTTATTTAAATATCAGTTTGAATTGTGTGTTTACATTCGTTTTAAGGGATTATGTTTTGTATTGAAGTCCTTCTGTATCATAATTTATTTTTACAAAGTACAGTCTATATGTTTTTTAATAATTATAAAAAAAAAAATCAGTTAGTTAGTACCTTCAACATATAAAGTTATTAGATGTATACCACGTAATTTTGCTCAGAAATGTGTGTTAGGTTAAAATATTTTATCTTGGAACCCAACCGTAACGAATTTGCATCTGATTAGTAAAGAATTGTTACTTTCTAGGAGTTGTTTCCTCCTACTACTATCCAAGCAATTAACTGCTAGTTGTTCTTTATTAATTTTTAATTAAATAATCACAGGTTTTAGTCTTAAATCATAGTAATTATAAATAGATTCCATAGACAAAAAGCTCGCCGACGATACCACCAACGAAGATTCTCCTTAGTTCTCTATTGTTCAAAGCGCGATATTTTATCATTACTTAATATTAATATTACATTTATTTTATTTTATTAAATAAAAGCTTTTATTAAATTAACTAATTTTTCAATTAGTTCAATTTCAGTTTTTCAATTACCTAATGTTCTCAACAGGCTAGTCCTGAACTATGAATCACACTGTTGAGGAAATCATAAGAAGAATTTTTGAAGCAGTCTTCGATCCAGACGATCTTAAAGCTGATCAGAACGAACGCAGAAGTGATAAATGTTTTTAAGAACATGGAATACTGCCCAATTCATCAAGATGCTTAGCTTAGGTGTGCTGGACTTGTGCCTGGAATCAATACCGGTGAGACAACGAAAAAGCTCCTTGTGGAGAATATTCAGTCGAAAAGACTACAGGAACGAACTACTTCTGGGCGAACGATGGGGTATACGGGCGAACGCGGATGTACGATCCATGCTAGTAGTTTGCAAGTTATTGATAATGGATATCCATAAAGTATTTATGTTGGTGCAAAACTACCATGAACTTCACGATTTGCGTCATCCGGAGAGCTTCAATAACATTCGACGGGACAGTTGGTGCTAAGAGTTTGGTTGTACGATGAATGAGCAAGGTAAGTCTTTTGTTTTATCAAAGCAAGATAAACTACTTCCAAGCGGAAGTTTTATACAAAATGTATTACAATTTATGTTCTGATTTTTTTTTATATATTTTGATTTATTTTTGTTTTCAAATATTCGTCGAGGTGTATAATATATCTAATTTTATCTTCAATTGTGTTGTTATCAAGTGTTTGTGGTGTATGTTATTGTTATAAGTTATGTACAATTTTTGAAAAAGATATTAATTCTGTGTTAATGATTTAACGTGAATTGAGCTCAACTTTTTTAAGTTCTTGTTTAAAATTTATTGATTTTCATCTGTGTTTTATAACATGCTTCCCATCATTCAGCTGAACAACAGTTTTCCCAAAACTCCCAGCACACGCTTGGAAGAGACTGTTCCTACTTGGAAGGTCCGGTGCACGTACTGACCGAACCTGTTCTCGCGCTAAGGTTAAAGTTGACATTTGAAAAGTACTATGGCAAAACGGGTGAATTTTGAATTTTTGGTAAATTAAATTTATGATGTCTTATTGATCTTTGGACGGCCAATCCAATGGTGAGTCAGTTTCGGGGAAAACGGGTCTAAATAAATGAAACAAGCGCTTGAAAAAAAGTGTATCAGGGCAGAGCAGGCTATCAAGAATTAAACATGCAGTTGGTTAAAATCGTTTGTTACGTCTGTTATTTTAATTTGGAGATACTATATTATTATTTAAGCCATCTCAAAGCAATATTCACGTTTTTAGAAATGAATAGCTCTTTTTTTTTTTTTTTTTTTTTTTTTTTTGAAATTTCAATGAACTTTCAGCCGTGGACACACGGCCGACTATCGTCTCATCCACACTAAGGCACGTCCACACTATGTCGTAATCGCATATTACCGAGTTAGGGAGATCTACTCTTAAAGAAGTTTCCGATGCCTAGCAATTGGTCAGCTGTAAGGTACCGGATCGAACAAAACATTGCTTACGATGTGGTGAAGACCTACGTTGTCTTCGAACAGCTATTTGAGAGAAAAAAGGCCATTTCACTCCAGGAAGTTCCATCGATCGGAACAGAAGGATTCCCTTGGGTTAAGATGGAAAATATATACTTATGCAGTGTTTAAGAACCCCTCGAATACCACACAAACGGTTACAAATAAATTAAAACAAATCATTAATTCCTCCATAGAGTATTTTTTTCTGCATTGATCAAGGCTGGGCCGTAAACAAAACCTCTGTGGCCGACATCAATTTCCAGCTAATGCAATTTAAATTATTACTCATCTTTGAAATTTACGTTTTCCGATTGCATCCTTCATATTTAAAAATACATCCTAGGACATTTGTTTGACATCCTCCTACTCCTGTACTTACAAGTCGACTTAATAAAAAAAATATATAAATAAAATTGTGCTGCTACCTTGAGTTGTGTTGCTGGGCGGTGCCTGCGTCGTGTTCACATTGTCTTCAGTCAGCTCCAGTACGGTGGTCAGTTCTTCTTTGGTGGTCGTCACTTGCGTCTGGTTGCTGCTCTGGACGATTTCAACAACACTGAAACAGTTCAAAGGAATATTTTCAACTTTCCTACCGTTATATTTTTGTTCATAATCTTTCGTGGAGTCCCATAATTGAATACAAAAAAAAAAAAAAAAAAAAAAAAAAAAAAAAAAAAAGTTCCTATTCCTGGTTTAAATAACAAACCGTGCCACGTTTCCATTTGTCATCCATCAATCAACCTATTTCTAAGCTGAGAAATATTAATGTATAAAACTGGCCGACTTGTCGCCGACTACTGAAGCAGCCGATTAATCGACTTTCTCGACTAGTCGTTCCACCTCTAATAATAATATACATAATTATAAATAATACATATGTAAATCAAAAGTGTTTATGGTTCGAAAAAAAAATTAATTTTCTTTTGATTGATTACCGATATCCTATCAATACTGAATCAGACCAGTCTTTCAGATTTCTTTGTCAGAGTTCTCGTACAATGATTGCCTAATGTCTTGTAAAATCGAATGTTTTGTGAAAACAAAAATTATAATACATAATAAAATGAAATTGAAAATTGCAGGCTCGGTTAATCTAGTTTCTAGGGTAAGTAAAGAGAAGCATAATATTCTTAGGGTTTTTGTAGAATATCACAAAAAAAAAAAAATGATAAAAACATTCTGGGGGGTGCTAAAAGATTAAAAAATAAATTACTACC
This sequence comes from Euschistus heros, assembly GCA_003667255.2. Classification (NCBI taxonomy): domain Eukaryota; kingdom Metazoa; phylum Arthropoda; class Insecta; order Hemiptera; family Pentatomidae; genus Euschistus; species Euschistus heros. Next base: position 375,191 of record RCWM02000152.1, on the reverse strand, counting down.
CAAGTGCCTAAAATAGAAACATAGAAACTCCTCGAAGCTACTATTAGACAACCTATATATTTTAGTCAAAAATTGATAAAAGCTTATGAAATAATTTTGTTTCTATTTTTAAACAAAACAAAAATATAGCTATTCTTTACAAATATCTCATTCGTTCGAACTCAATATTGGCGAATTTATCTCAAACTCAACTTCAGTATGAAAATATTTATCTCTTTTAGAAAGTTTTGTCAACTAAACCTTTGTTTTAAATAAAACTTATTTTCTACTATTATCGTTATTATAGTTTATCTTGCAGTCGCATTGCATTTCTTTTTTATTCTGTACAAAGGAGACTTAGTTATTAGGAGAAGAATTGATGTATAACAAATAGTTATTTAGATATCACAAAACTATCGCCAAAGTCAGTGCTATCGATCGGTTCTGACTTTGGATCTTCGATTCTCGAAACCGATTCTTTTCTCACGAATCGATAGTACCGAGAATCAAGCATTCCTCATATATTTAAATAAATAAGCCTAAATATCGCGTCACTCCTGTCAGTATTTAGAAATTATGAGGTGTTAAACAGCTGTTTTATTTAGATTATATTTAAATAATAACATTAAATAATCATTTAATAATAATAATAATTTATTTATTTATTTATCCCACGCCCGTCTGTGGTAGCTTAGCCATCTGACGACGAGCCTCCCAATATCGACTTATAATGTCTTCTTCTGGGTAGGTGAGAGCAGTGCAAACCCTCAGGTGATCTCCGTCCATGCATCCTAGGTTACATAACGGGCAAAAGCCACTGTCAGCAAGACCAATGCAGTGCAAGTGGGCTTGCAAGTATTCGTGTCCTGTGATTAGTCGAAATTGTGCAACGGATTCAGGTCTCTCGATGTTTCTTGGGATCGGCCCTACCGTGGCAAGTTCCTCAAGTTCCTCCCACGTTTTGCCAGTGCTTGATGTCATCAGGGTCATTTTAGTTACGCTACTGACCGTGGCGTCTATCAGGTTTCTGGCTCTTTTAAAAGTGTGGCACGATAGACTGGTTTAATAGCCGGCAGAGTGTTTCCTCCAGACTCGACATATAGAAGGAATACCTCAGTGGACCAAGGACCCTCCAGAGATGGCTGAGTAGAAGACAAATCTGAAAATGCCGAAAGGCAAGAAAAGATCCTATTCCATATATCCTTTCTTTCCATGTATAAAATAAATTTAATAAATTCGGAGGCTTAAAAAAAAAAAAAAAAAAAAAAAAAAGGCTGGTCTGACTCTGCTCCCTGCTTAGTCTTGGCGTCAGCATACTCGTTACCATGTAGCCCCACGTGGCTGGGTATCCATTGTAGGAAGACGACCCAACCAGTCAAAATGAGTTCTGCAATTTTTCTGCGACACTTAATTGTCTCAATGCAATAATAATAATAATTTAAATAATTGAATGGGCCCGCCGAAAAACGTTCTAAGCGACAAACATAAAATTGTGAGTAATTAGTGAAATAAAATCATAATCTAAAGTTGTTTTGTTGGTTAGATTTTATATTTAAATATTAATTTGTTACTATGACGTACTATGATGCATTTTAAAAACTTTGAAATCGCCACTTCGGAAATTTTGTCGCTTAGAATGTTTTTCGGCGGAACCATTCAATTACTATTCTTGTAATACCCACAATTCAAAATAGGGGGGGGGGGGCGAAATTCCCAGGGCCCGGTCTCAGGTGACCACTTTTTGCAATTCAAATTACCGGGACCCTCATGCAAAAAAAAAAAAAAAATGCTAAGACAGTCTTTTTCATTAACACTTCCACTACACTCTTTGTTTTTGATAATTTGTTTTATCAATTTAATTAACGAGTTAATAATAATTATTAGTCGACGAAATGGAAATAGTTGTTAACCCAGTCAATATAATTTTTCGAATCCATAAGTTTAAAATTAAAAATTTCAGGGTTGTTTTAATTTTAACAGTTTTTTGCAAAGTTTTTCAATTTTTAATTAAGTTTTTAATTGTCATGCCTTTAGTTGACATCATCACAAATTTTATTTGATATAAACGATTCTATGGCGATTTATCGAATTAGGAAATTAATCAAACGTTGCAGTTTATTAGTAAAAAAAAAAAACAACGTATGTTTTTGGATGATGTGATGGGGGGGGGGAGAGGTTTGGGGGGAAATATATTTGCTCTGGGGCCCTGTTTGGCTCTCGGCGGCACTGATTGTGTGAATCAATTTCTACTGAGTTCTAATTTTTTAATTCGTATAGAACAAATTTATACAGTTTAAGCTTCAGGTGTAAAGTAAACAATATATGGAATAAGAAATTATGTGAGCAATGTGAAAGTATTTTGGAATGATCTGACACTTAGTCGTATCCTAGAAAAAATAATAATTTTAATTTACCTCGTTCACTTATTCAGGTAGCACAATTTCCTTAATTAAAAATATTTTAAAGCTTCCTATTGAGGCTCATAAAGACACAAACACCTGGATGAAGAAGACTCACCTGAGACATGCGAAGGCGAGGAAGACAGACATGGCAATGACGGAGAGGGCGGTGGAAGAGGTCCTGCTCTGTTTCTTGGTCTAATTACTCCTCAGTAATCCTTAATTAGCAGAATGAAGATGGCCACACTTGGGGGAAACAATCCTGCCACTCACTGTTTCTCTCATTTGAATTTTAAAATATTCTTCAGTCCATCTTCTCTACTTGCCGTCAGAGCAACTGGAGCGTCCTTGAGATCTTATCAGTGCGGTACTTTTGGGCTTTTCCCTAGTCTTCGAAATAAAAATTCTACGGTAAAATGCTTAATTTATTCATTTAGTTTCCATTTATGAGGAAGGAAATCTATATTATGTTTAGCGAAACGAATTTATAACATATTATAAATTTATAACAAACGTTACTTATTTCTTTGATTACAGTTTTGGGTGCCGCGTACAACATAGCTGGCTGGAGGCACCGTCAACTTACAATACAATACAAATATAACTTTATTTAACAAAGATATCAATTACCAAATACCATTTATTGATATTTACAACTTTTTTACAAAATTTTGGACTGATAAAAAAAAGCAAAAATAAAAAAACGCATATTGAAAAAATACATGCATTCCAATCTCGATTCCTGAGGCTGATAAAATACTCCCCTTCTTACGTGTCAAACGAAATAAATCTTATGTTTTCAATCAATCAAGAAACATTCATAAAGGTTGACCAAACAAAATTACAATTTTTACAAATGTATTGCCTAATGGTTCTTATTATTCTAAAGATAGATAAAACAAAACAGTTTTTCAACACACAAAACACCGCTAAGCATGGATCAGTCCTTATTTATTTTTGTCTCAACTTGCTCATCTCTGTTTACATCAGCAGTAGTTGGGAGTTAGATTACCCAATCGTGATCTCCATTGTATTGGGTTGTCACACATCAAATGTCCGGTTTTTCTTTATAGAGGACTAAAGCATGGCCTACTGATTCCTATCAAAATATTTACTATCTATAATAAGCACTTGTTAATGTTATATTTGCAAACTGTCTTTGTTTTTTTTCAAGTAGGCATACAGATTTCAATATAATTTCAGTATTTCGTAATTCCGCTGCCCAGGCAGCAAGAAATATTAATCATGCGTTTGGTGAAGGAAGTGCTAATAAAAAAAAACCGTCCATCGTTGGTTTACAAAATTTTCCTCAGGAGATACGACATTAGAAAATCTGCCCCATGGACGGGGATTCAACATCGTACTGCCAAGAAATTGACTTAATGCATCAAAATTTGATCAAGCAACTGGTAAACAGGAAAGGACCTATCCCTTTTCATGATAACGACCGACCTCATGTTTCAACACAGACAGTGAATAAATTAAAGGGGTTGGGCTATGAAGTACCACACCCCCCATATTCCCCTGATCTATCCCCTACAGACTACCACTTTTTTTCGGAGTTCGGACAACTTTTTGCGAGGAAAATTGCTTACCAATTATTTAGACTTTAAAAATGCATTTTCTGAATTCCTTTCATCACGTACTCAAAGTTTATCAAATCTGAGATAGAGAACTTTCTAAGCCGTTAGCAGAAGTGTATCGAAAATGAATGTAAATACTTTGAATAAAAAATATGTTAGATTTGATCTCATATTTCCTGGTTCTAAAAACTGTCATTTAATGTGTGACAACCCAATACTTTCTTCCAGAAGGACGTGCCCGACATTTAATGAGTCTTAGAAACTATAAAGAATAAAAGGAATATTTAACTAATTATTGTTGTTTACAACTCCATACATTTTATACAATAAGTAAATTCGAGAATAATGATTACAATGACATGCCAAAAACATGTTAAGAACTACTCACTAGTAGCACCTCAATGAAAATTGTACATTAGGTCTCTCGGCCATCTTCTTTTCAGACACCTCGGAGGATTATCGGGAATTGAGTGAGAAGCAGGTTGGGAGACTGACGGATTCGAGTGGGTATAGAGTTTACTATGAAAGGAGATATCTGGTTTGGGCCAAATCAGCAACGTATGAAACATTGAGATCTTTAAGGTGAAGTTTGTTTGAGACATAACAAGGAGCATTTTGGATTTTAAGGATTGGATAAGAGAAGAAATGAAAGGTTTAGTGGAGCCCCAAAGCTCAACTATTCTCCTCAAATGAGGCTAATTACTGTCGTGTAAATAAGTCTTTTGTAAAAAGCTTTGAACGCTTGTCTAGCCAATGTTGAAGTATTTGGAAATGACCTGGAGTTTCTTGACTTTTAAGTATGGTATGTAAGATATCAATTAAACTGAAATCCACAATTTTATGAAATACAATATAGAATTATTGATAACTACAGTGTTCAAAATACAAGGCTAACAAAGATATCAATTCAAGGTAATAATAACCATCAATAGCTATAAATTAATAGATTAAAAAAAAAGAAAAGAAATATCTGATTTAAGAAAACAAACAAAAAACCAATACGTGATTAATGCTAGCAAAAAATACAATAACTTATACAACCAATGATAGTAACAGAAGCTAATTAATTAATAAAAACAATAATACTTACATATATATCAATGCAAATTTAATCAATCGAAATTTCGATTTTGGTTTCTTACTGAAAGAAGAACAAATGAAAAAAAGAAAAATACGACCCTGCTATAATATTTCATGGACCATAAACATTTCGATTAAGGTTACAAAATACAGCAATGTATTTGTATATAACAATAAGTGTAACTTTAAATGAATAAAACAACGGCTGTAATATTAAAGTAGATTAAACAATTTTCTTTTTGGAGGAAGGTGAACAGCTTATTCTAGTTTTCGGGTTTAAAAGCCTGGCGGTATCCCTGGAGATCCAGCTACTTCAGACTGTCCTTTAGGCTGCTTTAGTTTGTCTACGACTGTCTTAAACAGATTTAGACTGTTTAAAACAAATTAGACTATATGAGACTGCTTTCGACTGTCTAAGAATGTCTTAAACTGTCTTAGCCTCTATTGGACTGCTTTAGACACTCTTAAATGTTTAAGACCACTTTAGTCTGTTTTACTCTATCTACGACTGCTTTAGACTGCCTTATGCTGTTTGGTCTGTCTAGGACTGGTTTAAACTATCTTTATATTTATATATTTTGATTTCGATTTTTTAATTTACTTTTTTCTATTTGATTATTTTCTTTTTGTTTTTGTATTTTATTTTTTAAATATATTTAATTTTTTTTTTTTAATAATTATTATAGTAATTTATTTTTTTAAATATTAATTTTATTAATTGATCATTTTCTTTTTATTTTGGTATTAATTTTATTTTATTTTTTTAATTTATTTTATTTTATTATTATTATTTTTTTTCCGATTCGGCCTGCTGTGGACCACGTTATTTCAACTGCTTGCGCCCTTGAGCGTTAAATTCTTCCCCAGTACTCTCGCATTCTTATCCTGTGAGCCTCCTTTCTTTCATCAGTCCACTTCTTGCCTGTTTGCAGCTTTGGTATTTCTTGGAAACAATTGTATCCTCAGTTTTTTCTGGAGAGGAGCTCGTTCCTGGATGTCTTAGAGTGTGATTCCTATTTCTTTAAGGTCTTTTTCAACTTCGGTGAACAAAGGTCCCTTGGTTTTCTCGTCCTCGAAAGTAGGAAAAGATCTTGTTGGTCTGCCTCTGTGAGCTCATGTGTGTTACATGGCCATAAAATCTATTTTCTTTTTATTTAATTTTTTTTTTTTTCGTATCGGCCTACTAAGGACCACGTCATTTCAGCTGGCTCTCCTTGGCTTTGACATTATCCCAATACTCCTCCTGGTGTTGGTCCTTTTCTGTCTTCGGTCCACATCTTTTGGTTTCTCATGAAAACTATAGTGGTGCCCGAGTATCTTCTTAAGTGGGTCGCGCTTCTGGATGTCTTCGAAAGTAATCCCGGTCTCCAGCAGGTCTTTTTCTACCTCGGTAAACCAGGCTCTCTTGGTCTTCTTATCCTTAAAGTAAGTGAAGATCTTGTTCGTCAGTCGTGTTGGATTCATTCTCGCTATGTGGCCATAGAAAGTGATTCTCCTTTTCTTCATGACGTTAGTGATTTTTTAAATATTATTTTTCTTATTTATTTTTAATTTAATACAATTTTTTTCTTTACATACAAATTTTATTATTTTTATTTTCATTTTCTTTTTTAAATTAATTTAAGTTATATATATATATATATATATATATATATATATATATATATATATATATATTTTTCTTTTATATATAATTTGTAATTATTCTATTATATGTAATTATTCTATTAGCGTATTGTTTTATTATTATTTTTTTTTTTTGTTGTCCTACTTTTTTTTTTTTTTTCTCTCTCTCTTCTTTTCTCATGTATATATTTATCACAAAGTTCTATTTTCAATTGTATATTCATATATTACCTTTTATGCTTATTATTGTCCATTTGAAATTAAGATAGCCAGACTATTGTACAACTTATTATACATGTCTGTTATTCTTAGGGGACAATTTGTCCCAGAATAAAGATTTTTTTTCATTTCATTTCATTTCATAATTTTAATTTTTTTTTTTTTTTTTTTTTTTTTTATTTCATTTGAGTTTGTCATATTATTGAATATCAAAAGTGTTGATTACAAATCCTTAATCGGAAACTTAATTATAACTTTTGATATTCTTTCAATTATTTAATTAACTCTTTCGATATTCTTTAGTAAAATAATTTATTTGTTTGTTCATTATTGTATCATTTTGGTCACATCCATTTTTTTGTCATTTTGTGCCCTGAAGAAGACCTGCAAAGTAATTCGAAACGTCTCTCCTGTCAGCAGCCCTGCCATTATATCATTATAGTCAACCATACTATTTTCTTTAAGATGTAGAATATATATATTTTATAACCTATATATAGGTATTGGTCAGTAGATAGTAAACAACTTCGTGAATTTAATAGACCAGGGGTTTTACATCCAAAGAAGTGGGAATGCTTTCTTTTTACTCAGAAAAATATTTTATCTTAATTCTAATCAGTTTCCACGATCTGGTGAAAGTATGGTCAATGAGTGCTCTCAACTGTAAATCTTCTGGAGATCGTTATAAGCCTAAAAGGTTTAATAGAATTCAATTATATTTAATTAATTGTTTCTACTGCTATCATTTCCGATCTTGTTAATCTCCAATTTAATATCTATCATACCACTAAGAAGCTTCATGAATATTATAATATCGTAATTAACTTTTATTATTTTAATAATCTTATATTACGTGATGTTCACTTTTTTTTTTTTTTTTTTTTTTTTTTTTTTTTTTTTTTTTTTTTTTTTTTTTTTTTTTTTTTTTTTTTTTTTTTTTTTTTTTTTAAATTAATCCTTCTATTGAAATTTACAACTGTATAGAAATATATATTAAGTAAACAAACTCAATTATATTTTCTTAGTTATGATTATAATAAATTCTATTTTATTAAATTATAATAAACAGGGGCTTTCTAAACAAGGTTTGTTAGCAAAGAAATATTAAAGGATAGCAATTACGTACAGACAGAACTGAATAATAACACCAGTACTAACTGGAACCACTACTTGATCAATTCACACACTACTCGACCTTACGTACAAAGTTTCACACTGTACTCACTGTTATATTAAAAACCAGTTGCATAGCAACGAGAAGCTAAAAGATCTAGACGAGTCTATGGTTGCCTAGCAACGGCTGCTCTCGCCAATTTCGTTACAACATATACGATTATGACGATATATAAAAAAATTTAAAGAAACTCATTAAGTTCTATAATAGAGGGCTTAGACATCTTCTTTTTAGGCGCCTCGGAACATTATCGGGAATCAAATGGAAAGCTGAGAAGGAACAGAATGGGAACATAGCTTATTGTAAAATATAAATATCTGGTTCGTGCTAAATTAGCCAGATATTTGACATCAAGATCATTGTGGGTTAGTTTATCTGTGACATAATGAGAAGCAGTAAGGATTTTGGATTAAGAGGACTGGATAGGAGAGATCAAATTCACACTAACTGAGTTAAATTCATCATTAACTGAATTATATGATTGGAATCAAGAACAAAAAGCGAAACTTTTCTAGGATTTTAAGTTAGGTGACAAATAGTAACAAGAAAGACCAGGATCAGGTACTGCTATCGACGAGCCGCTCCACCAAATCGGTCGACCAGTGATGCACCTGCCGTTCGATTCTGACTCTTCTCTTCGAGTTTATATTTATCAATAGCTCTTTTCTATAACCTCACATGTCTACAGTTTCAAATTGGATTGTGTTCTTTAGTGTCTTAGGTATCGTCTGCTTGGAGGTAAAAGTCATTAAGTAACAAAATCAATTTTTTCCCGTTTCAATATTCAAACGGGAATATGCACATTAAAAATTTGTCAGATAGCTATAGGTATAATGAATTTTCTTATTCTCTAATGTGCGTATATAGCAATTATATTCACTCGGTGACTTTTCATACTTATCGGAAATGATATCAACACTCAATGACTTTTTGTCGAATTTGAAAACATTGCCCTTAGTGACTTCTACCTCCAATATATTTAGCCTTCTTAAATATAAAGAGGTGAAACTGAAGTTAACAACATGAGTTTCAACATGGATTTAGTGTTTTATATATTGATGTTTTTTCATTTCCTCTTCCCTAGCGAATGAAAGTGTAACACAAGTTAACAAGATTAGTTTCTACATGGATTCGGTGTTTTATATATTATGGGGGGAGGGGAGGCAAAATATCCTGGGCCCGGTCTATGGTGACCTCTGTTGGGAGTGGGAGGTTTAGGGAGCCTGGGCAATGAGTTTGCCCTGGGGCCCGGTTTGGTCGACTGTATTGTATCTTGAGAGTCTACAAAGAACATAATCTGGGAATAGCGCTGTTACTTTTCTCCCTTAGCCAGCACTGAAGGAAATGGATTAACTTCTCCATCAAAATTTGTGCCCCGCCTTTTAGCCGGAATGGCTAAAATCATACCGCCTTCATTTGATTTTAGTTTTTTTTTTTCAAGAGTCCACGGAAATTACATTTTTTTCCGGGAAAAACTTGAAGCTATTTTAGAAGCTAGGAATTTTCACTCTTTCAAAAATTGGTAATTTATTTACCAGCAAAGAAGGAAAAACTTAAGATGGGAACGTCCTTGGAGGTGACAAAACCGACGTTTAAAAACAAATAAGGCCAATAAAACATTAGTTAAGATGTTTTTTTAATGAGATAATAAAACAACGCATTTTTTAATAGGTGTTAGAAGACAAAAATGAAACCACAGTTGTAGGCCCAGTACGGATGAGAGACCTAAAACTTCTACGTTTTCTGAGAATCACCTATAAATTCTTTGAAAAGTTTTGACTTAATAGTTGCGAATGCTACCTCCTCCCATCATGGCTTACGAGTGATCCTTTCATTGGTCTTGTTTTGTTTTATTAAATACGTGCCTATTCATAGATTCCATTATTCATTCACGAATAGGAGATATAAAGGAACTAATATTTAAATATTTATGTTATTTTGATACAATGTTTTGTAATAAACTGCAGTTTTTCTTTCAAGTTTAAGGAAATTCTAAAAGCAAATATTAGCTATTTACAGTAGGTTGTTATACTTGTCAACAACAAAAACAAAGAACCTAATAGCAAATGTGGGAAGGTTATAGTTCGGTTATTTTATGCGGGGTTTGTTTCTGAGCTTCAATGTTTATCTTTTAGTATTTCCAATTGGAGTTGATCATTGATTCTTCCGAAAAGTCATTTAAATTTTTGAACCCGTTGTTATAGCCTTAAAAGAAGTAAGAAAAGTTTTTTGTCTATCCATAATCGTTTGTTGACAGGATAGTGCGGAACAGTGTTAGTTTTCTTTCTGCAGATTCTGACTGCTTGTTGTTTCTAGATGGCTGGCCCGCCGCACACTTTCCAGACTGGTTTCCCTAATGCTCAGCAAGCAGCTATGAGGAATCAGTTTGTAGCTGCTGGGGGATTAATGACACCAAGTCAAGGTGGTTTGATGGCCCCCAACCAGACTGGTCTTATGACTCCCACTCAGCAATCAGGTATATTTTGGATTCTTTATATGCATATTAAAAAAAAAAAGGTTCCCCAGCAAATAAAATGCCTGCTTGACAATGCACATGAGCTTGAAATGCAATTATATTTTCTGAAACCTGCTGTATTACAATTAGTTTTTTATGATGGTTAAAGGTAGGCATGATCAAATTTATATTTGAAGAAAGTCAAGTTATTTACTAATATGGTTAAGGCTACAATGTACTATATTACTCATATTTATTAAATTTAGGAACATTTATATTCTTTAATCATAACTATTTCATTTAATGAAAGTCCTATATGGTAATATTTCAGCTATGGTGGCACAACAAGGCTACGGAGTCGGGGTTGGTGTGGTCGGTATGCCTCAAGCTGCTGCTGCACAAACTCAACAAATGCAAATTCAACAACAGCAAATGCAGATTCAGCAACAGCAACAGCTACAACAAATGCAGCAACAACAGCAGCAGCAACAGCAACAACAGGCAAGTATTAAAAATTAATTTATATCTTGGGTTAATATTTAATGCTATTATAAATAAGCTAATGCTTTCATGAATAATTGATCCCCCACATGATGTTGCTTTATTTCTTTAGGTCACAAAACAAAAGATAAATTTTGATCTTATGTTTATGTTTATTTGAATATTTATAGGATGAGAATTTGTATATCTCTTTTTAGGTTCTTTTTTGACCTATCTTAAGACTCGAAAGTTTTGAATCTTCCTTAATTTTATTGATTTCCAAGATACACAGATTAATTGATGAATAAATTAGTGTGTTTGCATTATTTGTTCTAATATTTGTGCTTAATAAAATGATAAATGTCTTAGGCTGGCGGTGCTGTTCCACAACAAGGAGCTCAAAATAAGGAATTTAATACTGCTTCTTTGTGTCGCTATGGTCAAGAGACCGTACAAGATATAGTATCAAGAACACAGGAGGTTTTTCAAACGCTGAAAGTAATGCAGGTGAGTTATGGTACATTTAGTTGTACTATTGTAACCTACCCCAATGGAATGGTCTTTCTATTTTTTTCATCTATACTGTTTACATTCCTAAAATATTTACTCAATTTCATATATCACTGCAGTCAAGTTACTTTCTCCTAATGAAAAATTATATAGCTTTTGCTTGGATTCAAATTGATTTTTGAAATTAAATATATGAGCTTTGTTTCTATTATAGCCACCTAATGGAACACCTCAAGGAGCCACTACCAGTAACGAAAAGAAAGGCAAAATGCAGGAGCAGCTAAGAACTATCCGATTACTGTTCAAACGATTGAGGTTGATCTACGAGAAATGCAATGAAAGTTGCCAACTTCAAGGAATGGAGTATATGCATATAGAGGTAAGGGTACATAATTTTAGCATCGTAAACTTAAATTCATTATTAGAAACTTCTGATATCAGTTATTTTTTTTATTTTTTGAATAAAAATAAATAATTTTTTTATGGCATATAATCTGCATTAAATAATTTATTTGAATTAATATATGGGTCATTCCATGTCAAATCAACCAATTCTATATCAGATTTGGACCTTGACCTCACATTTGCCTAGCGTATATCTCACAAACAGTAAAGAATATTAAAAATGTATATAAAATCAAAATTGTAGAGAATTTAATTAAATTTAATTTAGCAAATAGTCATATTTTGCATACGATGCACCGTTTTCAAGATATGAGCACAAAACCAAAAAATGAGACCTTCCTGTTCCCATGCCCGAAAACTCCAGGATGTTTAGTATGTTTACATTCCAACTACCCTGAACAAGTTTCCGAAGAAAAACCTTGGATTACAGAAAACGCACTCTATAATTCTTTATTGACTAGATTAACTTTTCATTAAAAAAAAAGGCAAAATATTTTTTTTACAAGAACTCTTATCCGTCCCATTCTAAAATTTTGCCCACACGTAGTCTGTTGTAGTATAAATCACATAGATTTTTTTTTTCCAAAAATTCGAAGGGTACGTATTTTGGGAATTATGAAAACCATTTTTGGGCGTTTCGAAAAAACTCGAAATGAATGGAAAATATATCAAGTGATATATCAAATTAAAGGGCGTTTCAAATGGAAAAGAATGCCACAAATTCTAATGCTCTAGGAGCAATAGGTTTTTAATGGCGTAATTTTGAATGAATGAGAATTTTGAATGCTGAGTGAGGACCGAAAACAGCAGTTTTTTGAGTTTTTAAAAGCTCATAACTCAAAAACCGAAATTCAGAAAATGTTATTTTTTACATTTTTACTAGTCTTGGTATGTACAACTTCTATATGAAAAATCATTGAAATCGGTGAGGTCAAGGTTCAACTCATTGGACATGGAATGACCCATACCTATGGCCTTGATTATTTCTTCATGGTTTAATTATTGTGTAGGATTATAATTTCCAGCTCTTTTCTTTTTTTTTTTTTTTTTTTTTTTTTTTTATATACAGTTGTCTGAGGAGCACGACTCAACTGCTGAAGCACTGAATCATTCATTATTTAGTTTTATAAAAGCCTTAACTCGAAATCATTCAAACATATTTTTTTATTATTCAGTGTCATAATTTTTCACACAGTTTCTTTATTATACTTTGACTCTCCTTGACATTGCTACGATCAAGATAAAACACATTTAAAAATAACAACCAACTTTTGTCAAATTCATAACTTCAAATGATTAATTCTTTCATTGTTTTCGTCTTTTTTCAGTTTAGTATTAATGTTTAAAGTGAATTATAATCTTAATTTAGTACATTTTTTTCCAGAGTTTGATTCCCATAAAAGAAGAGAAGGATCTGAAATCAGATGAAAGAAAAACTTCAGAGCCATATAGACTTGCCTGTGATGAAAGCAAAGAAGTTATGGAGGTAAAATAATGCTTGATTTATGTCTTAATGGAGTAAAATTAATATCTTGAATCTAATTTATTGTTTTCATTTAAACTTTTTTCAGCAAGTTGTGTTGAAAAATAAACAGTTAAAAGAAATCATCGAATGCCTCAGAAGAATAATATGGGAAATCAATACAATGCTTACTATGAGAAGATCTTAGTTTATTTTCATCTTCAAGTTCAAAGTGCAAATAAGAAGTCTGGTACGTATATTTCAATTTGTAGATTTGTATAGCAAAATGTCTCTTTTGTGTTTTCTTTATACGTTTTATATTCATCAATGAAATGTTAGGTATTGATTCAGTTAAATCACCTGGTGTTTGTTGGCTACCGATATACATTGATCAATAATTTTACTTGTGAGCAATCATTAATCGGTACAGTAATAGACAGGTCTGGGAAGCTGGATGCAGAAATATCCAATAGGATTAAAAGTTTACCACCAGATATGTACCTCTGTTGTAGGAAAGTGAGAATTGGGAAAGCATCCCAGTAAAAATTACCAAAATCAAACATTTATGTCTTATAACTTTGTTGTTTAATGACATGTCAACGCCATTTTTTTTTTTTTTTTTTTTTTTTTTTTTTTTCTGCTGTAATTACTAATACATTGTCCATTTAAAATAAAAAAGATTTGATGCAAAAAACAAATTTAAAAAAATGGGTGATTGTTAAATCTTGTTAAAGGCAATAAAAAATAAATAATTAAGAACTTCAAGTTTTAGTTAAAAAAAAAAAAAATAATAAAAAAGTAAGGGTAACAGCCAAGTCCAAATTATATTAAAAACATATTGTTTTTTTGCCTTTATCAAGATTTAACTATCACCCGTCTGTTTTTTTTTGTATTTGTTTTTTGCATCAAATCTTTTTTATTTTACACGGACAATGTATTAGTAATTACAGCAATAAAAAAAAATGGCGATATATCAGCAAAAACGAAGTTATAAGGCATAAATGTTTCGTTTTGGCCCTTTTTTCAAAAAAATTCATAAAAAAAAACAAAAAAAAAAACATAAGACTTTGTATATATGTAAGTGACCTGAAATAGGTTCAAAATGAACCTCCTTACCCGAGATACCTCTTTGGCCAACGATCTTCTGAACACCCTGTGCATTTACATCAGTATGTACTATCATATAATAATAATAATAATAATATTAATTCACATTAGACTCTAGAGTGACCTTGAAGCGGGAATGTAATATTAGGAATATTAATAATACTTTTTTTTTTTTTATTATTGAGTAACAATATCATAACTGTTATGAGAGTTAATGGACAGACGGTTACACTCTCGAAACCACGATAGTCCCCGTAAAAACATGTACCATGTTAAAATTGTGTTTTTCCTAAAATATGATTTTTTAACTCGACTATTCACAAGTGCCATAGTTATTTTGTTGAGTATCCTCTCGTTCTAATAACCTCAAGGACCAACTTTAGCATTTATTTCATCAGTACTTTTATTGTACCTGGTTTGCAGTTTTCTTGCAATTCTGGGATTATCCCTATTAGATCTTTTAGTTCATATGTACCAATAAATATATGTTAATAGAAAAGAAAAAGGCAAAAAGTACAATGAATAGAGATGTAGTGTATGAAAATGACTCACTAAATGTAATAATACTAGTTAGTAACTATGTGTAAAAAAGTCTTTGTCAACACAATAAGGAAAACTTTTCCTTAGAAATATGTATACAGTGGCTCACAGTGAAAATAAAACCTATAGGGAGAAAGAAAATGTTTCACAGTTAGGCATAATGTTTTTTTTTTTTTTTTTTCTAGCTCTTCTGGCTTCTCTCATACATTACAACTTCCATTGCACCCAAAAATAACTTTCATCAGCAAGTAATACTGTTGTCCAAAGCTGAGGGTCCTTCAGTAAATATTTATGTGCAAATTGTATCACAACTTTTTGATTTTTTGTGCTGATGAAAGTTTTCTTTCAAGCTATTTCTCCATAAAAAAATTTTTTCTTAGGAAATGCCATACTGTATCTGCACTTACTGGCTTACCTAAGCAGTTAGTTCTGTGGCTATTTCGGGTGCATTCAATTGTGGATTTCTTTTTATTTCCCTGACGATTCAAGTCTCATCCCTAACAGTTAACATTTTTCTAGTGCTTTAAACTATTTTTTTGGCAATGCGCTTTTTGTTCTTGGATCTCTCTACAATATGGTGGACAGTTGTATGGCTTTTTTAAAATAATTTCGGCTGTTTGATTTTAAGATTTCCCATCATTTAAATGTTAAATGCCCAACCTACATTCTTTCGACATGTGTGTGCTCTCATTATTGAAAAAAGTTCTAAAACATGGCAGATTTTGTTCAACTTGCTTTGAAAAGAGCCAAACACTTACAACACAAAAGTTTAACTGAAGTAAAATAGTTTAAGGTAAACAAATATGTACTATTTTCAAAGGTCTACCATTTTCACTGTGAGATAAGTAATCGTAAACAAATGTTTTATTTTTATTATCAAATTGTTTATTTTTATATGTTTATATGCAAATTGCATACTACTACGATATTTAGTGATTTCAAAAAATTATTGTTTTTAACATAATATAATTTGAACTATTTATTTATTCAAAGACATCTATAAATATCCTGGTATACCCTTTTGACTGGGAGCCACTGTATATCAATTCTGAATATTTCTTGTAATATAATTTAAAATAACACAGATAAAGAAGAAGTGTAACTGGTGCATCAATTTATTCTTTAATCATGCATTAATATATTATGTTTTATTAATTACGCATAAGCGATATTATGTTTGGGTCATTATCTCATTTTGGTTCTATGCTTCAGATTCAATTATGGAGACCTGTCAAGGGATCGAGATCTCTTAGAATATAGCTGAAACCTACCTCCACTGATAAAAATGGAAATGAAATTTGTAAATATTATTTTATGTATTATGTAAACATAGTCATTATATTATTACAAATACTAAAATTAGATCAAAGAATGTGTATATGTAAATAAATATTATCTGTTTAAAAATTGTTTTTTTATTAAAACTTTATCACATCGAAAAGAAATGGAATACTGTAAAACATAATACTAACAAGGGGACATTTGGAGTTGTAACTCACAGATTTGAATGCCGATTTTTGTGTGGGTAGTAGGGACCTATAATAGTACAAAACTAGATTATAGCTGCCCATGGGCATTAGGAGCCGGGAAAAAAAAAAAAAAATATGAAAATCACATTTTATTTTATTAGGATTGATCCTTCTATATCATCATGCTTACCTCAAGACATTTTATTATTTTTTTTCTAAGCTCTTCAAGTCAAGGTAGAGAAATGATTCTTTCACGTTTAATTGCAGTTAGGATTTAGGGTGCTCTAAAATGACAAAATTCCAAGGAAATTCACTGTAAATCAGTAGAGACTTTTTTTCATGAGCAACTGACTTCAAATCTCGATTTAATGCACCTTATATGTGAAATTTTATCAAAATAAAAAAATAATGATTTTTTACCCCTTTCGAGGAGATTAAAATTTTGAAGTTGAGATTTCATCAACAATTTCTCAAGGCCATAGCAACGACTGCATTCAACCGATTACAATAGTAATAGCATCACAAGAATCAGCGTACATTCTGTTTTTTATAACACTGCATATTTTACTCCAGATTTTAGTGGACAAAAACTGATATGAATGAAAAAATCCGAGGTCAGCTATAACTTGAGATATTTCAATTAGGGGAAATCCTGCGACCTCTGGATTTGGGACAAACCATGCAGTTTTAGTGCTTCTAGAAGACATCCACAAATTAAAATTTGGTCTTATTCGGTGGCGAAATATGTGAGATAGCACAAATTATTTACATTTTTTCAGAAATTGACAGCCCCTTGCCTTCTAAAATCCTACAAAATTTTAATGGTAAAAAAAATTTATTTTTGATTTCGACATTTAGTTTCTACATGTTTTTTGAGATGAGGATATCTGAAAATAATATCAGTTTTTGGTTTAAAACTTTTTCTCACCCATATTTTTATTTCAAATTGCATTGAAATCCTAAGATTGATGAATAATCTAAAATTAATATAAGGTTTTGGCTAAAAAATATGTATATTTTTTTTAATGGTCTTATTTGAAATTTATTGTGTAAAAATTAATATAATAATAGAAATAAATCATTTTAAAACGTCTTATTTACATAATATAGGTGAGAAAAATTTTTAAACTAAAAACTGATATTTTCAGATTCCTCATCTCAAAAAACTTGTAGAAACTAAATTTTGTCAAAATCAAAAATAATTTTTTTTTTTTACCTTTAAAATTTTGTAGGATTTTAGAAGGCAAGGGCTGTCAATTTCTGACTCAAGTTATAGCTGACCTCGGAATTTTTCATTCACATCAGTTTTTGTCCACTAAAATCTGGAGTAAATCCTATGTTATATACATAGATAAAAAGCAGAATGTATGCTGATTCTTGTGATGCTATTACTACTGTAATCGGTTGAACACAGCAGTTGTTATAGCCTTTAGAAATTGTTGATAAAATAACTTCAAAATTTTAACCTCCTCGAAAGGGGTAAAAAATCATTAGTTTTTGGTTTTGATAAAATTTCACATATAAGGGTTTTATGTTGTGTTCGAGATTTGAGGTCAGTTGTTCATGAAAAAAAGTCTCTACTGATTTACAGTAGATTTCCTTGGAATTTGTCATTTTTGAGCACCCTAAAGCCGGTAGTGTCTTGAGCATAACAAAAGTATTTTTATATCAAATAACATACCTAACTGCAATTAAACGTGAAAGAATCATTTCTCTATCTTGACTAAGTGCTGAGAAAAAAAAAATAAAATGTGATTTTCATATTTTTTTTTTTTTTTCTCGGCTCCTAATGCCTATTGGCGGCTATAACTCTAGTTTTGTACTATCATAGGTCCCTACTACCCACACAAAAATCGGCATTCAAATCTGTGAGTTACAACTCCAAACGTCCCCTTGTAAGACTAATAAATAATCTTTCCCTAATAAGAAGAGGCTTTGATGTATTCCAAATGGATGTATACTTGTAACTTTGTTGTCAAAGAACAGCTAGAGGATTGCTAAATATAGAACATAGCATAGAATAAATGTCCTTTGATTAACTCTCAGAACACCATGTTTTAATAATGTTAACCACACCTAACCTGTTATCTACCGGTGCAAACATCTGTGAATGTGATACGCTAAGTTTCACATTTACTAAATAGACGAAAAACTGTTGATAAATCTCATACTAACAAACTTTTGTCAAATATTTATACCATCAGACTTATGCCTCCCAGAAATTTTTTTTAACATGTTGACTGCTGAGTCCTTCGACCATGGTCCTTTCTCTGTGCAGAAAGTTTTTCATAAGGAATTTACTTGGCATTGTTTTATACTTACCATAAATAACTTCAGTATACTTTAATGTTTCTCTTAGCTTAATGTCCTTATGTACTCCAACTAGGGCAGGAAGGAGGGGTTATCCTTTAGGTTACCAACCTATTCTAGCCAGGGTGGGAAGGTCGATTCATTTTGTGGGTCTGCCAAAAAATAAATTTCAACCCGCTTAGGTGGGATTCGAGGTCATGATCTTCTGTACCGAACGCTTGTTTGTTGTGACATTATTGAAAATACTACCTAATTGCCATTACAATTATCTATCATACTTTGGAATAGAATATTCAGCCTTAAAATAGTATCAAATAACTTCATAACTTACATTATTTTCTAATTTGAAGGTCATTTAAATTTAGTCATATAAGCATTTGAGAATTACCTCTGAAACAACTAGTCGTAGTTAGTTTTTTCGTTGCTCAAGTATGCAGTTTCTAAAAGAAAGATGAACCAAAAATGACTTGACCTGTGATCGCAACATCAAGGTTATGGCATAACTTTTGAATGAAAAAGCTAATATTTATTTTTATCATTTCAGAATATTAATGGTCAACCATTCCTGGCCTCTTTATCTTGCATACTTGGGAAATGTGGCCATTTGGGAAAATTGTAAAAAAAAAAATTTCAAAAATAACTTTGAAGATATTGTTTAATACAGAGGTTCTTTACATTTGGGAAATGTGGCTGCTTCGAAAATGAAATGTTGCACAGAATATTTAGTCCTAAAATGTATGAGAACACATTAGGATTAAGAAAGCTTCATTAAGCGTCATTGTGGGACATTCATCCAGTGGGTATAGTGCAGATAAAAGAAGCACAACGATTAAAATGAGCATGTCATTGGATTTAATTAATAACAGAATTTCAAGAAAGGTGCGTAGCATTGAATTGTCCGAGATGCGGATGAGAGGATTGTGTCAGTCTTGGGGATTTAGGTTTTGATGGATGGGAATAAGGGAGGTGTGTAATTTGAGATTGATGTCAACATTTTTAAAGACTTTTAATAAGTTAACTAAAGAAAATTTTTCCTCATAGTGGCTACTTGACACAAATTACCCTTATCTTACTAATTCTCTGTATATATTATAAAATAATAAAGGATTTAAGGAATAATAAAAAAGAAGTAGGTATTTATTAAAGCATGATCAACAATATAAAAAAGTGACAAATTATAACAAAAT
Source organism: Euschistus heros (assembly GCA_003667255.2). NCBI lineage: Eukaryota > Metazoa > Arthropoda > Insecta > Hemiptera > Pentatomidae > Euschistus > Euschistus heros. The sequence continues at coordinate 355,206 of RCWM02000152.1, read as the reverse complement.
AAATTCTGACGATTCTAAACCAGAGTTATATATTACAATTCAATTCTTTCCTTCAAATTCAAATTTAGTAATGGTAATTAAAATTTTGTAAAAAAATAAAAACAAAAAACTATTACATCTTTAAAACTAAGTTTTAAACATAAATAATGCAGGATTTGGCCTAGACTAGATGAGTGATCAACACAAGGTACAATAAACCATAATGAAATAAGGTAAAATAAGAAACTAAGAAAAATGCTTTGCATTACAAAATTTTACACTTGAATGTAATAATTCGTTAAAATTACTACTACAAAACATAAATGAGCAATCAAAAAGAAAACAAAGATCATTTTTATTATTCTTTAATTGAGAATGTCTTTTTTTTTTTTTTTTTGATAAATTTTACAATCTATCACACTGAAGAGCAATAAGTAATAAAACTATAATAATATATTATTACAAAAATTGTAAACTTGAATCATAGACAACCTAGTAACAAAATTAATGTAAAACAATTAAGGTGCACAGCTCGCACCAACAAATGGACTACTTGAATCTTTAGAAAGATACTTTTGAAATGGACTTCGCCAGCTGTGATTTGTTTTCAGGTAACAGTCGCCACACACTGACATGTATTTAGGTTGTTTTCCAAAATCCTCCTAAAAAAATGTCATTAAATCAATATACTAGACTAGAAATTAAATACGATACAATATAACAATCAATTACATAAATGATCTTCTTATCTTATTACAATCAAAATCCACCCTGAGGTATAGCTCCATGAAATAATTAAAGTAATTGAATTAACAAATCTTAAATACATGAATATGCTGTTTTTAAAGAACCATTCATCACTAGCATGATGTACATAAGTACATTAGACACTTTTGAAAATTTCTGATAAGAGCGATCAAAAGTGGCTGAGGTTTTCAAATAAAAAAAATATACTTTCCATAAAGTAAATTTTAATACTTTATTAAAACAATCTGTACTATTATATAAAATGGTAAACCATTTTTCATTTGTGAACACAAAAACCATGAAAACTACTCAACCAAATTTTAAGCACATCACCTTTATAGTTCTAGGAATGTTTAGCAACAATAAAATCTATTGATTTTCAGTTTATTTGTTATTGAGAAAGCAATAATAATGTGGATAACAGTGAAGTTTGAAAATTGACCAATAGGTGGCGAGTGCCATTCTACATCATAGGTTGCAAAGTTACGGTTTTATATAGAGCTTGAAATTCTTAAAAAATATAATTATATTCAAATTAATTTTTAAAAAAAGATTTAAATATGTGGTCCGACATGTGGATCCCAGTGATATTTGAAACCAATCAATATGTGCTTGGAACAATTTCGCAATAGTTAAGAATGGTAAAATTAAAGAAAGCATCTGTAGCAAATTTCAACATTATCTTCATAGGTTTATTAATTTAAATGTTTAATGTTGAGTGACAGAAACAAGGATTGCCAAACTGTTAATGGTTAGTAATTAAAATCCAACCAGATGAAATCAGTAAAATTATTTATGTCAAATAAAAATTATTACCAAATCAAAATATCGATCCTTTACTTTCTGATATTAGGGGTAAAAACATGATCCATGGGCCTTTAGTTGTAAGCACTGATAATGCAGTCCATTATCCATATGAATTTTTTAATGATCTCTGTCCTTCTGGATTACCAACTCATACATTAAAATTAAAAATTGGATGTCTAATTATGCTTTTACGTAATCTTCAAACAACTAATCAGTGAAATTTTAACCAGGTTAATAACGACTGCAATGCGTGGAAATATCATTGAAGAAATAATGCTTAATTGTATACTTCAATACAAGTACCAAATAAAAATTTAATTATTAGTTAAACTTATCTAAGTTCTTTACTAATGAGAGCGGGCAAAGGCGAGACAGGGGATGCTATTTCTTAATAAAATCATAGTATCATTTATATATTACTTTTTTCTATTAAAATGAAAAAAAAACTTATACCTCACTGCTCTGAATTGCCTTGGAATAAGTGGCTTCATTGGCACATGACATACATATTGCTGTCAGCTTTGTCACAGATTCTGATAGAGGAATAAGCTGAAGCGCATTCTTGAAAACAGTTTCTCCACAACTGTCCAAAGCAGCTACGATAACTTTTTTTCCATTGTCACTTTCCTTTTGACAAAAGGAAACCAAATCTGGAAACTTTTACAATCTTAATAAATCAATCATCAGTGAAGTTAACCAATTAATTAATTAATTAATAAAAATTGAAATTGAGAAAATACTTACCTATATTTTTATCATAAGATTACATGATAATTGAAGGATTCGCTGCAAAAATGAGGTCAGCTCATATGAGCTCCACATATCAGTTTTTTTGTGAAAAATTTTAAACCAGTTTGAAAATACAACAAACTTGCCAAAAACAAACATGAGAGTCCCAATCTTATGATTCACATGTTAACTAACAATTAGAACTAAGTCATCTAACAAAATATGTATATATATACATATATGTATTTATTTTGTTGTTTATTTATCACAAATTTTACATAAGCTTCAATCTCTGACTAGAGCTAGAGCTATAGCTCTTTTTTGCAGCAAACCCTTCAATCAATTGCAAACACTTACAATCTATAATACCTATAATCTTTTCAATCAAAATTAAAATACAAAATCCATTTCCACAGATTTAATTTTATTTATTTTTAATACCATTACGTTTAATATGTAATAATTTTGGTATCTGTATCGACGAGGCACTTAACCGAATTGGCCCATAGGTACAACAGAAGTTAATATTAGTTTCTACATAGGTTTAGAGTTTGAAGTAGAATAACCTCCACTCTTAAAAAGTAGTGACTAAAACATGGGAATAAATTGTAAAATGTTAGAATAGAAGCGTGAAGGGTCTGGAGCACATCGCCAATATAAGTAGCATAACTTTAAATAATCATGAGCACTAGTAATTGTTTTAAGAGAGGTTTTAAATCAAAACAGAACAGTTTATTTTTTCACAAAATTATATATATTTATTTTTTTTAATATACATTAATCTCATTTTATATAATAAAGAAAAAATAATTGTTAGAAAATGAGCTTGTATGACAAAAGGGGCTGATTATATCTTTTCTGCTGCACATAAAATAACTTGAGAAGTTAAAAGAAATCATCAAACAATAAAAGAAATATTTTTATGAAAGTAAATGCCTCATGCCACAAAACTAATTTAAAAAAAAAAAAAAAAAAAAAAAAAAAAAAAAAAAATTAAACTTACAAGATGGCCTTCATCAATGCCAATAACATCAAAATCTTTTATTGCGTGTTCAACATCATGTAAGCTTGGAGCAAGTATAGCTGGAAGTGAATGCCCATCATGGCTTTTGACTGATGTAGTTGAACAAAGTTTATCAACATCACTATGTTTAACAATAACACACCGATAACTTGCTAAATGGTAACGTTGTATCCTTCGAATGAGGTCTGAAGTTTTACCAGAGAACAACGGTCCTATTATGACCTTAAAAAAAGAAATTTTTAATAATAGTAGCTAAACATTATAATGTGTATAAAGAATATGTTTGTAAATTTATAAATGGAAAAGCTTATCTGAAACCAAAAACATTCATTGGCAATTTGCTACATCAGCAAAACCAACTAAACATTTTATCAACAAGACGTTTCATTTTCTTATGAGTGCCAACTCTAATATAATTTTTTAAATAAAATGTGGTTGCATCAGCTCATCGAGACCATTGTTTAGACTTAGTACCCTCATTATAATATATTAAGTTTTACATGATGCTGAATTGCTTTTATTTAAAAATAAAAATAAAGGAAGTGATTGTAGAAAATCTGTAATTAGTGGTGAATAAAAAACATTCTATGCAATGAATTAAAAATAATTTATCGAAATAAATTAATAGGCCATATTTTTGTTAATACGTAATTTTGTATTAAAAGCTGTTAAATCACATTTAACAAACAAACCAAAACTCATTCATTCATAAAACAGTCATAACTTGGTTCTGGTGATAGAAACCAAAATCTGAATTTTAAAGGGAACATTTTTAAGGAAGAAGAGTAGAAATTAAAACTAAAAAAAAAAGAAAGAATTTGAAGGATACTTATTTGAATTGTCTTCTTTAAGCTGCCAACATTTATATCAAATTGACAATGGCATCCATGCAGAACCTTGGCCTCTTCCAATACCTCACACCAAGGGTCTTGAGGTCCACTTGAATGTCTACCTTCCAGTACAACCTGGGCCTTCCTCTCTCTCTACCCTCTTTTGGGATGCCCATTTATCATGACTTTTGGAATTCTATGGGAGCTCATTCTATGAACATGGTCTAGCCATCTTAATCGTCTTTGCTTAATTGATGCAACAAAATCTGGAGCTTCGTACAGGTCACTTAGCCCTGGTTGCTTTTTGTCCTCCATACATCTCCATTGTTAGTGGAGCCATATATCTTCCTCAAAATTTTTCAAATAGAACTACTTGTAAATTTTTTCATACATAAAGAAATCCCAGAGAAAATCATTTCATTTGTCTAATTCAATGTTATTCCTTCTAATGGTAAATGGCAAGAATGATTAGGTACTTTACATAAATTCCCAATTGATTTGATTTAAAATTACAAATTACAAATTGTAGCATTTGTTTTGTTGCGATTACCACAAATCTTACTTATTATTATAACAAAGTAAATAAAATCTGTTCCACATTATATACATATAAAATACATGATAAAAATAAATTATTAACAGATAATAATTTTTTTCCACTAGAAATTCTCTTAAGTTTCACTTCAGATATTTCCAGTTACAAATCAAAAAAGTTTAAGAAATTCATATCGCTTTTACCAAAGAATAAACTTCTAGTTCAAAATTTTAATTTGGGAGATTGAATTGGTAACTCTTATCACAAGGAAATATTGCATCATTGAAGTAATGAATCTTTTTTTTTTGTTTTGTTTTTTTAAAACAGCAAAATATTTTTTAAAAGTGCCTGATATTTTTTGAAGTAACACTTCATAATGTTTATGTTACTTGATAAACTTTATCTGTAGGATATAAAAGAAAACCTTTCATGCCAAATGATAGTAGTCAATTTATTCCCTACTCTTGTTATTGTTCATCAGTATTGTATTTTTTAAACATCAAGTATATTAATAATGGTGGTTTATGTTTCTTTTAATTAACACTTTCAGAATTAATTTAATACCAATGTACAGGATAAAAGTCTAATACAATGGCACTCTTCTAAATTACTATACTTTAATCTGTTTTAAGGGATTATCCAGTTATATAAAAACTTACCTCTAAATGAACAGATTCTTTTGAATCAACCATTATATAAAATATTAACTTGGAAGTATTTAATTAACCAAGTGTTGAGCTGCGACGGTATACCCATCCAAGCATATCGTTCAAGGATCGATACATTACATAATATACATTAACTCATAACTAAAAGATAATCAAAATTATTTTGAAAAGGGATATTATATTAAATGGTTCTTCATTACTTGTCTATAGAATGGATCATTAACTTTATTTTGAGACTAAAGCAACCCATAGATTGACCTAAAATCGATGATTAAACGATTAATTACAGTCTCGATAACCCCGCCAAAATTGTAACCTACCGTATTTTTCCATTTTTTTTATTTTTCAACTAATCGATTTTTTATTAAATGAGTAAAATTGTATTATGTAAAAATGTCTGTTCTAAGGTGTTAATCACAAAAGAGAGTAACTAACGTGTTTGGTTAGTTAACTTTAATGACATTCAGTTGATAGGTTTTAGTAAAAAGTACACAATTTTCAGTTGAGACTATCTAAATACAGACTTTTATAGTCCGTATTTTCCGTGAAGTAACACAATAATACTATTAATAATATTACATTTCAAGGAATAAGTTAGATTCAAAATTCATCAAAATCCGAGTTCAACAAAAAATGCCAGTTACCATCTTTGTGTTTATGATGGCATTGGTATTAAACATGAATTTTATTTTCTTGCCAACAAAAAGATAGTAATTTCAATAATAAAAATATTTAAAAACACATACTGAAATGAATGTACTTGTTAAAAAAATATATATTTTAATCAAAATTAAAAATTTGGTTTTCTTAAATGTGGAAATATGACTTAAAATAAAGCCAAAGTAATTTTTAGAGTTGGTAATTTAAATGTGACCTGGAAACAAATTTATAGAAAACAAAATGTATGCTTAAAATCACCAAGCACATTCCTGATCATTGAAATTAGCATTTATCATGCAGCTTCAATATTAACTATTTAGGAGTATAGTTTGGAGAAGGGGGAGTATTGGAATCTTAAACTCAGTTGTTAGATATCAATACATTTCTGTTTCAGCAACCAATACCTTTATTACACCCAACTTGGAAGTCATTGTCATCAGGAATTTTCGGAGACAATGCTGTGGCATCTTGAGGCTCCAACACTCCTCTAATGATATTATTAGAGAAAAATGGAATAAGGATATATTATTATTGACACTAACAGGCTTCAATGGTTCTGCTATTTAATGAGAAATGAAGAAAACAGATGAAAAAAAAAATTGTCTTGAGAAACCTGAATTTAGGAGGAATATTAAATATAAAGATGAGAAGAACTAGGAAAAGAATAATGGATTGAGAAAAATATGGGAATCAGCAAACAATAATTTTACTGATACAAATAAAATAAAGTTGAAACATATTATTCAGTAATTATTATGATGTTATCATTTACAATGAGGCTACTATTATAACAGTGGACACAAGAAATGTGATCAATAACTGTTATAATCCCTTTTATTTAAGGCAGAAGGAGGAAAGAGTTTTTAAAGTATATTGATAATTCAAAATTTGAAAGTTAACTTTGAAAACTTCTGACTGTTTCCTAGAATTCACCTAATCCTTATAAACCTATTGCTAAATAAAATTACAGGAGTATATAAAAATATTTTCATTAAATACTCTGTGAATTCACCACCTTCTTATTAACACAACCCACTTGAGAGTTTACAGTAAATTTACTTTCATTGCTTCCTTCTAATTGAAAGTACAGTAGAACCTCGATAATCCGAACTAATTGGGACTGGGGATATTTCGGACTATCAAATCGTTCGGATTACCAAACAAAGTGCTTCCCAGGCATAGTATGTAGTATGCAAAAGATGTACACTGATATACTAGTTCCCATAAAATAAGAAGCACGATGTATTATTAAAATAGTTTGTTTTATGAAATACTTCCAAGATCCTAAACTCTAGTTCTTGTATGTTTGTAAATAAAATTAAATGGAGGATTAGCAAAAAAAAAAAAAAAAAAAAAAAAATTAAATACTACTGTGCTAGAGTAAGGTAACTATATTTTATGTAATGTACTGCACATGAATTTCATAATATTTTACATAGTATGTATACAATCTTATAAACACATAGAAAGTACAGTACTGTACAGACAAAAAAATTATGCTGTACAGAAAGATAAAAAAATTAAAGAAAACAAAAAACTAAACATTTGGAAAATAGTCACTCATTTTTGTCTGAACTAAGGTTGAAGAACGTTTTTTGACTGCTAAATCACGGATTTTCAGAAAATAATTTTTATTTTTCCCAAAACGGCATTCGGATTATTGAGGTTCTTCTGTATACTACATTTAAATTAGAAGAAAATGTAATAAATTAGGAAAAAACATCAGACACTTTCCCCTGCCAAAATCAATATAAATGCATATTTAGTTTTCTGATAAAGTATGCAAATCTTGCTTAAACAAGTAAATTGTTATTTGTGATTTTATTTTAGCAAGTTTCAAATCTTCATAGTTAGTAGCTAATTTAGTTATATGCATTTACATATATCTTAATAAATATCCAAAGCGTTTTCAATAATTGAAATAATAATACTTAGGCCTTGGTGAGCATGTTACATTGAAGCATTTTAGCTTTCTAAAAACATCTGCAGTGCCAGTTTGAATCCAGACAGGGCTTGTTAACTTAACATTTATTTCAAATCGGACGCACAGAAAGAACCTGGACCTTCCCTCTCTGATAAGATTAGGTAGGTGGTAACCTGTAGGATATCCAGTTCCTCCTGCTCTAGTTAGAGTCACAAGAAATAAACAACAAAAGAGCTTATTAGATCATCTGTTATATTTTTCTTGGAAGAGAGCTGCAAGCACCCAATAAAAAAATCTTTTCATCCATTATTTTCCTATACTCGTTTATGTTTATGCTTATGACTTTATTTGTACCTCCATGAAGCCTAGTTCATTGTTTCAAATGAATGTAAACAGAATATTATTCATACAAATTGTTTAGGCATTTTATTTTTAGGTTCAGTTACACGAATGTTAAGTTGTAATTAATTTGTTTGAAGTTAGAAAGCGTTATTGGGTAAGGATTATTATAATTAATAATAATAGCCTTAAAATAAAAACTTAATTTCCTCTTCAGTTCCTCCAAACTGTTAAATTAACTTCTAAAATTGTAACCTAAAACAGTGGTCACCTAATCTTTAAGAATGGAGATGTTTTTATAAAATTTTATCAAATAAATATACATTAATTATAGTATTTAAGTTTAGTTTTAGTTCCTTTTGTAAATCCAAATCTGGTTGTTTACAAAGTCATACTCGATTATATAATAAATCAAACTGTCCTTAGTATGTTTGTATGGATCTACTTTTTAAAATTATGTCACTTTATAGCAATTCAAATTAGTTATTTGTTATGAGATATAGAAAAGCAGAAAATCACATCTCTACCCACTCATTAAAAATTAGAATTAAAACATTTGTTAACTCCAAGTTTGTCTTATGCTTACAAGCATGCTTAAAATCATAATTTGTCAAACCCTGTTGCACCATTGTTTTCAAACAGCGGAAAAACTGACCGTAATTGTTTTAAAATGGAAGAATGATTCAACTATAATAGAAACATTGATCCAGAAATAAAAAATGTCTAAATTTTATGTGTCAATAAACTACTGAGATTCAAATAGATTTTAAACAAAATTAATACAAAATGTTTAGATTCCTAGATAAATGTAAGAAACCACATACTCGGGTAATAAATCTGCAGGAGTACAAAAAATGTTTTAAAAATTAAATTCTAGTTTTAGGTTTATGAAAAGAGCATAAGAAAAACACAAAGAAGTTTTTGGCCTTCCCTTATCCCCTTACCTTCAAACAGATCTACCCAACCATGGATGTTTACAACTCTCTTAATATCCATCTCCTGCTGTCTGATTGGTGGCTGAAGGCCAAAGAAATGAACTAGGGCTTTCAAAAACAAGTGTTCTAAGGATCACCAAAGAACATTTGCATATGATCACGGTAAGAGCAAAATGGATTCCAAAGATTTTTCAGCTGCTCAAAAAGAAGAATGTGTTTGCTATTGCGACAAATTTTATTACCTATCCTGCTCTAAAAGTAAAAATCTGACCTTCTCGGAAGGAGACTTATTTCCAGGTTCAAGCACCTGTAAATGAACATTTTTCCAGCGAAGAAGAATCGTTCTTAATTTGACTATTGTGTAATGCGCTACTTTTTCTCACCTGAGTGCTGCAAATTGGCGATTGTGAGTAAAATATTTTACACTTGAGTTAAATATTAAATTTTTTTTTCCAAACATTATTAACTTGACATTAATTAAACTAACATTATTTTTTTTTAAATAAATAAATTAAAAACTCTCTATCAACAGTTCATTAATTCTAATAAACCTTTATTGTTTTGTTACATTTGTTATTAGTTATAAAAGGAGAGTTTTAAAATAAGTGAAATATTATATTTGAACTGGTGGAAGTAGAAGTGAATAACTGAGATGTGGTTTTGGCTTTGTCCTGATAGAATCAGCTGTTTTAAGTAAATGAAATAGCACAGCTGATTTTGATAGAATAATGTTCTCATTAAAGATTGCCGAAAAAATAATTTTCTTCATGGAATATAAATGGTGCCTAAAGTTGTAGGTAGAATTTAGAGGGGGATATGTTGAAAAAAAAACACCATTTTTTTTTTCTTTCGCCTTTCCCTATTCCTCAGGCTGGAATCTTATGGACCTTACTCTGCATATTTAGTATCTCTGATATTCACATGCTTCTTTCTCTTTTTTTAAATTTTATATTGTTATCACTAAGGTTATATATTATTTTTTTAATATTTTAAATTTTGTTTTAATTGTAATTTTATATTCCGCATGGGATTGATCATTTTAATACGTAGATTTTTATATTTTTAAAATAATGACTATTATGGTTTTTTTTTTTTTTTAAATATTAAATATTGTAAGATGTCAAATTTGGATTGATTAAGTATGCTGTGTTTTTAGCAACCCATTTAAAATGGGCAGCACCACTTAATAAAGGGTTTCTCTCTCTTCCTTGCCTTGATTGTTCTGAATTTACAAAATATATTTTTTGTTTGCCTTAAGGAAAAATAAAAATTAATATTGTATTACAGACTGAATAAGGTCATTGAAATAATATACATTGGCTTTTCAAAATTTTATTAATTACAATACTACATGTTCTATGATTTTACACCTAACAACTATAATTTATTATAAATTATGTATATATTATGACAACAATGTATTTTAAATGGTATAATATTTGAAATGATCTCTTAGTCCTATAAAAAAGTGAAAAATTAGAGCGATTTATGCATTGGAAGGCACAGGTTGTATTGTACAGAATACCACTATATATAGACTGTGGGTAGCGGACGGATATGTAATAAATTATATTATTTTTAAACTATTTCCAAAGATTGTGCTCTCTTAATATGTAAAGGCACAAAGATATGAAAATGAAAACAATTTTTTATTATTTTAATTTTTTGTCATTTGAAAAATATCTAGGCCTCTTATATAAATCGCTTTCACATCAAACGATATGTATCTAAGTCATAGAGACAATGGTATACCTGCTACTTTTTTTTTTCTTTTTTTTAATTTTTTTTATTTAGGTTATATATATTTTTAAAATTTTTAAATATATTTTGACTTGATAGAACATCAATTTCACAACCTATTTTACACCTTCCTATTAACAAGATTATGTATATATACACAATACATATATATTATGTATATACACATATATATGTATAAGTATGAAAGTATATAATAATAAATATTTTAAATAGTAATATAAAATGTATCTACATAAACTTAAGAATCTAATTTCTATAAATAAAGAAGTATGTATTACACATATGACATATAATTAAGTTCTTAAGTACAATTACATATGGAACTAACTTCATAGTATATTTATATTACTAAATATAAGAGATATTTGGATACAAATGATCCGTAAGACAAATAAATTAACTTTATTGAAAAGGAAATATTGGTATTATCAGCTAAATATTTACTGCACCAAGAGATTCCCTATACATACATATATAGATATAAATGTGCTTACAAGAAATATTTGTATAGTGCGATGAATGTACAGTTAGTGCAAAATAATGACTTATATAAAATATATTAATACATACAATTTGTTTGGACCTCAGGAGATCTCGATTATTTATAACATTTAACATGAGGATGGAAACTCTACATTCAGAACAATTAAAATATATAGTTAACTGCATACACAGCCTGTTCTGCATAAAAAATTCGGTCTCAAGAGTCATAGTCTTGGCTACTTTTCGACGAAAATATATTGAACATTTGAAGTTTTTATTTTAAACACACATACAAAGATACAGCAAAATATAACTCAAGATTTTTCAGTTAACTGTTTGGTTTTCACATTTGTTAGGTATACTACAGCTTATAAATGCAATGAAAATCTTGATTAATTTCCAGAAAGGTAGAGTGAGTACATTTCACAGCTCGTCCTTAGCAAAGTATTTTCTTCCTTTCTTCAGAAAATAGCATGACATAGTTCTGCAATCTTTGTGCCATTAAATTTTGTTGTTAAGTACCAGAAGTAATAGTAGTTAACTTCCAAATAGGAATTCACAGTAAAAATGTTTTTCTTCTTGTTATTCAAAACCAATAGCCATCGTCAATATTTATTGCATAGATAAATTTTAAGAATTAATTCAAAACTTTATATTAATCAAGAAAAATGTTTGAAAGTTATTATACCCAAGTTGAAACTACAAAGAATACTTAAGAAATCATCTACTGCTTGGAACCAGGTTGTGAAATCTTCAGAGACAAAGTTGGTATTACCAGCGGTATCACAAGAATTTTATATTCAGTAATGCGTAAATGTGTAACATTCATCCCTACCTTCACAGAGCAGTATCACTTTCAACCTTAATAACCCAATACACAAATACATTACATTATATTTTCTGATTAATTATCAACAATATTAAATTCATGAAATGGTTTTCAAGTTTGATCGTATCCTAAAGATCTCAGTACGATATTTATTTGTTGGAACCATTATATATTAAACAAATTCAGCCTTCATTTGTTTCCTTTCTAATAAATATGATGTTATTTTCATCAAGTATCAAACTATATGTTTTTCATCTAGGTAAAATCAGTAGAAAACTACATAAATAACAATATAGTTTCAGAAACATGTTCCAGTGTATACCATAACAAATCATGCTGCAGTCATTATTTTCTTTTTCACTAAAGACTCTCGTAATACTTAATTTTTTTTTTTTTTTTTACATTCCCAAACAGGAAGAATAATATATATACATTTTCACTTTTTCACAACGTTATGAATTTTATATTTTAAAAAAGTTAAAATTAGTTCCAGCACAATTTCATCATCCATCGTGTTCATCAAAATAAGTTACAAAATTCATTTAAACTAATATGAAAAGTAAGAAAAAAAATGAAAATAATTACTACTAATTATAATAATTACAATTCAATTCTGCCTACAATGCATAATAATATTTTTATTGCATATTACGTATATATAATATATACATATTGTGACAAAATTATTGTCCTTATTTTAACACAAGTATTAATTTAAGACTAGATAATAGGAAATTCTAAATTAACTATTATATGAGTATGAAAAATCTACAACTTTGCAACATTAAAAAAATTACGGTTCACAAGGTATTGATGCTATGTAACGAAAAGGTAACAACAAAAGGGAGACTTATTGGAAGAGTCAAATGGTAAGTTAAATCTATAAAATTATATAATTAATCAGTAAAAATACAAAATATATACCATAAAATGATTAGAAAAATGACTATAATTTGTATTATATAACAAAATCATACCAACATCAATGATGAAACACTTGAGCAAAATAATGACATGATTTTTCTTGTCAAAATCATAGTGAAAAGTAAAAGTGTGTCTATGGTTAAATGCTATTCAACCTGTTATAATAAATCATCTTAAAATTTAACAATTGAGGAAACATAACCTAATAGTTATACTTGAAGCTATTATGACTCAAACAAAATCGGTAGTAAACAGTCTAAATTATTTTGGTTGTTTGCTCTTTGAAAGAGTATGTACATAGAGCTCATTTACAGTTGAATTTAATATGTCCAGGAGCTTTCATATGAATGGTCCGACAACTTAAAGTGTTCATGAACATTTCAAAGTTTATCAACTACCCAACTAACTTTGAAAATATATTTTTCAATGCAAAAATATATAAAAGGCTGTGGACCAAGTCTAAACTGTACCAACCACATTTCAAATTAGATGTAATATGAAAGCTGTTTCAACTGTCACAAGCAAACATTTTATTATCCAAGCAATGATATTAACCATTAAGTGATTATTTTATGAAAATAAAAAGTTAGAACCAGTTCAACATAACCTGACAGACAGTTGATGCAGATGCAATATTTTATGATACTAAATTCAACTGGACTAGAAGAAATATGCCTATATAACATATACAGACTCCTACTCAAGTTTTCTTTCGGTTTCTTATTGTTGCCAAACTTATCTTTTTCATAACTCCCCTTACTCTCATAAAAAAACCCCCACAGGATATGGTAATATATTAACCAGTCAGTCTATCAAGATTCCAAACAACAGTTGCCATTTTGGTAACTTGATTTTATTTATGAACGCATGAATATAGGTTAAGTGCATTCGTACGCAGGCAACTGACTTGTATAAGTGATATGCATTATATGCGATTTCCCCCATATTATATTAATTATTAAAATGTAAATAAATATAACAACGCAACCATTTTGACTTCTTGTCTTTGAGGTTTCCTTCTTTTTAAAAACTACTAAATTTTTCTAGAAATCAACTTGGAACATGTCTCAGCACAAATATTTATTGCGTAAAGTTACTGTTAATGAGTGGCATCATTACAACCTTTACAATGTACAGTCTATATTTCAGCGACATCTAAAAATATTTTCTCCTTTAAATTGGAAATAAACAAGTTATAAGCATTTTATTCTCAACATTTTATAAAAAAAACAAAACAATGAGAAGTATATGTTTATATGTCTAATTGTATTACATTTCCATTCTATTTTGTTGAAATTGGAAAATTTGTAATCTTTTATATTAATATTTACATTGGTCAATGGAAATTTATAATTTTCACATCGCCTAACATGATTATTCATAATACACCCAATCATATGACTTTGTCTAATAAGTAAATACAGTACATTATCTTAAATCCTGGAAATTTAATGACTGAATCAAAATTCACAATAATCCATGGTATTTATAAATATTAAATAATTAAGATACACTTCACAACAGTAATTTTAAATAACAGACAACAAGTGGGATTTAAATAAATAAATAAATAAATAAGGAAAAATAATAAATAAGATAATAAAAGTGATGTTTCAACAAATAGTTTTGTGGAAAGGATTACAACAAAAAAAATATATATATCCAACAAGATTAATTAAATATAGATCAACTAGGTGTTTTTGAAAAATGAAATTTCTAACCTTAAAATATCTTAGTGAAATCTGACTTACAACTAGGACATTAAATGCTTTTCAATCAGTGTTTTCTTATCATGCACACCTGGATCAGTGCCTATTGTATTTCATGACAAAAACAGCCTACCCTCAAAATATAATCACTTTTATAAGAAAATAATAAAAGAAAAGCAGTCAGTATTTTCAGTGTTGCCAATATTGCACTGAATTAGCTCTGAAACATGTTCCTTGCCTAAGCCTAGAGGAGGGGTCACTGGAGCCTAGCCTCTTGGAGGGTCGCAGCTTGGGCAGCGGCTGCTGTGTACGGTGAGAGTCCAGTGAAAGCGCCTGTAGTCGGGATAGTTGCTGCAGCTTGTGGCAATGTAGCATACGTATATGGAGTCACAAAACTAGCTGCACCAGCTGTAACAATCAACATATTTCAGTTAGATAATTTTAAATTCGATTCTATGAACAATAAGAAAGTCCTAAACTTAAAAAATATATACGAGGCATAAATATATAATATACAAGTAACATTTTCCAAATAATGGAGTTAGGTGCTAATTTGAACAATGGAATTGCAGCATTATTTATAATAAAGATATAGGGTAAATCAGACAGCTATTGACACACTTAGAGAAATATTCATAAAATAATTATAGAATGAATAGTCCAATAAAGTTTAAATTTACAATTATTTTCGCTTAGTTACTATGATTTAATCTAAACAAGAAAGTTCACCCCAAACATTATTCTTAAAATGTATTTTACAAGATAATGACAATAACCATGCCAAAATCAGTTATTGACACTCTAAGGACATCTATCAAAATATGGACATAATTAAAAGTATTTAAACACAGCAGAGTTGTATGGTTTAAAAGGAATACATCTTTTATTTTTGAATTTTAAAGTTAGAGTGTCAAGAACTATTTGAAGTGTCAATAACTGTCTGGTTTACCCAATAAACAATGTGCTGCAGTCTGGTGGACTTTCACATAACCTCTTACAGTGTCCAGCAAAGGTAACATTGAGGCTGTACAACAAGCTCTAAGCTAAAAACAAGAGAATGCTTAAACTTATGAAATGGGAAATTTTTTTTATACAGATCAAAAACAGTTCCATTCTTATGAATTCCGTATTCCTTCATATTTTTAACTTCCCACCAATATATTAAATATAATGTTGGAATTCTGCATTTAATTATAATAAGAAACAGAAATTCAACTTCGCTATCCATTTAAATGAAAATGACCATAAACACAACAAAGACTCAGAAGTAAAACTAATACATTACAAAGAAGATACTCTAAAATTAAATATTTATAAATCATTATAAATAATAAGATCGTTCAAAACCGATCCAGATTTTTGTTTAAATGACCAGATAAATATTTCCAATAGCCCAATTTTAAATTTGTTTCCAAAAATTGTTCCAAAACAGAAAAATCTACAAGTCATAGGGAAAACCAAAGGGATTGCCCATTTAACTGATTAATAAATGTAGGGATCAAAATGTATTTACCCAACTACCCAACACCCCCTTTCGTTCTATTACAGTCACCCTTAGGTCCTGTCAGCTTTTAAAAGCACTTCCATTTTTCCTCCTTAGTTGATTATCAGCCGTTTGATTTCTTGTCTTACATTATAAAATTTAATATATACAATCAGTGTATCAAAGTGCTGATGTTTTGAATTTTTTGTATGTTTTTAGACCTGATGATGAATGTTTAACATTCGAAACAAGTATTAAAATAAAAAATTCCAATAGTAGCGGCAATTAATTCATTGATCCTAATTGTGTTGATCCTTTTGAACCATTATGTGTACCTCCAATGATTTTTTTCCCTTTCAAATTGAAATACTAGTGTGTTTGAGTGGGAACAAAGTTTCTTTTGAAAGGATAGGTATGTGGTGTGGTCTAAATCAGCAACTTATGGAAAGTTAACATCATTACGGATATTAGAGACACAATAAGGATGATTGGAGGTCTTAAACTGCAAGGATTGGATATATATTTTTTTAATTTATACTTTATAGCTATAAACACTATATACAACAAATAGATATTGGGTAAAATTATTACAATGACATGTAAAGAACTATTCGTTAGTAGTACTTCAATAACTCTTCTACTTTAGACAGTCCCTAGGCCATTTTCTGTCAGATGCCTTGGAATTTAGAGAAAGGAAAGTTGGGAGACTAATGGATTTGAGATGGTATAAAGGAGCCTATCATGGGAGGATATGTGTCTGGGCCAAATCTGCAACATACTAGTAACGAACTGTATATTTGTGACATAATGAGCATTGAGGATTTTACAAAGGATTGGATACAAGAAGAATTAGAAAGTTTAGTGCTCAACTCCATTTGACCAAATGGATCTAACAACTGTCTTATAAATAAGTCTTTTGTATTTAAATGGGAGCTTTGAAAGCTTGTCTTGTAAATCTTGGAGTAGATACCTTAAATATTAAAAATATAATTCTGAAGATAAGGAAAAATGGATAGTATAATATGAATCCACTGTAATAAAATAAGGGGAAATATTACGATCACAGGGTGTCTAACAAATCATATCTGCTATTCAGAATCTACAGGTAGGGCCTTTGAAGGTTCCTGAGAAAAAGACATAAATCAAGGGAGGGGGATTATTAGATGAGGGTAATGCCTCAGTTTGGCAGGTAAACCAACTTCTAAAACCGGCACCGTCGAGCAACAGGTCACAACATTTCCGCCAAATGGAATTGCCAAGGATTTAAGGAACGCGCATGGCGTTCTTCGTAATGCTAACCGATCGAAAATAATGCATCAAAGCGACATCTTTATTTGTAAACATGAGAACAACGATCACTTCTACCAGATTTCATTATAGCTTCACATGTTTTAACGATTGGACCTGGCAGGAAATAAGGGTCAAATCTGCAAGATTGCCAACTACAAATAAGAGATAAATTAAAACTAATTAAAATGTTTTAATTTCAATAGTTGACTTAATTTAATTTTTAAAAAAGGCCTCCTTGAGCCTGTCGGTTGAAGAAAAGATTAACACGTAATATGTTTTAGGGGTTGGTCCCTTGACCTTCGATCCTCATATGTTTTCTATTTTTTTTTCGCTTACCTATGATTCATTTGGCTGTAGGAGATAAATTTTCAAATTAAATAGCTTAATCCTGCTGACAGTCTATGACTTTAATCTCAATATTTTTTTCGGCTTAAAAATAGGGGTTTGAAACGTGACTTTTTCCATTCAAACTAATACAGCACCTAAACGCTAGGTCCTAGCGGGGAATGTTATGAAACAAAAAAGATTCTCCATTTAAATTTCTGTAACGGAAACTGTCGTAGAATTTTCGATCCGAGCAACACCAACAAAGCTAGAGAGTGTCATAAAAAAGGTATCACTTTTGACCAACTGGGACACGGTTAAAACATGTTACATGTTAAAAAAAGACAACTGTATAGAAAAAAAAGACAAATATAATCGATTCTGGTACTTGTGAACAACAGGGGTTAGTGGCGACTAGACTCTTATATTCTAATGTTATTTTAGAGAAAATGCGTGTTACTTTACACAGGTTAGGAGCATTATCTTTGTGAGGAAGGATTTTAATGGGGAACAGTGTAACAAAAAAGGTAATTAGGTATTACTAGCGTAGAGGTGGCTTGCCCCTCTTAACAGCTACTTTTCGGTAACCAGTTACTGTTTTACCGGCGGGCATTCTACCGGTACTCAATCGAAATTAAAACTCCCACATTTCCTTCCTTTCAGCATGTGATCCTCAGACGCTATTCTAGATACAAATAGAAATCACACCACATGCTTTTGTAAATTGTAATCCAATGTTCAAAATTTTATTTTATAAATATGAAATCCTTGTTATAATATTGAATATACATGGTATTCTAAAATAACTAAATAGAAAAAAAAATAGCTAGAAAAGAAATTAATAAAAATGTTTAAATTTTACTACGTTTAAATAAGCCATAAATATTATAAATAGTCTGTAAATGAAACCAACAACAGTTTACAATAAACTAACAACAATAAAAAGCCTGAGAAGCCATAAATAAATGCCAAGGTTTGAGAATGATTTAATTGTAAAGTAATAATACTATGTTATTAATAGTCAAATAATGTATGAAGTATATTATTTATATCGATAAACATAGTATATTATGTAATTTTATGTATATTAGTATGAGGTATTCATTTTATGTTTAAAAGTGGTATAGAATAATAAATGAAATCCTGTGGTTGATTTTGCTAAAAACGCGAACCGTAGTGAAGAGCAGTGAGGGGATTTTAAAGGCTGTAAAACATCGGGGCTAAGCTAGTATGTGGTGATAAAGGGAAAATCAAGTTCTAATTTCGAATGAGTACCGCTAGAATGCGCCCCGGTAAAACAGTAACTGGTTACCAAAAAGTAGCTGTTAAAAGGAACAAGCCACCTCTTCGCAAGTGATACTGCATTTATTTTTATTAAATAAAAAGTATTTTACTTCGTCTTCCATTTATTTACCATACAGTCAACTGTCTTTGACCTTCATATGAGGCTTGAAATAATATCGAAACTATACTTAAAAAGCAAATTATTTTTTTAGTTAGGTATCTGAAATAAAATTGTAACGGTATGCCTTAGGGATGGGATGAATAAATTTCTTTTGAGCCATAGATGAAAAATCTTGCAATCCAGAAACATAACCCCCTAAAACTAAGGAGGTTTCCTCGATGTTTCCTGATACGCAAGCCAAATTCTATAAATGGACCAAAGACAAGATATTCTAGCGCGTCGAAAGGAATGTTGTAAGAGCCTATAAATAACAAGGGCCTAATGCAATTTCAAATAATTACCACTGACTATAAGCTACCGTGAATATAACCTCTTTGCCAAATGGCCACCTTCCAAACTATGACTTTTCTTTCCTTCAACTTATCTTGTTTAATTGACATTAGTAACACTTTATATTACTTTTAGCAATGTTATAAGTGGTCCATAATTCTTTCGGATGATAAATAAAGTCGCCCTGTGATCTTGATAAGTACTGCGTTTCATCTCTGATGGAACAAGTGGGACGAACAGAAATTATTTAAACAAATGGAATTGATGCTTCTTCAAATATATCAAAATAACAACAAATAAATTTAAAGAGATTGTTTATATCAGATGATATGTAGGTACGTTTTGAAGATGACGAGAATAAAGTCATTAGAAATGAATCAATTAAGCTAGAACGAAAAATGCACCAAAGCCTAATTGAAAACATTAACGTTACGAAAGAAGATCAATAATAAAAATTTATGTTCAGGTATTATACCAAGATATCATCAAATAGATACGCTAAAAGAAGAAAATAGATTAATAGATTAATTGAATTTTAAAAGGTTTGTTACTATCTAACGTCTTCCCTAATGTCAAAAAAGTACACCAGTAAACAATATTAATTTCTACATGGATTTAGTGTTTTATATGTTTATATTTTGTTATTATCACTTCTCTTATGAGAGAAGTTTTCATTCTACATAATGTTTGTACAAAACTGATTAAAGACAAACTCGTAAACAACCTAATCATATACAATACAATAACAAGGATGCATGCTAGATGGAATTGTATATTGTATTTTTATAATACATATAGAGAAAACGATATATCATAAGGTACGTATCCATATGACAAATATTTGAAAATATCCTACGTAGTACATCTGTTAAAACAGGGATCCGTGGAATATTTTTAGGATACAAAAAGAAGTCGTAGGTAGGTGAGTAAAAAGGTTTCGATAAGATTCATTACTTAAATGTGGAAAATGTAATTCAGAAGTGAAGGAAAATGGAAAGTATAATTTTACCAGACAGTAGTTTTTAGATTAAAAAAATTCCAATAGATGTGGAAAATAATTCATCAATCTTCATTCTATTGATCCTTCAATACCATCATGTACACCACAAATAATATAATTATGAAAAAAATGAATGAAATGAAAAATAAACTTTATTCTGGGACTTACTTTCCCCTAATAATAGCAATAATACACAATTACCAGTAAAATTGTCTGGCCGTATTATTTACAAGTTAAATGCTTCAGTATTCATGACATGTTTTGCCGACTGGAAAAATAAAAAAAATAATACAAATAAAAAACGATTATTATAACATAAAATACAATCGTTTATAAAGAGATAAAATAATTCTAAATATTTACTTAATTATTTACATATTTGCGGAAGATTGTGTAAAAGGCGTAAAATTAACTCATTTTTAAAGGAAGTAAGGAAAGCAGCTTTACAAATAGGGGTGGTGGGAATTCCAGAAGGAGGTAGCACGAATGATGAAGGATTTTTCAAAGGAAGCAGTTTTAAGTGAAGGGGTATACAGGTTAAAGTTTGGGATCTAATGTTCAGAAGGTGGGTAGAAGAACGCAGAGTTAATAGGTCATGAATATAGGAAGATTTTTTGGTTTTTAGAGATTGGAATAGGAAAGTACCCGGAAAGTATTGCCGTCGGAATTCATAAAAAAACCACCCAAGCTCAGAATAACGGCAAGTAACATGTGACCGCCTGGGGATCCCGAAGATAAATCTAATGAAACAGTTCATCAGTTTCCTCAGCTTCGTCTCGAGACCACCAGACAGTCCTCCATAAAGCATGCAAGGGAAAATAAGAGAGGACACTAAAAGTTGGCGGGTATTTTGGGGAAAGGAATCTAGAAATCTATTGAGTTGTTTAAATGTTATGATGGATTTTTTTTGGGAAATTTGGGTGATATTATTGTTCCAGGATAGGTGTTGATTAAAGGTAACTCCTAGGTTTTTAATAGAGTTTTGGAACAGAATGGGAAGGTTATTGAGGTAAAGCAATGGATAGTAGGGAAGGGCATTAATTATAATGATGTTCTTAGTAAATACCTGCAGCGGTGGTGTAAGGGTCGAACCCATTGGCGAATTGGCTAGTGGCCGGGTAGGTTGCGGCAAGCGCGGCGGCCGCAGCGTTCTGGTACTCGTAGAACTGCGACGCAGCGGCTGCTACGGCGGCAGCGTGGCTAAGCGGTGCTGGGGGTAGCGTCACCAGTCCGCTAGGGGCCGCTGCCGCAGCCGCCGTCAAGTAGGGGCTCTGGTACACGTAACTCGGCGGCATCCTGTAACATTGTCCACTGTACCTTCCTTCAAAATATAACACAATTCATTCCTCCAATAATATTTTAACTACTGGACTATATTACAAATTTAAAAAAAAATAATATATTAATAACATGTAATGAATATAGCATCTTAAACCATGCTCTCCAATCCCGCTATGTTCCAATATTTCAGGATTACAGTAAGAGATACAGTAACAATCTGGAAAATCCGGCCCTTTTAATCCAACACCTCCACTAATCTGGCACTCTGGCAAGAAGGAAAAGACAATTTTAAGGCTAGCGATAGATAGATAGATAAATTTAAAAGACGCATTGGGTTGAGGTTTCCGATTATTCCAGGAGAAAAAACAATCACCAGATCACGCAGCTGTCAAATCTGTACCATTTAGTAAAAACTAAATAAGTTAATTTTTGTCCAAAATAAGATAAATATTTTGAGCAACCCTTATTGGAGTCATACTCATCATGTATAAAAAGGCAAACTGTAATGGCAATGGTATCCTTTCATACCATTGACGTTATAACTTGCCTACTTTTACAAGATGTGTAGGACTCCAATATGGAATACTTGTCCAAAGTATTTATCTTATTGTTGACAAAAATGAAGTTATCTAGTTTTTCCCAAATGGTACATAAATATTTTCAAGATAAAGGTGCATCAAAAATTCAAGAGTTGGGTCCAAAACAAATCTGCAACGCCGATGAGAAAAACTACTACCGCTAGTCTTTTACTGAACAAAACTTTCTTTCATATGAATGAAGATTAGGCTCCTGGCAGAAAATTATCTTTATATCGTTTGACTTTCCATGTTGTGTGACAATGCCAGTGCTTTAAATAGATTTTTTTTCTTCTGAATAATTTTGTAGTATATGTATAATTAATTTGTCATATAGATGTAGTTTTTTCTTCACACCCAGTAATCGCCCATCTTCAGTAATCCAGCACTCCTCTCGTCCCATATCAGACAGATTCTAGAGACTATGCTGTACTACAAAGGATCAAAGAATTCATAACTTTTATAATGACAAAGGCAGCCAGAAGTATTAAAAATCCTAACTCTTAAGAAGTTTAATAAGGGAATAATTTTACTTAAAGACATAAATGGTCTTAGGTTGAGTATTTATTAACAAGGTATAGTTTCATGAACAACTGTTATACAAGGTCATCAGAAATGATCATCAAAGGAGAAGGTAACCATTTTATAGTAACTGGATTTTATAGTAACACCTAGGTGGATATCCAGACAGGATCATTTAACATAAAATTTTCAGTCCACACTCAGAATCGAACCCTGGGCTGAGAGGCTCTTTACCTATTGAGCTATACCACTCCTTATGATAAGAAATTAACTGTCCAAGAACTATTTTGATATACTAAAAATTATATTGTATTAAATAACACAAAACATGAATAAATAAGTACTGCAAGAATCTATGAAGAGTTTAGCAGAAGGAATCCATTCACACCTAATTTTAGACCTTGAATTATTCTAGGGGAAATTGTGGTTAGCACTATGCTCCAACAGCTACATGTAACTCAGTCGAGTTCTAATTAAGGGTTAATTACACCCAGTAAAGACACCTAAAACCAGATTTTCCACTCAAACATAGCACACTAATTATTAATCATTAAATAAGTTAATAATTCAATAAAAACAATAGAATAGGTATTTTATCTCTCTGCCTCTCTTTCTTTTTGCTAAGTGAAAAATCCTTACAATGTAATTAATCTTGTAAAACAAAACTAAAGCAAAGATAAAAAGGTGTGAATTTATGAAAATTACTCTCATTATGCATTACGAAAATATTTTAGAACAATGATTAATAATTTTTTTATTATTTGGGAAAAATACCTTATATTTTATTATTGGATTGAATCTTATTATGACCCAATAAAAATGATAACTTTAATAACAGCTACACATAAAAAAATTATTTGAAATTCAGAAAGTTGACTATATTCATTTATAAATATAGCTATAAAATGTAAAACAATGTAAGCTATAAAAACACTTAAATATTTTTTTATGACAAAAACCAACTTCATGATAATTTTATTCATGATTACAATCTAACAGAAGAAATTATTCAAATATATGGCAATGAATTTAAGAAATTAAGTAAATAAATTTAAAAAAAAACATATTTATATTAAACAATGTATCAAAATAATAAAAATTAGCTGAAATAACTGTTAAAAATGATATCAAAATGAACTAACTATTTAATGACTGATGTAAATAACATAGCAACAAAACTTATATTATAAAAACTATACTATAATTAAATAAATAGTAAAGAAAAGTGAGAAAATACAATATATGTATTTGATTTAGATTTCTAAAATGAACAATCCTGGTTATAATATTTTCTACCAGAAAAAATAGTGTATTTAAATATAATGCCATTGTAATGAGTTGTGGAAGTATCTTTTTTTTTTTTTTTTTTTTTTTTTTAATTTACAATTTTTTAAAAGTATAATACAATAACTACTTCAATGGAGAGTAAGTGTTTCAAGAACATGGAAATGTGAATACACAAATTCAATGAAGAGACAAAGCTGTTTAAATTAAATTAAACAAGAAAAGTTATCAAGAAAAATGTTTTGTTTAGTAAGGTTGAAGTTATTGCCAGGCTGGCAGAAGAATTAACTGAACCAAAAAGCCCATATTTTTAACAGGTAAACAATTTCTGTTAGTAATACTGCTATCGTTAAAACAATTCTAAAATTGTTCATCAAGCCATGGTTTCTGCTAGCTCATTTCATTTTGTGTGACCATGAGCAAGTATCCACATAAACCTCGCAGCCATCCTCCATAGTTTTTTAATGATTCAAAATTTCAAATACTCCAAGATTTAATGTGAACGAATATTTAATAAATTAAAAAATGTATTTTATACTTGAGAAAATAAATTGTTGGTAAACACTTTTTGAGTACTTAAAAACCAATTTTAAAATTTATTATAGTACGGCCTACTAAAAAAAGTAGCATTGTATGTAAAACAATATGTGACAATTAATTTATTTGTATAATCCCAGAAACTAATACATTGCCAACTTTGAACTGTGTTTTAAAACTTTCTGTGTACCTTATAAACATATATATAATTTTGGTCACTGTTTATTTTGATAGAATCAAGAAACCTGCTAGTCCTGAACATGCAGATTAACAAAATAACTGACTGATTTCTAAATACACATGTATACTTTACAATGGGAGAAGGAAAAATGTTTTATGCAAGTTGAAGTACAATATTTAAGTAATTAAATCTGTATTGCACATTAAAGTAATAATATGAGCAGTATGATAATTCAAAATAAATTATTTGTTCATAATTATTTAAGGATTATGTGGTGAACATTATTCTTTCTGATAGAGACTTTTAAGAAGTCCACCAACGAATAAATAAAAATATACCAGCTGTTAAGTTAGTACCTAAAAGCGCCGCTAGAGGTCATTAGGAACCAACTGAGGCATCACAACACAATTTCGTTTTAGAGGAAAATTATTGAGAGGGGAGATTAATTATAATTTAATAGGTCAATAAAATAAGATAAGAAAACTAGAACAATGTACAAATAAATGTTATACTTCTATTAATACAATAATAAAACAAAAAATTAAAAATATTTAGATGATGTCAACTGTAGAATAACAAGGAACTAAAGATTGATTTACCACTTACATGATGTATAATTTGTTTGAAAATTAATTTCAGATTTTATACGTATGAATGTGTTTAAATTCAGTTAACAGATCTATAGGTATGTGTTCAAAGTGACTGCAAGATGTTGCAAGATTTTGATTAATTATAAATATTCCATGCGAATCTATTACTATTATATTGTCTTTCAGTATTCGACATTCAGGCATCAAGCATATTGTATTGTAAGATTGTAATATGGCGAATAAGAGCGAACTGAGTAGTTTTGCGACCAAAAATTAACAACCATTTTCGGCCTTTAATCTTGTCCCAACTTCCTCTTGAATTCCATTATTTGTAGATTTGTAAACTGTTCTATGTATTGAAATATAATCCTCGATATGTCTATATCGCTGATATTATCACCGTTCCTAATATAAATCACATATTTTGTTTTATCGGTATTAATCAATGGACAAAGTTATTTACCAACTTTCACTAGCATTATGTGTAATTTAAATTAAATATAACAGCTGATCGAAATAATCATATTATTAACTAAATCTAAATTAAATAAATACAGTTTCAATTTTAATCTCAGACCAGTAACTGAATAAAATAAAACAGTTAAAGCTCAGATCTAAAAAAAAACAACAAACATTCACATGACGAATACTTTGAGATAGTCATCAGATTAGCCCTGTTTTACATGTTCCTTTCACATGTTTTTATGCCCATATAAATTATTTATAAGTTCATAAATTATAATAATGGAAATTAAATTTGAAAAAATGAATTTATATGAGATAAGAACAAACAGAAATGCACAAAAAAAATACCTCGTGGTGTTTTTGAAAAAAAAAATAAAACAGTTGGTTTTACAACCAATTTGGCTACCTCCAATAAAAACAAATGAAATCTATTTTTTTTTTAGCACGACTGTTATAACCTTTATAACCTCCCACTGGACTAACGCATGTTCTTCTGTTAACTTGATCGGCTAAAAACGGATCGACAAAAAATAATCTCATTATTACATAAATACCTGTTGAAACTGTAATATTTCGCTATTAATAATAAAATTAACGCATCATACGGTGATTTAAAAAGAAAAAAATTTATAAAATACAATAAATATTTATGAATATAATTTGATTTTGTAGCTTTAAATAAGTAAATAGCATCTAATCTAAAACTAACGTATTTCAAACCTCAGTAATTATAACACAACTCAATTTCCATAAGCAATCAGTAATTATCAATTAACAATTAACGGCATTAGGCAATTAATTACAAATGGGGTGTAGGTTGAATTCAATTAGTGCTCTTGGGGTTTTCACACCCTATCATCCAAGTCCCAGTCCATTGAAGATACATCGCTTCATCAAAGCCCAGGGACATAATTGACAAAATAAAATCTGAAGAGACAATATCAATACATAGTGTTTGTTTAATTATTCATTTTCTAAGCTTCGGAAAAATATATATTTATTCCCCATATATATTACGATGATTTGATTAATGTCAATAAGACCGAATTCATGTCCTCCGGTGTTGACGACTCAGAATATAGTCCTGAAGAAGTATTAAAAAAAATTAAATACTTTAAATATCTTGGAAGCATAATTGAATTGAGGTGAAAGGTTCCTGTGATATGGAAATTACAGAAAAGTGTTTCCAAACTAAATGCAATACTATGGAGTATAAATATTCCCAAAACAAAACAAAATATATTTAAAAATATTATATTGGGTATAATGAAATATGGAGCTGAAACATGGACAATAAAGACCAATCTTCGGAAGAAGCTTCTTGTCACTGAAATGGATTATTGGCGCTGAACAGCGAGGATCTCAAGGAAGGAAAAAGTAAAAAATAAAAAGTAGAGAAAAACGGAACTCCAAAAAAATACCCTGGAAGAGATCGAGAAAACATTCCTAAGCTAGTATGGACATTTACAAAGAATGTCCGATGGAGGGCTACCAAGGAAAAATGGAAGAAGAAAATAAAACATGATGGGACGTGACCTAAGAGAGGAATGGACCTTAGGCAGAAGAATATGGAGGGATGGCACTGAAAAGCCACTGCATTGTTATGTTTGATTGCAAAATTCTAATTAAAAATATGAATGAATATGAATATGAAATAAAAATACATCGAGCATTAGAATTAAATTATTGGGTTGTCTAAAATTAAAGTAGGTTTATGGTTTTTGAATAAAACTATAAAATAAGTGAATTAAACAAAGTTTTAGTAATCAAGATATGCGACTCAATACATTTATACTACCAAGGTCATAGTAGTTTTTCATTCTCTCTGAATAGGAATTCGATACTAAGTTATTAAATAAGTACTTTAAATTAGTTATTATACTCATTTCTTAATTACAGTCAGTAATAAATAATACCAGGAGACATATAAATATTAACTTAAATATTAATCCGACCTAGATAATCTAACAACATTATGTCTTCCTATTATATGTCTGACAAGAAAAGATGTGGAAAAGCTAAAAGTGTTCCCGAGAGAAAGCATTGTATTGTTGGTCCTAAGAGGCAATTCTGAAGAAATAATGATACATATTTCCAGGCAGTGAGATAACGAAAATGGTACTTGAGAAAGATCTGATCTTACTCCGTTCTCCAGCAGCTTCTGGAAATGGAAAAATAACACTGAAAGGGTGGTGTAGACAATTGAGGGTGAGAAGAAAAAAAACCTTACCGCGACATCTCCGAGGTGGAATGAGAACTGTCCATTTTTTTTAATTTTTAAAAGAATTACAACTTCTATGTAACAGACCTTATTCTTGGAAGGGACCCTATAAATGTATTTTAGGAAATTCCTGTAATATTATTAATTCAAGAATACTGGAGTTTCCACGTTTTATTATTTTAATAATAATAATAATAAAAAAAAAAGAAAAAAGAGGGACAAAAAGAGGAAACACTGCTCCAACAAAAAAAGGAATATTGTTACAGGTTCATATTAAATGATCTGGTGTCTGAAAATAAAAGGCAGTTTTTATCCGGATTTTTATCATCGAATAATAATAATATTTTAGTCGAGACAACAAAGAAAAAACATTTAATTTTGAATTTTTGTATAGTTGTGATAAAAAATGAAAATCGTTATGGATCGATTGCATTAAGAAAGCTTACGCGCTACCAGCCGGCAAGTTCACTACCTGCTAGTAAATTAGCCCAGAGTAATTTGGTTCACTAGCTAGCAAGTAGATAGTAAACTATCTAAGGAAAAGAGTTGAAAGCCGGTCTTTTGAAAGTGGGTTACTATCTATCTACTCACCCGACTTGTTGGCTTGTCTAGTAAACTAGCCGCGTATCATGATGATTGCTAGTGGGATAGCTGCGAGTAGTTCGTTGTTAACTGGTTTCAGTGTCTATGGTATTAGAAAAGATACATTCAAACCTCTCTTTCAGCCCACACTAATCTCCCAGAAGTGGGGACTTTTTTGAGAACATTCTATTGAGTACTATACCAAAATTCATAAATATGTGATTCTTTTTTTTTGTACTAGTTGACATAGTAAAATGTTTTTTTTGCCCGATATGAAGTGGAATGAAATGAAAATTAATAAAAATATATATATTTATTCCTGGACAAATGCTCCTTTAGGACAATTGAAAACACATATATAATAAATTGGCTTAAATAGTTTGGGCATAGTTTCAATATAACTCCTGATAGTTAAAATAAAATTTTTCTTTAGCACAATATGTGATACTTGACATATTTTTTTCTTATTTTCTTTAAAAAAAATAAAAATAAAAATAGATAAAATAACAAGAGGAAATAAACAATACAAGATAAAGAGAATGAAAATGTTAAATAATAATTAAAGCAATATTTACAAACATTTAGGTTTTTTGTAATTACAAGAGATAAATAAGCCTTTGCTCTTTAGACGAGAGACCTATTTGATCTAAATTGAGGTATCAATTTATGGTTTTGTTACAACTATGAAATGTTCACGGATGCAGTCAGGTAAAATTAACACATGCAACATTTTTTTTATTTAAAAAATTTATATTCTGAATTCCAAAGTTTCGACCTGGCTTGCAGGTCTTATTCTGTGTGACTGTGGTCTAGTTGATGACCATATTAATTAATTATTTCATATTTAATTTTTATAGATATATGTACTGTTATGATTAAATTTAAATTTATTATTTGTTTCAGATTTATTTTTGTTTGTTATCGAATACCTATGGGGAGCTAAAGAATATAGAAAAAATAAAAATATCAATAGAAATCATAAATAATATAAGTAACATGATTAAACATTTATGAAACCATTGCATTAAAAAATAAATAACCGATATTGATCGAGAAAAATTAGTAGTCGAAGCGTGTTTAGCGATAACGGGAGGTCTTCTGGTCTTTGAGGGGAGGCAGACAGAAGCATCTCATTGGCTGAGATCGCGCATGCGCGGCTTGTGGCCATACTCCATTCAACTCATAAGTGTGCTTGTTTTTTAAATGACCGAGATACTTGACAACTCAATTCATTTTTATTAATATTGGAATAATAGTAAGGATATATCGTTTTATAAAAAAAATATATTTAAAATAAATTAGCCATGAGAGATAAATACTATTTAAATAATATTTTAGATAAAAGAATAATAATTTATTTAGTAACATTTATGACCAAATCAATATATATTGATTTGGTCATAAATGTAACTAAATAAATGTATGTACATTCATAAAATTAAATGATTGATGACATTGGCCATAATCAAATACCTATATTTTTATGATAAGCTCCATTACACCTATTCGAATCCAATAGTCTTTAGATTGTCTAATGTCTTGTTCGACAATCGAATGTTTTGCGAAAAAAAATAATAGTACATAATCAAATTAAATTTTAAAAAAAACGCTCGGTTTATATTTTATTAGTATTCCAGCGTATTCACTGAATATTGTTATTGTAAAGTAGCTGTGAATAAAATATCTGAAGTTATAAAATATTGGGCTGTCCGGAAATTAATGCAGGATTTCATGTTTAAACCAAAACCTGATACATTACTTTTACTCTACGTCGTGGTTTCGGCCCAAAAGTACTATTAAATAAGATCCCATTACCCAGATCTGATAGTCTAATATCTTGGTTTCATCTTACAAGGAGACGTTTTGACTTGTAACTCACAGATTTGAATACCGAGTTTTGTGTGAGTGGTAGGGATCTAAAAATAGTGAAAATTATAGTTATAGCCGCCAATGAGCAAATCACGTTTTATTTTTTTTCTCACCTCTCAGGCAACATAGAGAAATAATTTTTTCACGTAAAATTGTAGTTATGTATGCTATCTCTTTGTCACAACCTGATAAATAATTTCTTTAATAATAATATAAAGTTTTCGTTTAAACATGAAATCCTGCATTAATTTCCTGACAACTCAATAAATTAAAAACTAATGTTTTAAGAAGCTTGGATTTATGAACTATTTGAACTATTGGAACTACTGTACCCACATGGCGTTTCCTATGGTATCATGAAGAAGATACGATGCCATCTACATTGACTATAAGTTTGAAGCTCGATGCCATATAACAATTTAATTATTCAAGCGACTGCTCTTGGAGTAATGTTCACTAAAGTGACTCACTTGTTTTGTTTTTTAAATTCAACTTCCTGGAGAGTTCTTCTTCATTTCATTATCTCAGTCACTCTGGATTTGTTACCTCTTTGATCAAGCTTCTTGGACACCAATCTCCATCAGGAGTCCGGCTCACGTTGTATCCTCCCACTTTATGACTTACCCAGCTCTTGTCCATTTCTTCAGATGTACTTCTTTTCTTGAAAGGAACTTTAATTTTCTCCCAATAATACGTTTATTACAAGCACTTTTTTTTTTTTTTTTTTTTTTTTTTTTTTTAAATGAACTTTGCGTTCTTCAACAATAATATAAAAGTACAAGCCATTTTTCGTTTGTAATCACAAACCGCGAAAACTACTAAACCAATCAGTATCTAATTTTAACCACATCATTAAATATGTGGTGCGCTGTGAAGTTTAAAAATTGGCCGATAGATGGCTATCGCTATTCAAGAGAGGTTACAAAGATATTTTATAGTGCTAAAAAATTGATAACAAAATTGATATCAAAAAAGCTATAAATATATTCTGTGACGTATGGATCCCAGTGAGTTTTAAAACGTATATCTCCATACTGCCACAGTGTTTGCGACTGTAAAACTATTGAAACAATCTGTACTAAATTTTAACTACATTATGTTCATAGTTTCAGGAAGGTTTCTAAAAGGTTTTTAAAAAAATTTAAATTTAAATTTGTACAATGCTGAGTGGTAGAAACGAGGTTTACCACACAGTCATAAACTTTTTTATGAAAATCCGACCAGATGAAATCAATAGAAATTACGAATAAAATTTATTACGAAATAAAAATGTCGATCCTTTGCTTTTCGATATTTCGTATGATTCATGGGCCTTTTATTTTGCTGTCCATTAAATAGTTTCTTAATAGTCTCTATTCATCTGGATTAGCAACTCTTACATAAAAATAAAAAAAATAGGATATCTAATTATGCCTTACGTAATCGTCAACGACTTAATCAGTGCAATTTTAACCAGGTTAAAAATTACTGCTATGCGTGATTATTTCATTGAGGAAATAATGCTTATTAGTCGCATGCTACAATACATGATTTTTTTCGATGAATAAATAAAATTTCAATTATTAGTTCAAGAC
This sequence comes from Euschistus heros, assembly GCA_003667255.2. Taxonomy (NCBI): domain Eukaryota; kingdom Metazoa; phylum Arthropoda; class Insecta; order Hemiptera; family Pentatomidae; genus Euschistus; species Euschistus heros. The sequence continues at coordinate 322,810 of RCWM02000152.1, read as the reverse complement.
TAAACCGATAAGAAACTACCCTTCGTTGCAGACTACTTCAACATTTACTAGACATACGATCAAACCTCCCAATTCATTACAAAAGACTTATTTACATGACTGTTATTATCTTATAACTAAATTTTATAAGATTTTTTTTTATCCTAAATGATAAAATCACTTTTACCCTCCAAAAATAATGTTAATGAAAAACACATATTTTCAAAATATTCGATAGAAATACCACATAAAGACAATATTTGTACACTCAACATAAAAATGGGGTGCTTAGCTTTCCAGCTGATTTATTCATCAATATGTTAGTTTCTAATATTGGGTTAAATTAACCCAGATATGCCAATTGAACTCTGAATCCTGGAATTCTTAAAATCTCTACAATAGTTCCTAGAAATTCTTTGGATTATTTCCAAGGATTTAGCCTCAAATATATTTTAAGATGAAAATCGCAATTTCCAGGGCAAGGGTTAAAATAAACACGAAAGATGAGCGAATACGAACCCATTCTTACTTTTTTATTTTCCAAAATTATAGATTAAGAACATGTGGCCATGATATGCTAAATGCAGTAGAAATATCGATCCGATCTCGAATTCCGAATGACCATTCTTCAGCCGACCGGTTTGTAAAATCCTTCCCCTAGAAGCAGATGCTCTTCGCAGCTGGGTGGGAGGGAGCCAGTATCGGTCACTCTGCTGTCACCATAAACATTATAGCACTTAGTAAAGGAAACAGTGTAAGAGGTAATGGCCTAGTTACGTTAACACGTCCTTATGAGTTTTATAAAGAAAACTAAAGATTTATAGTGCAACTGATAAATTATATTTTTAACAAGTAACTTGGCTATGGTACTTAAATAAGACTTAAAAATACTTGGTTGAAGGATCTTTGGGATAAAATTGTTTTAGTTGAAGTTAAAGAATAGATAGTTCTGGGTGCAGACCTTCCTTATCACAGACACCAATTACATTATCTTGTGATTGCAATCACTATTCATCGCAGGTAGGGCGACAGGTGTGGATGTAAAATTAATGAAAAAAAAGATGATTGTATGCAAATTGAAATTACAGTCTAACATAGTTTACGAAATACCGTGTGAAGATGTGGAAAATCTTATTTCGGTACATCGGAAAAATAACTCAAATGAAGTGTTTATCAACACAAATACAGTTGCACGTCTATAACTAAAAACTTTAATAAGCCTGACCAAGCAGCTCTCACCACACATTACAAACAAAACATTGTTTTAAATTTGATTCCCCAAAAATTATTCACCATGAACAAAATAATTGTAAGCGATATATTACAGAGATGACGATAACCATAGAAAAATTTAAAAACCTGGCAATAAAATAAATCAGACGTCCTAAATCTCAACACCTGTTACTCTAGTTTAATACATTCAGACTAATAGAATACTTTTATAACAATATACAGTATTAACCAATAACCACTTATCTATTTATATTCACACAGAAATACGGAACTTCCTTCTGGAAATTCTCATCCTAACCTTTTTTTTCTTTTTTTTTTTTTCTCACAGGTAAGATATTCCACAGATCATTTGTATACTAGAATTGTTATATGTAGTAATAGATACCAATAGAATATCCCCCAGTAACAAAGTAGTTTCATACTTCTCCATATTTTGCAATTATAAGTAGTATATATTCTAACGCATGTTTTTATATATTTATATTGTAGCTAACTTTATGTTTTCAAATAACCTGTGTAACTAATATATTCAATTGCAACCTGTTTTTTCTCTGTAGGGCATGATTATGAGAACGAAATAGTCTCGAAATGTCGCCAAAATAGTTGTTTTTATTTATTGACTGAACCTCAAGAACCTTATTAAATATAATAGTAACAGTCAAGAAATATATCCATATATATATATATATATATATATATATATATATATATATATATATATATATATATATATATATATATACACACACATACATAAATGATTGTAATGCGAAAAGTCCACCCGACTGATAAAATCTGCGTAAATAGAAAATCATTTCCGAAAGTGGACATTATCAAATAGCTCGGCTATACAATAACCTAAACAAATGACCGACTATCTCAGATAGACCAGCCTATAACTAGATATAAATCCTTCTAGTCTCTTTCAAAAATATTGAAATTTCACAAAATTTCCAGAAAGCTGAAAGAAAGATTAAGCTGAGGATGTACAATACCGATATAAAACCAGTTTTGATATATGGTTGAAAGATCTGGGATCCAACAGGCACTCTAGAAACTAGTATCTAGAGATTTGAAATATTAAATATCCTCTATCAAACCAGATGGATAGATAGAATTAATAAAGATGTCAGAGAACTACAAATAACAAATTGGAAACCGATAGCCCAAGATAGGGCAGAAGTGGAGCAGAATGCTAAAGGAATCTTAAAATTTAGAAGGCCTTTAGAGCCAACGGAAACAATCGCTATTACAATCAAACAACAAAAATAATTTAAGTAACTCTTTGCGGAAACCATTTTGAACTTGGGGAGTAGAAATTTGAGATTCTGTATAAAATACTAATTATAATAATAACACTACGAAAAATTATTTTCACATATTATTAAACAACGTTATATAGATATGAAATACAATAATTATCACTTTTCAATTCAACAACCAACTAATTCACTAATATTTAAAAATTCAAAACTTTTCAAACATAACCTAAAAAAGTTAATTTTTAGAAAAAAAAAAGAAGAAAACACCGATTTCATGTACTTCGATACCAATTACTTCGAAATTATCGATACTTATATACCTATCCACAATTTATTATTAGTTATTTTTAAGATTTATGGTTTATTAGTTATGTTTAATTATTTATTATTAGAATCGGTACCAGCCAAGAAAAGCAGTTTGATCCTGCCTTTGCAGCAAACTTTCTGCACTTCCTTACAATTATCAGCTTTCTTTTGATTTCTGGATATTCTTTTTTTCTTTCTAGTTCGTGTTTGTACATTGTACATAAAGATTCTTTGTTTTCCATCTAATTTTGTTACATTTTGAGCCAGTCCGGTAATCAGCGATAGGAACAATTGACTACCGCTCATAACCTAATAATAATAATAACAGTAATAAGAAGAAGAGTGATGAAATTACTAAAAATCATTAATCAATTTTTTTCTAAATAAGAGAAGTATTTCTAGTCACTCAATTTTTTCTCTCTATTGAAATGCTAATTTTGGGATTGGAATCAGGCGCCACAAAACAAAACGAAAAAAAAAAAAAAAAAAAAAAAAAAAAAAAAAAAAAAAAACAAATCCTAGTTAGTGAGGCAGAAGGCAAAACAATGCGATCATCAATTGAAAAAGACAGGATCGAGCGTGGAACTGACGCGAGATGGAGTTTGTATTAATACAACTAGGAGGCGTACCCTTCCGGCCGCTGCAGGGAGGGCTTTCAAAGGGCTCATCTGCATAGGGCACAAAGGGTTGCACCGGGAGTGTGGCGATTTGTAACGCTCCGCCGGCCTGGGGGAGGCTGTTCCGATCTGGAGGGAGCAGTCCAAGGATGGTCTCCGAACTTATGGAGGCAGTCAACTATCCAATATTAAAATGAAATTATCTTGGAAAAATATATTTAAAAATTCTGTAAATCTATAATCCGGCCCTCTCTCATCGTCCTTAGGTTCTCAGACTGGAGATGACGGAACCAATATCATAGAAACATACAACTTGGCCAAAAATGTATGAAGACTAACTTCGCTCAAAAAGATTTTCAATTCTGGAAGACCTAATCCTTGACGAAAATGAAAACTTCTAATTGTTAACAAAACAGCCCAATAGCAAGAGACGAAGACTCGGACGATATTCAAGGTATAACGGTGGTGTATCAGCAAAGTAAAATAAGAGACTAATATTTTTATTTTTTTTAAATTGCAGCATCTATTGTTATTATTATGTTTAATTTTGGATACAGCTCACATCCCGACCCATCCTACCACCGTCCTCACCACTTACGCTGATGACAAGTTTGTCATCAGTAAATAATGATCCCTTCGTTGCATCCCAGGCACTCCAACCCCACATCATAAACCTTCAAGAATGGTGTCAAAAATGGAGAATTAAAGTAAATCCAAATAAATTCCATCAAATGACCTTTACCTTTTGTCGTAAACCTACGACCTCCTGTCCTGCAGTGTTCTTTAATGACATTCCTCAAATCTCTGTTAAACAGATCCGCTACCTAGGACTCCATTTCGACAAACGTCTCACTTGGAATCCATATACAAGACTAAAACGACAAGAAACCGCTTGTCGTTACAGACTGCTCCAACATTTATGAAAAAAACGTTTAAAGCTTCCAATATATTACAAAAGACTCATTTACATGACAGTTATTAGACCGTTTTTTGGACGTACGGAGTTGAGCATTGGTGCTCCACTAAACCATCCAATTCATCTTGTATCCAATCTTTGCAATCCAAAATCCTTCGAAAAATCCTTAGTGCTCCGTACTTTGTCACAAATAAACTTATCCATAAAGATCTTAATGTTCCATATGTTGCTGATTTAGCCCAAAACAGATAACTATCCTTTCATAGTAAGCTCCATAACCACTCAAATCATCTAGTTTCTTAACTTGCTTCCCACTCCATTCCAGATAATCCTTCCAGGCGTCTGAAAAGAAAATGGCTTAGAGATCTTCTAGTGTGGAATTTTTATTGAAGTACTACTCATGAGTAGTTCTTTTCATGTTCTATGAAGTTATTTCAATAAATTGATATTTGAAAAAAAATTTAAGCTAAAGAACAGCGCGAATTCAGGAAAAAAAATTTCAGGAACTGAAGAATCATTTAGAGACCACAAGAGTAACATACTACGTAAAAAAGCAATCCTAATAAAAATCACATATATATCCCCAGTGCAAACAAACCAACTTCTATTAAAAATAGTAAAGTTTTAAACAAAAACATATACACAATAAATAAGGTTGTTTGAAATATATGTTTGAGAAAAATGCGCAGAAAAGTGATCTGTGTTTTCGAACGGAGCTAGAAGTCTCCTTGAAGTTATTTTAAACTGTTCTGGATGCTTCCTAGTCTAGCGGGTGGCAGGGGCGAACACCCGCCTCTATCTACAATTACATTCCTTTTGTTTCTGTTATACATAGCCGGCAAATCACAGGCAGTTACTTATAACAATTATGTACAAAATAAATTATATATTAGAAAAAAAAAATAATCAAACAAATAATCAAACAAATTTTACCAATCAAAATAATTTTGGTAACGGTCATTAAAAAAAAAAAAAAAAAAAAGGAGAGGAGGGGGGAGTTCTTGTGAAGCGTTTTTCAGGTAAATAAAACCTCAACTACAACGTCAAAAACATTCGAGAATCTATGCCATCAATTATACACGATCCCTGACTTGAATAAATACGGATGATTTTTCTGAATCAAAACGGTAATTCTTTAATAAAGAAAAATGCTGAACAATATTGTTGAACAAATCACTCAATACCTGTTTAAGCGTTGTAATATGATTTAACTTCATCAGAAACTTTGATACATCGCTCATGGGCTGCAATAGTAACACAACTCAAAAAATCATTTTTTGTGATAAGTGGGTTTAAAGTTTTCATCGCTAAGGAAAATGCATAAGAAATGATTTAGTTTCCTTAAACAAGAGTAGGTATAACTTAAATATAATTTTGTTTAAGCAAACTAAATCATTTCCTAAGCATTTTCCTTAGCAATGAAAACATTAAACCCAATTATCTCAAAAAATGATTTTTTGAGTTGTGCCACTATTGCAGCCTATGAGCGACCTGATGTTTAAAATAGAAAAAAAATAATTTATACAAATCACGATAGAACGCGCTGAGAGAAATAAAACAAAATATTGTAAATGTGTTTGTTTGAGGTTTTTCGAGCTTAAAACATAAGAGTCATCAACGCTCGTTCGATCACGCTCGTTCACAGAAAATAAAATTTAAGATTTATCTATATTTTATGAAACAGTTTTTCTCTGTATAGGAAGGCTATCATTTTATTAATATTTTTTTTCATCGTATCCCTTCGCCATTGAGATGTCTCGAGGTATTTCCGATTCAGTCAACATTTTGGTGTAGTTAGGGCACTCGTTAAACGTATGGGATGCTGAAAAACAATTTCCACACATTTCAGTGGTGAAAGTGCGTAATTATCGTATGGCCAATTCTTAATCGCGTTAGGATTACTTCTTCTCTGCACTAAACGTAGGATGAACTGCTCCATGGTTTTACGTCCGTCTCTTGATTATCTAAAGTTTACTTATAGGGCTCTGATTCCACAATGTCAGCCACTCTTGGGATATCGTCTCTCTAAGATGCCGTTAGAAAGGTTTTGCCACGTCCTGGGAGGAATAGTGCTTCTTTTGCCATTTTGTTACCTCTTATTCCGGATATGACTCGGCGGCTAAATTAACAACACCGATTTTCCTCCTTCATAAAGCTGCTTGACCAGATCTAGGTTGCAATGTATTCCTAAGTGATCTGAATACACTTTTAACATATTTCATCATATTATGCATGAAATAATATAATGAAATAATAATAATGAAATAATGAATACACATTCATATATAATTATGAAATAATTCTTGGTTGATAATTATTTTTTTTTTAAATATATATTTTATTTTTGAAGAGAAAAGATTTGACTCCGGTTGGGATTCGAACCCAAGTCTCCACCTCTCTAGCGTGGTGCCTTATCCACTAGGCCACCGAGCTCGTATCCGAACCAGGGAAATCCTTTCTCTTCACTTGATCCATACCCCCGGGCACTCGCAATTGCATGTACAATTCGGGGATGAATGTTCAATTTGAACATTACTTTTAATTGGATCTATTGACAAGCTGTCCTATATATTAAATTATGAAATAATTCTTGGTTGATAATTATTTTTTTTAAATATATTTTTTTTTATTTTTGAAGAGAAAAGATTTGACCCCGGTTGGGATTCGAACCCAAGTCTCCACCTCTCTAGCGTGGTGCCTTATCCACTAGGCCACCGAGCTCGTATCCGAACCAGGGAAATCCTTTCTCTTCACTTGATCCATACCCCCGGGCACTCGCAATTGCGATGTACAATTCGGGGATGAATGTTCAATTTGAACATTACTTTTAATTGGATCTATTGACAAGCTGTCCTATATATTAAAATTATGAAATAATTCTTGGTTGATAATTATTTTTTTTAAATATATTTTTTTTTATTTTTGAAGAGAAAAGATTTGACCCCGGTTGGGATTCGAACCCAAGTCTCCACCTCTCTAGCGTGGTGCCTTATCCACTAGGCCACCGAGCTCGTATCCGAATCTTTATACGGGGTCAAATCTTTTCTCTTCAAAAATAAATATATATATATATATATATATATATATATATATATAAACAATTTTTAAAATGTTATACATTCATCAAATAACTTGAAAGTAAATGAATTAATGGGATAAGAATAAACAGGAAAGAACATAGGCCATTAGGACTGCAATGATGCATGAAACTACAGTGCTAGAAAAGACCACTCTTTGCAGACGACTCAGAGGAATATTATAGATCGTAAAAGAGTAGAATGATGATTTCGGCGATACAGTGAAATGACTGGCATCAATCTTTCGCTACTCGATTTACGTATAGAATATTAAAGTAATTGTGGATATTTTCATTTGTGACATAATAAGAAGTAATTTTCGAACTTCAGAGATTAAATATGCAAAGAATTTGATGGATCGGCAGAAGCCCTTAATTCAGGGTACTAAGTATTACTTACCCGACCATGGTCATATATCATGGAAAGATTTTTTTCATTTAAAATTTATTGAAATTTACAACTGTGCAAATATACATTAAGTAAATGTGTTAAAAACAATTACAATAACATGGTAAAACTTGAAAAGAACTACTCATCAGTAGCACTTCAATAAAAATCTACACAAGAAGATCTTTAGGCCATCTTCTTTTCAGACGCCTCGGAGGATTATCGGGAATTGAGAGGGAAGAAAGTCGAGAAACTAGTGGATCTAAGTGGTTATGGAGCTTACTATGAAAGGATTGGTATCTGGTTTGGGCTAAATCAGCAACATATGGAATATTAAGATCTTTATGGATAAGTTTATTGGTGACAAAGTAAGGAGCGTTGAGGATTATTTGAAGGATTTTGGATTATAAGGATTGGATGGTTTAGTAGAGCCCCAAAGCTCAACTCCGTAAGTCCATATTGGTCTAAACACTGCCATGTAAATGAGTCTTTTGTAATTAATTAGGAGCTTCGAACGTTTGTCCAGTAAATGTTGAAGCATTCTGTAACGGACGAGCTGTTTCTTGTCGTTTTAGTCTTGTATGTGGATTCCAAGTAAGACGTTTGTCCAAGTGGAGTCCTAGGTAGCGGATCTGTTCAACTGGGATTAGTGGAATATCATTAAAGGATACGGTAGGACGAGAGGTCGTAGGTTTACGACGAATTATGGAAAGATAACGTAACTTTTTATCAATATTTAGCGATTTACTCTAAAAAAACATAGGAAGGGCAGGAAGAAGTAGGTTTTCGATTTTGACCCGCACTACACCAACCAGTTCGATCCTTACGCTACACTTCGAGTTTACATTTATCGATAGTTCATTCCTATAACCTCACATGTAAACAATCACTTCTACAGTGTCGACTTGGATTGTGTTGTTTAGTGTGTTATATTGATATTTCGTCTTCTTAAATATTAAAAGTTGAAAAACAACAGAAGTTAACATTAGTTTCTACATGGATTTAGTGTTTTATATGTTGATGTTTTCTTATTTCCTCTTCCCTAATGTGTAAAAGTGTTACAAAAGTTAAGAAGAAGAATTTCTACATGTTCCCTTACTGTATCAATAATCAAGTTATCCTTAATAACCTTTATGTCCTAAATATTGAGGATTTGGTCCAAACCAGATACCCATTCTTTCATAATAATCTCCATACCCACTCGACTCACATCTTACTTCCCACTCGATTCACAATTATCTTAATAATTGTTAGTTCCCTTATATATCATTGACATGACATTATACAAATATAGATCCCTCACATTCACTGGACGTGTTTTTTTTAGTTGTAAATTTGAATAAATACACTAAAAAATAATAAAACAAACATTTCTCAGCTATACCCTCCGTTTCTATCGTCATAATTTAACAGAGCTCTTATAGGAATGTTTAATAGGCATTTAATAAGACCATTTCAAGGCTAGGCAATAATAAGAACAATAAAATGCTGTGAAGAACAATGAACACCATTGGAATCCTGTTTAATAGCCCCTGACGTATGAAAAACTTTTAACTCCAATAAATTGCAGTCCGACGCTTCAACATATTTTAGATATTTGTCTCGCGGATTGACAGGGATCACTGATTTAGAAATAAAATAAAACCAAATTATTAACAGATTTACTGAGAGCCATGCGGTGTTACAGGACATTGTATGGAACCTCTCCTTAAACTCCTCTCCCTGCAAGAAGAGACGATAAGATAAATCATAAAGAGAAAATTTAGGTTTGCAAGAGGAAAAGACCCAAACACGATAAGGGAAGTCAATGGAATCTAAATTCTTTCCAACCATCTGATCAAGATTGGGGACTGAATGTTCCTCACGGATTATTTGATGAAATTTATCATATCAAGCACATCATTTGAAGGGACATGGAATATAATGAGGAAGATACTAAGATCTGGAGTTCAAGAGTACTGGAGAGATTTCCCGTGGCTAAAGAATAGGAAGAATTGTGTGGACCTCAAGGTCTAAGTGGAAGACCGAATATAAGCCACAGGATTAAAATATTGTCATTATTTGGTTTGGGAAAAAAGTAATGCTTTAAATTTGGTGAACTATGAAGGCTTTTGAATTTTGAGCATTCTGGTAAGGCAGTTCATTCAAACCTTTACTGTGAACAGCTAGGTAGAGTGTATACAGTTTTGAGAGCAAATTTTGCACCTCGACAGTGCTCTTGCACATCGTACTCGTTTGACCAAGAAATAATTACAGAAACTGCAAGGAGTTTCTATAGAAACGTTTTGTCTCATCCAGCTTACAGCCTAGATATTGCATATATAGATAGATATTATTATTGCTTTTTTAAATCAATGGCTTATTTAAGGAACATTCGCTTTACCATAAAATATAATACGAAAATGATGATACAGGACGAAGAAAAATAAATTTCCAACATTTAAATGAAAAGAGCGTAATAACCTGGAAGTTGATTGCCCAAATAAAAACCTCAATCTACAATCTCAATGGCTCATTTTTTTAGAGGTCGAATCTTTTATATTTACAAGGACAAAAAATTTAGATGTGAAAAGTTCTTTGCCTCAAAACTAAAGGAGCGGTACCGGCATCAAATCCAATTACTGGCAGAAAGATGGATGTGTGTAGTTTAAAATAATTAACTTTACTTTGAAGAGTTGTATTAAAAAATGTTACCTGAAATATGACTGTGGACATTTTTAACAACCCAAGTTTTATTTTCATTTTAATTACTATTTTATTAAATTAAATGTCTATAGATCCATACTATTCTTATAATTGTCTGAAAGTATGGTAGCCAGACTATTGCACCATTTCACTGCACATATTTATTTTAATATAAAAGTCCACATATTATTATACATGAATATAAAAGTCTTATTGGTATAAGGTTTATGGCTATTACAGAGAAAATCCAATCGTTAGATCATCCAACTGTCAAACAATTTTTTTTCCTTTCCAAAAAAAAGTGTACAATGCCATCGGGAAAAACTACTACCTCTAGCCTAATACCAAACCAAACTTTCTTTCATAGGAATGAAAGATTCGGCTCCCGGCAGAAAATCATCAAAAGATCAGGGAAAATGACTATCATGGCGTGCGCCAGGGGGCAGTGCTTTAAATTAAATATGCATAAATATAGTTTTTGTTCTCGGAATAATTTTTAAATATTTGCCAAAAATACAATCATTTTACATTTTTTCGATTGTTATTCTTTACAATCAATAATCCGCCATTTTCGGCAATCCGACACGTTTTTGGTCCCATATGTGATAGATTATCGAGACTGTAATGTATATATATTTTTTTTAACTAGCGGTTTTTTTTTGTTTCGACTAGTTGTCATAGTAACGCTTTTCTTTTGTTTTCACTTTAATCAATAACTATACAAAATCCAAAACTAAAAGATTTTTTTCTTTTGTTGTCAGGCCTAAACTATTTTTATGATCATATGATAAAAATAGCGATTTATTTTTAATATAATATGAACGAGTAACAATATTCCTATTTTTGCTGGAGCCATGTTTCCAATTATTCTCTATGTCGATGAATAAATAGAATTTTTCCTTCAAATAATTTTTAAATATTTGTTAAATTATTTGTCATTATTTAAAACCAGAAATCCGCCATTTTAGGTAATCCGGCATATACGGGACCAGATAATTGTTGGATTATCGGGACTGTACTTATATACTTATAGCGAACATTCCAAAGAGAAATTAAAGAAATACTCAAATTTAAGAAGGAGCAACAAATCGATTACATATTAAAGAACCTATCGATATAATGCTGGTGAATGTCGCTTTAATAACGATGACCTAAAATGGCGTAGCGTTTATTTGGCGATCAGAAGGAAAGCGATGGCCGCCTGACAGGGACGAATGACTACTTTTATCCTATCTCGACTTCCACAAGACAATTGGGGAAAAAAACTCTCGCTATTGAAGCCAATGTCCGCTCTAAGACCTGACCCTGCCCCGTTGACATTTTAATATCGGGTTTTATCTGCCACTGCCTATTGTATTGTTGCCAACAGGGCGATATAAGAGGCCGTGAATGTTTAATTGAAAAAGGGCAGAACACTTGAGTTCGATTAATCCACAATATCGGAATGGCCTATAATTCACTGACGCAACCCACCATGTTTGTTGGCTAGGGGGCGATACAATGTTACCCCTAGCGATTTACTTGTCCATTTAGTAATTGATGGTTCTATAGTTTGTGTTATTCTACACAAACACAATATCCAAATTGTTGACCCATTAACTTTATGAAATAATAGTCTGAAAGTTTATACTAAAATAATACAAATATTATTATGTACATTTACTTCAGAAAAAAAAAAATACATCAACTAAATGAGATGAAAAGGTTCATAATAACATGACAATCTCTTGTAAAGCAACTAACCACACTACAAGACTACTAAGACAAAAATAACAAAAGACTCATCTATATGACTAAAACTAGACTAATAAGAACATATGCAGTTGAACTTTGAGGGTCCACTAAACCATCTAATTCATCCTGTATCCAAGCCTTAAAATCCAGAATATTTTAGATTATTATGTCACAAATAAGCGTATCCTTAATGGTCTTAATGTGGCTAAGTTACCCAAACTAGATACCAATCCTTAGAAGGACACCATACCCACTGTAATCCTAGTTAAAGCCATTTCATTACATCCATAACTCCACACATTTACTAATTCTATTATATTCTATACTGTTGTGAGTTTCGATAATATTTGAAAAAATAAATAGCCCAAAGTATTCTAATATCCTTTCTAAAAGGTACCGTCCACAAGTTTTTAGTAATCTTTCATGTTTTCATACATAACAGTGACCCATGATTTATCAAAGTTCGTTGATGTGTCAGTAGTTAGCTTATATATTTTATTTTATATCCTGTAAAGTTAGTGTTTGTTTATTATTATTTTTTTTATTTATTTATTTTTTTTACTTCATTGCTTTATTTTATTTTTCTACTTTCATGGCACATATAGTATAAATGGATTCATTATCACTCACTTATCGTCCTTGAGTAAGAAAATTTATAATATTTATTCAAGAAAACAGCTGTTTCATTAAAGGAGAATAACTTAAGTTTTTCATTTTTTAAACGGCATAACTCGCCATTATTCTTTATTCGTTCATTTCTACATGTTTCAGAGCTCATTTGAACATTGCCCAGTTACAAAATGTTACATTTTTGAGAGTGAAAAAAACGTCACACAAGAAAACTAAAGACCCCATTCAAAAGACATATCCGTATCAACAAAATCAAAACAGCTTCCTGAAGAGCGAAATGGCCACCAATGGTAAGGCAACCAAAAAAGGTATGGCCACATTTGCAGAATTGCAGATCACCGAACTCGTGGATAACCCAGGAGTATGTACACCGACTACATTGGCAAAATGGGGACAGGAAGAGGATGCACCATATCGGAGATGAGAAGACTAGCAAGATAGGCCCCTATCTAACAGGTCCCAGTGGGCTAGATGGACCAGAACTGCAACTCCACGCCCAATTGCATATAATAGCAGTTAGAGAAAACAGATGAAGAAGAAGATAAGGCTGGCCTAATACCATACATAACTTCAACCTTCGGTCAGTGCTGCATCTAACTTTCTTTTTTTTTTTGGTTTTAAGATTACTTGCCAAATCCTATACAACTAAGTTTATACTTTCGTTAAAGTTCTATTTGTCTTAATTTGTTTGTTATGATTGTTTTCTTTCTTCTTCTTTAATGCTATTTTAACTTTTAATTTATCCGAAGAACGATATTAAAACTTGAATTAGTAATTCTGTAAACTTTTATTAGATTCATTTCCGATCTACAGCAATATTATTAGGAGCAAAATAGTGTATTTTTGAAGATCTTTTTGCACTTAATAATACTAAAAGAAACTTGTCTTACCTTTTTTAAAACTTTAGTATATATATAATCTATGTAACATAGTACTGATGTGTTTAAAAAATTTTTGTATGTTTTAGAACTGAAGATGAATGTTTATCATTCGAAACTAGTTTTCTAATAAAATAATCTCAATAGAAGTGGCAATTAATTCATCAATCCTAACTAAAAGAAAAGTAAGCAGAAATTTCAGGAAGAGCGGGTTTTCCGCTTAAAATGACTGAGGCGTCATCTTCTAACTTAATGCCTAATTCAATGGACAGTTCCGATATAATGGACTTAAATGAAGAAAATCCATGAGAGCTAGTTTCCGGACGAAAACGGCACCTTACGGTCGAAAGAGGCCCTCGCAAAACAAAAAATATTAGTGATATCACAACTATCAAAAATAGTTATCAACCTTTGATTAACATAACTGAAGACTCACAGCCAACCAATAATGCTAAGCCCCTACCTATCCATATAAGTAATGAAAAGAGTACACAGCCTTTGTTTCATTCCTTCATAACGAAGGAGGTCCTAACAGCTTTGGTCTCAAAACTTCAACGGAATATGTAAGTGTTTATATGCAGATATATACAGAAAACTAGTGACTAGCTTAAGTTGTGGAGCGATCTTTCACACATATCAACTCCCGGATGATAGAAGCCCTCGATATGTTATTAAAAACTTACATTATGCGACTTCCGTTGATATTAACTTGGCCAGCATGGATACAAGGCAACAAATTGCTATGTTGCTCTTGGGGTTTATGAGAAATGCTATGTTACTGTCTGCATATAACCCCATTTATTAATGTTTTATTAATTACCTTTATGGGATTCTAATCTAGTACAAATCTCCTCTGAAGGGTTTTATGGCTTAACAATCCTACTCCCGACATCATAGGAGTGCCGGCCCTTTTTGATCACGCCGTCTTATTATAAATTATTAACAAAACATTACTCCGAGTACCTATAATACATTGCAAAATATAGTAAATGTTGTTTCATGATTTAAAACACCTCTCCCTTTTAGTTAATTTAGCTACTATATGCCTATACAATTCTTTTAAGTATGCTGTTTCTTTTTGAGGAACAAAATTAAATTTTAATTCAGACCTGACTTTTTCGTGTTTTTTGCATCTGAATATTATATGCCTGGGGTCCTCCGGGAAGTCACACGTCTCACATAGGAAATCACATTTTCCATTGGCTACTATTTTCATCAGGTTAAGATATTTCTTTGTACAGCCATGATTTGTACGACGCATCTTTATTCTCACAATATGATTCCTATCAATATTGGTACCGATGGTTCGAAACCATGGGGTTGGGCCCTCTTTGGGCTGAACTTGATAATAATATCTGCCCTTTGCTTGTCACTCCCAGTCATACCTCTCCTGCCATTCCTTTATCGCTTGCTTCTTTATAGCTCTGAGTAGGTCTGGAGTTGGAACTTTAGCATTATCCTTTACTACCTGTTTGTTTCGAGCTACTCTGTCCGCCTTCTCATTATCGGAGATGCCTACATGGCTTAGTACCCACTGAAAGGAAAACTTGTTTTTCGATTGGGTTGTGGTTTAGATAATTTTTATATCTGCGTAGGACTTTACTTAGTTTGATTTATGTTAGATCACGTTTTTAAGACATCATAATATAAAAAAAGATCACGGAAAACTATGAATATAAACAAATAAAATAAAGATTTTTTTTTTTACCGCCTCAATCAATTGTTATTTAAATAAACTAAGGGAGGGAGAAGCGGAAGCATGACTCCGTTCTAAAAGAGTACACTCCGACCTTTC
This sequence comes from Euschistus heros, assembly GCA_003667255.2. Classification (NCBI taxonomy): domain Eukaryota; kingdom Metazoa; phylum Arthropoda; class Insecta; order Hemiptera; family Pentatomidae; genus Euschistus; species Euschistus heros. The sequence continues at coordinate 307,311 of RCWM02000152.1, read as the reverse complement.
GCAGCTGCCGCTAGCCTTCGTCAGGCGTCGACTATTTCTGTAGCTCCTTCCCTCTGCCAACTCTCGACGTTCGCCCACCTAAGAACCATCTCTCTCTCTACGGATCTCTTCGGTGAACGACTTTAAAAAAAAATTATTATAAATAATTTTTGAATGTTGAAAGGGCACAGGTAGCAGGACGTATGAGGCTAAAAAAAGCTTTGACTTTACCCAAAACAAATAAGAATATATTTAACACATTCCTATCCATTAGTGATTGATGATTGGTTTAATATTAGCAACATAAAAACAAATGTATGTATCGATTCTCGATTCTTAATTTTTGAGAAAAAGAATCCTTACTGAGAATCGATGATCTAAAGTCCAATCCTAGGAAACAATTGATAACAATTTGGCAATTGTTTTTGAAACCTAATTATGTAATTTATAAATCGATTATAAAGATATTTTTTCATACTTTCAAACAGAGCAATTTTGTATGAAGTATATCAACAATATTTCATAAGAAATTTAAAACAATTCTCTTCGAAAATCTAATGCTACAGAATGCCAAAGGTCATATTGATGAAGATGTGCATCCACTGATAAAAATATAATTATAATTTAACACTATTCATTATACATTTTTGTTATTCTTTGTGATTTTTTCCCACATCCAATCACTCTAATCCAAAATCCTTCGAAAAATCCTTAATGCTCTTTACTTTGTCACAAATGAACTGATCCACAATGACCTTAATATCCCATATTTTGCTGATTTGGCACGAACCAGATACCTTTCCTTTCATAGTAAACTTACTTCTCATCCAAATCCACTAGTTGGACAACTTGCTTCCCATTCCATTCCTGGCAATGCTCCTAGGTGTCTGAAAGAAGATGGCACCGGGATATTCTTTTGTAGATATTTCATTAGAGTACTACCAATGGCTTGTTTCTCTACAAGTTTTAATCATGTCATTATATTGCATTGTATACCACATATTTACTAGATATATTTTTTTAAATACAGTTGTAAATTTCTGGTAATAAAAGAATTATATTAATAATTTGTGATTTTTTTGCTTTCCTAGTGTAATGCACAGTGACAGGCGTGATGACGGCGCATTTCTAGAATTTCTAGAAACTCCTTAAATCGGTTTCCTGTTGCTTCCGTTTCACGTTTCATCAGTTGAAATGTATATTCACTTTATAATAATTAATAAAATGTATTAGCGCACAGTGCTAACCTCCAGTTAGTGCCCATTTTTGTTATTATTGGCTTCACAAGTTCTAGTAATCGATCAAAAAGTGGTTTCGACATCCCAAAAAATTCCTTAAATTTATTAGGATCTCTGCTTAGTTCGCGAGCTACAACAGAACAGCTATGTTGCCGATCCCTGATTCTCGGGTGAACCCAATACTTGCGTTTTTTTTTTTTTTTTTTTTTTCTAATTTTTTAGCCACCACCATAACAACAGAATACCATCGTCAGAATCCATTGCAAAACTGACGGAAACACGTCTCTTCTGTGTGCACGTTCCAATGAAACAGTTTCCTTGAAACCCGTTTCTAGAAACCAATTTCCCCAGTGTGCACCGCTCCTAAGTATTATTTCAATACATATACACTTTGAGAAATATTACACTAGAATATATTGATAAGATAGATTTGATCAGTGGCATCTTAACATTCAAATACCGACCCGGAAACCCCTGAACTATTGTTAATGCTCCATATGACTTCACTGAAAAAACCTGAAAAATTATCTCAATTAACTTCTCTTTTTAACCTCATAACCTTAAACTTTTCAAAATTTGATGAAAAGCCTTCCTCTGTCTCAATCATACAGTTCAACACTTCCTTACAATCCTAAGGATAGTGGCTCTCAAACTGGTAAACATTTGTAGTAGTGTTCCTTCAATGGCCAGCTCCTCTACTCAGATCCTCAACTTCTTTAGTTGTCGACGCAGAGTTCCAATCTAATTCTTTATTTAAAGAATGACCAGATAAATATTTCCAATAGTTATATTTTAAATTTGTTTCCAGCAAGAACGAAAAAAAACCAACCAGTAACCTAAAGGACAAGCAATCTGTACCTCACCCTTTCATCTCTTTACACTGTCTGCTTTAGGTCTTGATATCTTCCAGAACTTTTTTCATTTTTCCTCCGCAGAGTACCAAAATATTTCTTGTCTTACATTAAAAAATAAATATATATATATATATATTTATTATATATGTATATATATTATGTATGTATATTATATACATATATTATATATGTATATATAATATACTATATAAGTTAATATTAATATTAATACATATATAATATATATATAAGTATATATATTATATATGTATTAATATATATATTATTATATATATATATATATATATATATATATATATATATATATATATATATATATATATATATATATATATATATATATATATATATTAATATTAATATTAACTTATATAGTATATTGGACTTTGACCAACTGACCAAGGACTGAGAAGGTGGAAGGACATTTCATGAAAAATCCTTTAAATAGTTAAAATTATGGGCTAAAATCAGCCATGGACCATATTTTTTTTTTTTATTTCTAATTTTCGTATTCAATTTGTAATGTTTTATTTGTTTCTTTTATATAATGTTCAATGATCTGAATTATTTTAATAATATTATTGTAAAAGTTTCAATGTAAATGTAATTATGACAATTAAGGTACGTAGTCTGGCCAGAGACGGCAAACAGTCAACATCTCGTTACTCTTTTTCTTAACTTCTTTATTTTGTGTTAGTTTTCTTAGTTTTTTTTGTTGTTCTTCTATCTACATATTTATCTATCTAATTAGTGAAGTGTCGCATCGTAACCCAGTACGATTACTTCATAATAATAGAAAAAAACGGAGTATTTAGTTCACTCACCCGGAGCAAGCGGCTAATCCTCACAGTATTACGTACCTGCCTACTACTGCCGTAAGTAAATAAACAGTCATTCACCTTCATATTTACCGAATCAGCTGATAGAACTAAATTACGCCAAAATGGTTCAATGCGCGAAGTGTGAAAATTCAATTTCCAGAGACGAAAAAAAAATAGTTTACTTTGCTCTAAATGTAAAGGGATTTTCCACGGCAGATGTTTTAACCTATTAGACAAAGACATGAAGCGGTGAAAAACTCCAAAAAACCATGGTTTTGTCACATTTGTGACACTAAAAAGGTAAATTCAAGCACAGAAAAACCCTCGGAGCCATCCGGTTCCGAGATACTAGCTGCTGTTAATACTGTAAACGAGGAAGTTAAATCCCTTAAAACCTCACTTGATAAATACGGTGACTTGAGTTTCGAATTGAGTGAGAGACTAGCAAAAATCGAAGCTCATCTAGAGGGGCAGACAAAACGTATTGAAGAGTTGGTCGATGAGAATCGTAATTTAAAATCAAAAGTTGGCCTGCTCGAAATCAGGATAAATAAGGCAGAACAGGGACTTTTGAATAAATCAATGGAAATTCGGGGCATCCCGGTGCGCCCAGGAGAGACCCCCACGGCATTGGTTACAAGTATTGGTGCTGGTCTCGGCATTAAACTTAACATAGAGGATCTCGACCTAGTGGAGCGCCGGAGGCCCAGGAAGGATGATGCGCGACCACCGCCTGTAATCGCACGATTCGTCAGGCAATCTCTGAGGGACGATCTAATACAGAGGAGAAAAGTCAAGAGGGACTTCTCGACGCGCGATATCGGCTGGCAGGAGAATGACTCCCACCGGATATATCTTAGCGAGGAGATGACCCCGACCAACAGGCATCTGTATTGGCTCGCCCGTCAGAAGAGATCAGCCGGGAAATTAAAATATGTTTGGTTCTCGGGAGGGCGTGTGCGGTGCCGTAAAGAAGACGGCCATCCAGTAATCTTCATAGACCAGCCTCAGGACCTGGATGTCTTCGCCTGACCTTCAGGAATTCTTTTCCTAGCTGCACTTCCTTGGTCAACACCCTTTGCTAATGAAACCAGTGTACTCGTTATTTTTTTTGTTTTTTTTCCATTATTTGTCCTTGCCAGATTAGTTTTCAGTTTTTTAATTTATTGGTGTCACCATGATATTACTTTTAATCAGTTAACGCTCATTTTCCTTTACTATTTTCACTTGTTTATGTATCTTTATCTTTTATTTTATTTATTTATTTTCTCATCTCTTCTTAACCAACTCATCGCCCTTTCGTTCTATACTATCCTTATATATTCACCTGCTACTACTTTTATTTTCCATTATTATAAATATTTCTACTTCTATATATACTTTGTATATATCATTTTACTTTGTTCTTATTATCGATATGTATTTTTTCTTCTTAGCGTTTACTACTGTTTCTCATTATCAGCGTCATCCTTTTACCTACTGTCCTATGTTTCCCTAACTCCTTCCCATTATGACTAACATCCTAACCGCCTGTCACATAAACTCACAATCCCTACCAGCCCATTACGATGAGTTCCTAGAATTTTTCACCCAAAATTTTTACCACATCATTGCAGTCTCTGAAACCTGGCTTAAACCCTACATACCTTCTTCCTCGGTTTCTCTCCCTAACTACTCCATCATTCGTCATGACCGGGTTAACCGGACCGGTGGTGGAGTGGCGCTATACGTCCATGATTGCCTGAAGTCTCGAGTCCTTTTTCATTCACCTCCTTCAAATGTCCCTAACATTGAGTCCTTATTTGTTGAAATATCCATTAATGCCCATTCTCTCCTGTATGTAGTGGTTTACCGTCCTCCACATGTTCCTTTTGACCAATCATTCGAATCTAACCTTTACCACTATGTCCCTCTCTACTCCAATATAATCATCTCCGGTGACCTAAATACCAATCTCCTGTCTGACTCCTATGACAAAATCTACCTTGAAAACCTTTTTTTTTTTTTTTCCCTCCACCTTTTCATTGTACCATTCAATACCACCCACCACTCCCGCGGGTCCGACACATGGTTGGACCTGCATGTCATAGATTCTCCAAAAAATCTTCTTTCCTCAAGTCAACGACCTGTTTCATTCCTATCCTCTCATGACCTGATACAAATATCATATGATATCCCAACACCTCGTTTCCTTCCTAAAACAATATCCTTCCGTAACATAGACTCCCTCTCCCGAGATATGATTTTATCCGATCTCGAAGCCATAGATTGGAATCCAATTTACTCCTGCTCCTCAATTGATACCATGGTTGAATTACTCACCACCAATCTCCTATCTATCCTTGATACCCATGCTCCTCTTAAAACCTCAACATTTCGCCGGCGTCGCCCTGCTCCTTGGATGAACCAACACATTAAAGATTTACAAAGAAGACGCGAGGCTGCCCGGAGACGCTTCAGGCGAACAAGGATTGAAGATGACTATCAAGCGTTTAAGTTTCTTAGAAATTTAACTCAATCCACGATCCGGCGAACTAAATCCAATTTCTTCCACGAAGCCCTTTCATCTGCACCCGATCCTAAATCCAAATGGCTGCTCCTCCGCAAACTTTCCTTGTGTGATCCTCCTAGTTCCTCTCCCTCGGGAGACCTTCCTGTCACTCCGGATGAGTTAAACTCCTATTTCGTTTCTTCCACTTCATCTGCCCCTTCTCGACCCTCCCAGTCCTTACCTCCGCCAGCATTTAACGACAATAATTTTTACTTTTCTTATATCACCCCCTCTGATCTAATTACCTCCATTATGAAGTCTCAATCCAACTCATCTGGTATAGACAACATTCCTGTTAAATTATTGAAATTATGCCTTCCTGAAATCCTTCCGGTTCTCCTCTTTATATACAATTTTTCCCTTCAAAACTCAGTATTTCCCACTTCCTGGAAAAAGGCCTTAATTCATCCCATCAACAAGAACCCAAACCCTATATCCCCAAAGGACTACCGCCCTATATCCATACTTTCCAACCTTTCTAAGCCCCTAGAAAGATTGGTGCAATCCCAAATTTCCAATTTCCTAGAACATTCCAAGTTACTCGATCCCTTCCAATCTGGTTTCCGTTCCGGCTTCTCAACACAATCCGCACTCATTAAAATTATCACTGACATCCAAACAGCGATGGACAAAAAAGAACTGACCATCCTGATCCTCCTTGATTTCTCTAAAGCATTCGATTCCTTAGACCATAATATCCTTTTTTCCAAATTGAAATCATTGAACTTTTCCCACAGCTCCCTCCTTTGGTTTCAATCTTTCCTTTCCGACCGCACCCAAGCAGTTGCCACTGCTAACCAAGGCCTATCCTCTTTCCTCACTCTACAGTCAGGAGTAGCTCAAGGTTCGAGCATTTCCCCTCTACTGTTTAATTCCTACATCAATGATCTTCCCCATTCAATTCACCATTGTTCCCACCATCTTTATGCCGATGACTTCCAAATTTACTTCTCCTTTCCTCCATCCGAAATGTTAGCTGCGTTTGCCAAAATTCAGGAAGACCTAGACGAAACCTGTGCCTGGGCAAATCTGAACAAATTAACGTTAAACGCAGCTAAAACTCAAGCAATTGCCATAGGATCACACTCCCTTCTCCATTCAAATGCCAACTTTCCCACATTATTCCTTAATGGTCATCCAATAACTTTCCATTCCTCTGTTAAAAATTTAGGCTTAACCATTGATCAAACCCTCTCCTGGAAATCCCATATTGCACAAATCTCCCGAAGGTCAATCGGTATCCTAAAACTATTTCACCGCTCCCGTCACCTCCTTCCCCTACCCACACGCAAACTTCTAGTATCCTCCCTTATCTTCCCCCAATTTGACTATGGTTGCGTGATATATGACGGGCTCTCGATGGTTCTTGAGGACAGATTAAAACGCATCATGAATTGCTTCATTAGGTTTGTCTTCGGAACATCGAGACGTTCCCATGTTTCGCATCTCTATACTGAGTTAAATTGGCTTTTCCCCTCCTTCCGCAGAAAATACTTTCTAGGCTCCTACCTATTCCAAGTTATCAACACCCGTCACCCTCCCTTTATTTACAGTAACCTGAAATTCAAGTCTGCTATCAAATCACTGCATACAAGATCTCGTCTTTCCGATCTCTATACTCCATCCCACAGAAGTACTGCATTCCAACGTTCCTTCCTTGTTCGATCCTCTAATCTTTGGAATTCCCTCCCCCCCTGTATCCGCAATGCTTCCTCCCTTGGAACATTCAAAACACTACTCTTTCACCATCTTCTTTCCCTCCAACCCGACGCTCTCTAATTATAAGGATATATGTACTATGTATGTAATTGTCTAATTTATTTATTAATACCATCAGACATAAAACATTAGCAAAAAATTATAGTTTAACTATGATAATGTTTTGATTTCTTGTAATGCTAATTTTGGATTTTCTATCTTTTATTTTTCTTTAAGTTTCTGTTTGTTTTTTTTTTCTCTTCTGCAATTTTGTTTACAATATTAACCTCTTTTTTGTATATTTATCTTTTCACTCTCTTTTTATTAATAGTTTTTTCTTTCTCTAGTTTTTCTCTGTATTTTTTTTTTTCATACCTATTTGTATTTAATTTTACCTAAGTTGTTTTATTCTTAAAAGCCTCTCGGCCAGTTATGATCTTACTTTGTGATATTCAATGTTATTCTTAAGGGACTTTGTCCCAGAATAAAGTTTTCTTTCTATTCTATTCTATTCTATTCTAGTATACATTTGTATGGAACGTACAACCTAAATAAACGGTCCTTTCAAAGGGTTACTTTGAAAGGAAAAAAAAAAAAAAAAAAAAAAAAATATATATATATATATATATATATTATTATATATATATATTATATATATATATATATATATATATATATATATATATATATATATATATATATATATAAAAATTAATGTAACAAAGTGCTACTTGTGCTATTGATTTTGGAACTGATGATGATTGTTTAAAATTCGAAACTAATCTTTAAATAAAAAAATTCCAATAGAAGTAGAAATTAATTTAAATAGTTTCAGAAGATATTGAATAGTGTAATTCGCATCAGAAATGAATTTAAAATTTATAAATTCATGTTAAATTTTATAATAAAAACATTTTTGTACTAAAACTAGACAATCTTTAAACAAAATATAGTAATACTTCCTGACGACTTTATAACTGATAATACGACTGAAACCTAATACTAAACAACTAGAACCAATCCTATTTTAAGAACTTATGTTAAATATAAACAGAGAAAGTTCAACATATAAATCTTCTGAAATACTTCTTAGGAAACAGTTATATAAATAAATATAGTGTGTGTGTGTATTTCTTTATATAATTTTTAAATTAAAAAAAATATGACGTATAAAAATAAAACATAAATTATGCAATATTATGTAATTGTATTTTCTCACTTTAAATATATAATAACTTAAAATAAATAAAATATTGTAAATTTCCTGAAAAAGAATATAATTAAAAATAAATTTACAAGATAAAATATTTTACAGAACACTTAGCATGTACCAACACCGAAAGCATTTATAGAGAGATTAGGCCCTAGCTACTAGCGCTGCCAACGTCAAATGTTCAAATACAAATTTCTACATTATATTTCCATCATATGAGTTTTAGTTTTGATGGAAATATATGTGCACAAAACAAAACAAAACAAAATTTTAAATTTAATAATATTGAAATTAAAACTTTTAGGGAAAAATTTTTTTTTTCTAATTACTAGTTGGCAGAACTATTGGTGGTATTTAAAACATTTCAAATGCAGCAACATAGAATTTTGGCGAAATGAGAGGCATTACAGTGTGTAGCAGCAGATATCTGATATCTTTAGGTTGTTTTATAATAACACTGTAAATTTTTGGAAGAGTTAAAATTAATTGAAAATTAATTAAGTTTTAAAAAAAATTAAAAAAAAAAAAAACATTAATTCACCAATAGTGAGAGCTAGCCTACAAGCAACAAACCACTCCAAACAGGTGAAAATATTATTCTATGAAAAGAAAGTAGATTGTAATCAAGTAATTAAAAAAAAAAATTAAAACAAAAACTTTAACAAAGAAAACAACATTAACACCCAACCAAATTAACCATCTATATAGGGGAAGATCACACCAAACGTGCAATGGCAATGAATTCGCACCGGGAGCGAATATTTTATTAATTTTTTTTTCTTTTTATTTAAAATAAAAATTTACAAATGTGAAAACAAGATTATTTCAGTTTAATAGTGTCAAGTTCAAAAGGAACTGCAAACAACACCATGACTATTGAGAACAAAGTAAACAAACAAGAAATAAGAAAATATTAAAATAAAAAAAAAAAAAAAAAAAAAAAAAACAGGCAAGACACTCGCAAACTGGGAGAAGCCAAGCTCTCTCTGAAACCGCTAAATGTCTCAAGAGACCCGAAGAAAATTCCAGGTAACCCAGTTAATCAGTATTCAAATTTAAGTAGAAACCGTTTTTTCCCACAGTTCTATATATTTTAAGAGGGTTGAATCTGAATTTAAAGCATAGTTTTTGAAGGTAGACTTCATAGCAATAATCACAAAATATTCCAAATTTTGTTTGTTCTAGTTTTTCTTTTTTTTTCAACAGTTCTATTTATTTTAAGAGGCTTGAATCTGAATTTAAAGCATAGTTTTTGAAGGTAGACTTCATAGCAATAATCACAAAATATTCCCAATTTTGTTTGTTCTAGTTTTTCACTTATATCCTGAAGCTTAATTCTTTTTCAAAAATGGTGGTTTAGTATTTGTAACATTTGAGGAAAACTAGGCAAGTCCAAAATCACAGGTGTTCAGGGCATATACAAATGCGCAATGCGTCGTAAAGGATACCATTGACATTGACATTGCGACTTGCCAAATTTTACAAGATGTGTAGAACACCGATATAGGTTGCTCTGGGTATTAATCTCATTTTAGACTAAAATTGGCTTTCGGAAGTTTTTCCCAAATGATAAAAATATAAAATTAGCAATAAAAAATTTTTCTACAAAAACGCACATGGTTCTCATTTGACCAAGGAAAATCATTGCAACTCCAAAGAATAAACGTTTTAACTTAGATTGCGTTGCAACCAGATATTGCACCATCTGATACAGGTTTGTTCAGATGGCTTATTTTTTTTTTTTTTTTTTAAATGTCAAATTTCTGACAATTTCTAGAAAGTGGATATTGTGTAGTGGTACCGGCGTTAAATCCAATTATAGGTATAAATGAAATTAGTTAAAAAATACAAAAATGTTTAAAATATACAATTTGGGATAAATTAATACTCATGCATATAGGCTTTTATAAAAACCTAATGCATTTTTGAGGATTTCTGCGTTTTTACTATTTTTGTTTTTTCTAAAAAACCTTATCTAAAAGGGAGCACACATAGAATTCGGATTCAGTAGAAAAAACATAGTAGCATCTATAGTAAATTCAAAGTTGACAGGAGCGTTTTGTAGACATTTTGTCTATTTTAATTTTTTATACAACCACCACCTTTGAAAAATGTATTGCACTCGAAATATAAGCGAAAAACCGAAAAAATAAAGACATTTTTTTTTGTAAAATTCAACCTGCCAGAAGACATCCAGAACCTGAAATTGGGATTCAACACAACAAAACACATATGACCGTTGATAGAAAAAACTTGTAATGTTAATAGTGAACTGATATTGTTTCTGAAAAATTTATTATTAAAAAAAAAAATTATTTTGAATGGGCTACTGTCTTAAGAGTTCGGGAAATTCTTTAACAAGTCAAAGTCTGATCTCTTTGAAGTCGACCTTTTAATGGGACCAGGGTCCCATATAGGCTGTTAAACCTCCGAGAAATTTAATTAGATTCAAAAACAACCCAAGAATATAATCGCTATAAACGAACTTTATAATTTATTTCTATGCCTCTTATCATTTTCCAACTTTATTCCCCTCTAATTGATATCTTAAAAATTATATTTTTCAAGCAATACTATTCACGAATTATAAACTGTAATGATCTAAAATAAACATTTTTTTTTTCCTTTATAAATAAAATTTCAAAATCCATAAATAAAAACGTTGTGTTTCAGCTGAATAGATTATATTTAATTTAGGAAAGTTTTCTCGAAGCGAATAGTAGAAATTATTTTCTAAAACATTAGCTAGGATACATTAGATTAAGCTATGTTAATGTACTGAATAATTGCACGGCTGGAATTAGACTTTGCGGTTCTAAATTCCACAGGTCTGGGTAATGCCTTCGAACCACAAGCCGTACTACCAACAGAGACCGAGTAAACGTGTATTAATACCCATTCTATATAAACATATGAATAAACATATATAAACGCATACAAACCACTAATGGCAACCCATTTTTCTGATAGAATTAAAATTAGAAAAAAATTCAAATTGTAGATCCTATGTATTTTAAGAATAGCCGTTTTTACATGCGTTGCGATTTTTGTCCTCCATAAAACCGAGATTTTTTATTTTCATGTAAAATTAAACCAACTCCAGAAACATTAGTTAGGGTTTTGTAAAACTATATTTATTAAATTGAAAACTGTGAAATCAGTCAATAAGGGCCAGGAAAGAAAATAATTTTGAAAATTAAATTCTAATTAATTTTTCTTTTTTATTTATTTATTTTTTTGACAGACGTAATCATTGTTTTTTTTCAAATGAGAATATTTATTTTGCTATTAAATAAAGTGAAAAAATGGATACATTTATCATATATATTTGGCACATTCCTTTTTTTCTCTCTTAATTTTGTTTTATTTATTTTTGCCATTTACTAAAATTATGCATTAGATTATAAATAAGAACTTAAATTGTGCTGTTTTTCTCTGTTCAATAATTAATTATAAAATTAATTTTAATATTTTAAGGTATACAACACTATCTATCACATTGACCGTGATGACTCCTTCATTATACAAAATTAGAGGAATTTTTGGGAAAATAGAACATAATTCAATCATCGTGGATAGTAGTATGATTATTATTATTTTTCAGGTTATAGTAAATTATTAAGATGATAATTATGAACATAGATATTTAAGGGTTTCATGGTAAAATAATAATTTTAATGTAAAATTTTGTATTAATTTCTAAATTAAAAGTAGTAATCTCTAATTTTAATTGATAAAAAAAAGAAAAGAAAAAAAACAAAAGAAAAAAAAACATTTAATAGTTAAAAACGTTTTAAAAAGATAATTCATAAATCATTAGGAAACTGTTTAAATAATCGGTTAAACATGAATCATTAGACTTAAAAACTTTTTTCTCTATTATAACAGGTTTTAAACCAGAATATAAAATATTTACTTTTAAACATGCCTACATTTAATTTTAGAATAAAAAAAATTGGAAGGGATAAATTATTTAAAAAGCCTTTAGAAATTATTTTATAATGCCAACGTTTCGACTTGCATTGCAAGGCTTCATTAGGGTTTCAGATAGAGTGGAAAAACACAAAATGGTCTTTGAAAAACCCGAGTTAGTGTTTTTCCACTATTTTTCCACTATAGAAACCCTGATGAAATTTGACTAACCTGACTTGCAAGTCGAAACGTCGGCATTATAAGTTGACATATTACTTTTCATTGCTGTGTATCTACGACCGCATACCCCAACAATCTACATCTATTTAGAAATTATGTATCCAAGCATTAAATGAGTATTAGTTCTACTTAAAAATTATATGAAAATATATGTGTAATTTGAAATCAGACTGAGAACAAACCATTCTAATGCCCAGTAGTTAAGATATTTTTAAAACAAAAATAGTAACTGCTTACACTAGAAATCACATGTTTATGAGATTGTATCCGGTACTATTTTCTTCTAACAGCTGATCAATTTTTAACTCAAACAGCTGACCGATTTTCCTTGTTAGAAATTTAACAGGTTAAAAAAGTAGTTCCGCCACGTATAAATGCTATTTTATTGTTAAGTTCAATCATCGCAATATATATTCGAGGTCTACCCAATATTTAAGCATAAAAATTAGGAAATTATGTTTTCAGGACAATGTGCCGGCATTAATAAATAGAAGCTGAAACACAAATCTGTTATTGAATAAATGCAAATTATTCCTGCGATCCTCCCCCTTTTTATAGTTTCAGATCCGAGCTATGGCCCTCCCTGCCAACACAACAGACTCAAAATTCCCTCATGTCTGGTAATTTCCCTACTTTTTATCATAATCGGGAGCAGCAGCTTCGTCGCATCGCTCCCGCCAGTCCTCTGGAAAAACATGGCGTACGTTAATGTGCCTGCTCAACTCTTTATTTGTAATTCATTTTTACTTATTTTACTCAGTTTTTTTTTTTTTTTTTTTTTTTTTTTGGTTATACTTTCATAATATTTAACAATTCTTTCCTTCACTATTACTACAGCACAGAACATCTCTCATATTGTTACCATTGACTCTCGCAATCTCTCTCCTTTCAGTATCTCCTAGTCTAGCCTATAGGAAACAATAAAATACTATATTTTATTTATTACATACATTATAACATTTTAGGTTGGCAACATTGGTTCATCAGGCAAGTTTCATTTGTCAGCAAGTCAGGTAAACGTCCAACTATCATACTGGTTTAAGAGCTGAACTTTTACTCTTCATTATGAAAATGATTATGCTCATAAAAAAAAAAATATATTATCGCATATGAATACATAACGTTACCTTTTGTTCAATTTTTTTATATAGACAATTTTAAGATTGTATTCGTCTTTGAAATTACCAAGGTACAAGATAGGAAAAAATTCTAAACAAGGGAAAATGGTTAATGTGCGGTAAAAACCACAACATATCAATACATGTAATTTATAATGCGGACTTTCAGACTTTATTTGCAAACCTTCTTCTGGGCTACAAATTAAGAAATGACTATTCAATAGAGAGGAAAACAAAATAAGTACAGGGATGTGGCATTGTTTTTGTTTAAAGGTCCTCTACTAAATAGACAATTGACATATCTATTATTATTATTTATTATAATTAATTATCAAAGCCAGATGGTTGTCCTATGTACTGTAATCATATGTTATTCTTAGGGGACAAGTAGTCCCAGAATAAAGTTCATTTTCTTCTTATTCTTCTTTTTCTAGCTAGGTCCGTTTTTGTAACCCAGAAGAAGGTGCACGAAGCAAGCCGAAACGTAGTACGATAAATTACTAACACTGATACGGATTTCGTTCCTCCTATCATATGTTGTATTTAGGTAAAATCAAAGTACAAAATTATGAACACTTTTTATTTTCCAATTCTGAATTATTAAACAATGCTTAGCTAATATTGAAGTTTTTAAATAATAAAATCTTTAAAAGTAAATCTTGAAAATAGACACTAAGTCTCTCAAAACAAAGTTTGCTTGAAACAAGTAAAGGATTTGCTAATCAAAGTATCTTCAGGAGAAGACCATTCATAGATATAATTAAATACAGTTATGAAGAAGATGTAGGTAGTTGGAGTGTGCAGTCATAAAAAAGAAATATAAATTTTTATCTATTATACCGACGTTTCGGCCTTCATTCAGTGTTCATCTGTTTCATAAGTTATTCAACTTTATTTATGTATTTAATCATCAACTGTATCCACTTGTCTTTCTTTATAAATATATTTTTTATCTTTGTTAAAAAAATTAATTTATTTATTTCACTTTGTTTTTCTTGTTTTGTTTTTTTTTATACTTGTCATTTTTTTTTCTCATCATACTGTTTTTCTTTTCTTATTTATTTATTCTTATTATTTAAAAATTCACTCCGTTTTTTGGTCATGATGAACGCTAACCATGAACCGAAAAGTCACCGAAAAGTCGGTACAATAAATTAAAATTTACTATCAAGTATTTTTTGGCATAACTCTTATATTATTCTAATGTATGTTGGGACCCCAGTCCCTTCTTCAGGGTTCTCATTAGTTCTGGTGATTTGGACATTGTCCTTCAATGTGCAAGTAACCACAGCTAATAAGAAGCTTGAAGACGGGATATTGGTCCTGAAACATGTTGCAACATACATAACAATAAAATAGGAGCTATGCTAAAAAATACTTTAACAATTAATAAAATCTCCTTCAACATAAATTTTAATTAATTAAAATTTATATTTTATCGTATTTCCATGACTACTCATCCCAACTACCTACATCTTTATTAGGTCCACATTCAACAAATACCTCAACAATTATGAAGGAATCAATTTACCTTTGAATTTTTGTAAAATGAAGGATATAATTAAACTGGCGTTAGAGAATGTATTTTAGGCTTTGAACAAAACAGGTAGTTCGAAAATCTTTTTTTCAAGATATCTTGTTGAACCAGCCCATTTGTAATTATTCTAAACATTTTTGACAATTAAACTAGATAAGAAAATTATTTGATTTCAAAGGAAATTGCCCAATAATTCTTGGTTACAGATGGTTGAATAGTTACAGAGTTGAATTATGAAAACATGAATATACTTATTGATTTATTTATTGCCATAAATCGATATAGATCAATGCAAGTTTTACATGATTTTATCACAGAAAAAGCGAGATGATGATGTCATTGTCACCTTGTGACAAATGAAACACAGCAAGATGAGAACCAATGGGCGTAGGCGGTGAAATAGTATTTGGTTGAGGAAGGAGGGATGTGGTATCGATCAGGAGGGACTTTTCGTTCTGTCCCCGGGTTGGAGTCTAGACTTAGTTTGCTAAAAGTGATTCAGACAGGGGGGGAGGGTAGTGGGGTTCTCCCCCCACTTACCTTCCTTTAATTTAGTAAAGGCTCTTTCTCTCTCTCTCTCGCTCTATCTCTCCCCTCTCTCTATCTCTCTCTCTCTCTCCCTGTAGACCCTTCTACAGAGATCCATTTTTTAGGGGTTTTGTAGGGGTAATATTTATGATATGTCGCAGTCATTGTCGACCCGAAACGTTCCTCCCCTGAGGAGGAAAGAAAAGCCAAATCAACCGGCTTTGCAAAATTCACGAGCTAACTTGAAATCTCTGAAAAGAAGGAAGTTCGGTTAAAAATTCCTAAGAAGAATGAACCTTGTAAATAAAGGAGCCATTTTTAAAATATTTAAACGCGGTTTCAGTCCTTCGTTTAAGGCTTCTTGAAATAAAGCCGTATATTTACCATCAGCCATTGGGTTGTCCAGAAAATAACGCAGTCTTTATTGTTTTGTTTAATTACTCCTCTGAATAATAAGCTGTTTATATTTTATACATTATTTGTTTGTATCGATGTCAATGTTTATCATTCTTCTCCTAAACAAAAATGTTTTTATCACTTTAGAATTTCACTACTTGGAAATAATTCAGTGTTTTACTGATAAATGCGTATAGGTTCACATATATGCACACGTTTTTCGAGTAATTTTGTTTTACAACGAAATAAAACTCGGTCAGAAACATTAATAAAGGGTATGGCGACAAAGCATGAGAGTATGCACCGTTCAACAATGGTTTGAAAAATTTTGAGACTTCAGTTGTAAAGACGATGGAAATTAGAAATGGATTCAAATTCTATTCAGAGGTACCAACATATTTTATTGAGAGGAATGAAGTATGTTTTGATTAATACAAATTATTTATATTAAAAAACATTAATAATCTGTATTAATATCCGGTCAAACCAATATAAACATTGCTACCTTAGTCCAGCAAGCAGCAGTTCTTTGAATGAAGTATGTAACTCACGTTAGGGGTTGAACTGACCAAAGACTTTCGTTAGTGTCTATCCATAAGAGTTTCAACGTGTTCTATAATATTTACTGTGCAAAAAGTATAAATATGCATCGTTTTTTTTTTTTTTTTTTTTTTTCGATGAGGAAACACAAAATTTTGAACAAAATCGGAAGCATACGGTCTCGATGAACCACAAGTAACACCACGGAAAAAGCTTTAAACATTTTTACTTCTATAATTGTGAATGCACAATTTTTATAGCAAAATTAAAGATGTATACAATAGTTGATTGATGTATGTAATAAAATAATCAGCAAAATTGTCGGTAAACCCCTTGTGCTAATGCGTGCCAATATAAAATGATATTAAGTAATATATTATAATGATATTAAGTAAAGTATAGCCATATTAAGTAATATTAAAACGAACAATATATAAAAAAACATATTCTATTGTTTACAAGCATACGTTAAATGTTAACAGAAAACTACGTTATTTGGGAACAAAAAAACTCCGTAAAACCTGACAATATTTACAATAACATAAATTGAACTTAGACACTTGTCTGAATTATTAAAGACACTTGTCCAAATATTAAATTAATATTTAAACACTCTGCCCGTCGTTATAGACTACTTCAACATTTACTAGGCAAACGTACAAAGCTCCCAATTAATTACAAAAGACTCAAATACATGACTGTGATTAGACCTATCTGGACGTACGGAGTTGAGCTTTAGGGCTCCACTAAACCATCCAATTCATCTCGCATCCAATCCTTACAATCCAAAATCCTTAGAAAAATCCTCAATGCTCCTTATCCATCACCAATAAACGTATCCATAAAAATCTTAATGTTCCATATGTTGCTTATTTAGCCCAAACCTGATACCTATCCTTTCATAGTAAGCTCTATAACCACTCAAATCCACTAGTTCCTCAACTTGCTTCCCACTCCATTCCCGATAGTCCTCCGAGGCGTCTGAAAAGAAGATGGCCTAGAGACCTTCTAATGTAGAACTTCTATAGAAGTACTACTGAGGAGTAGTTCTTTTCAAGTTTTGACATGTTATTGTAATTATTATTAACACATTTACTTGATGTATATATTTGTAAAGTTGTAAATTTTAATAAATGGATATGAATAAAAAAATAAAAAAAATGTAAACCCTCGACTCTATTAAATAAACTCATCCTAACAACCCTGTTACATAAACCAGTTGAGTGGGATGCAACTGGTAGCGCTGAGTTTGCACGGCTCTTCCACTAATTTCACAATCTCACGGAGGTTTCATCTTCTGTTATCTAAGCGATTGTCATCTCTTAAATGAAAATTACATAGAGTCCTATTGACGTTTTAAATCTGGGAAAAACGACATTAATCTTTAAAGTGTTGTTCAAAAAAGGCTTTGACAGCACACCCATCTGGTGAATATCAGGTTATTCAAAATGACTTTTATTTTTTAGGCGAGTATGATAAAAATAAATAATTATTAATAAACAAATTTATTTATAAAGGTATTCCCCGTTACAATCAACAATTTTGTTTTACAGTAAATTTCGAATACCTCCTAAAAAAAAATTATATATCGTGGGGTTGGTTCCGAATCAAAAAAACATGGCCAAGGAGTAAACACCGATTACAGATTTTTTTATTATTATCCCAAACTGAGAACATATTAATCTAGCTGCTTCAGTAGCTTCGAAACCATGTTTATATTCATAGAACAAAATCGAGTGAATAAGAATGTTAATTTGAATAATTTCGACTTGAACTTTGGAATGTTTGCAGAAGACTAGATAAAAAATTAGTCCTTCTTTGTCCAAAATGTAAAGATTTATAGTAAAAACAGTTGAAAATTTTATTAAATAACAAAACTGGCAATACCAAAATGAACCATAAAAATTATAAAAACTTTTTTACTTCTTTTTATCGATATCATTTTGTTGAAATTTTCAACTGTACAAAATGTAAATGTCAAGTAAATGTATTGACAACGATTATAATAACACGTTAAGACTAGAATCTTCTTTTCAGATGCCTCGGAGTATTATCGGGAATGGTATGGGAAGTAAGTTGAGAAACTAGTGGTTTTCAGTGGTTATGGAGCTTACTATGATGGGATAGTTATCTGCTTTGGGCTAAATCAGCAACATATGGAACATTAAGATCTTCATGGATACGTTTATTGGTGATAAAGGAGGGGCATTGAGAATTTTTCGATGGATTTTGGATTGTAAGGATTGGATACGAGATGAATTTGATGGTTTTGTGGAGCCCGAAGCTCAACTCCCTAAGTCCAACTAGGTCTAATCACTGTCATGTACATAAGTCTTTCATAATTAATTGGGAGCTTTGAACGTTCGTCTAGTAAATGTTGAAGTAGTCTGTAACGACAAACAGTTTCTTGTCGTTTTAGTCTTAATTATAAAAACTAAAGGAATTTTTGAGGGACCTGGTGGATGAGTAAGAATCTGATTCCTTTGGCAACAAATTCAATCACGCTAACTTTCCTGAACTCGGTCAGCCGCACGGACCTCAAACTTGTAGTTAACTTAAACTTCTTTCCAGCGCTGAGAACTTTCTTCATTCTACATTGTATTATAAATTTGTTGAGTTAATTATTATGAACGAAAATCCTTGCCAAATCAACGATTAAATGAGAAAAACTATATGGAATTCAATGGAAAAGGAGGCAAATAAATTTGAAAGGGAAACGAAATTAAATTATTTTAAAATCCAAGTTGCGTATCTACCACACCGCTTTGATTGCAATTTAAAATACTAGATTATCCCTGGACCTATCTTGAAAGAACTAGAAAACGTCCTGGTGTGAGTTGATGTTTTAATTTCTATTTTATTTTATTTTTTATTTTATTTTTATTTTTTACATTATTGTAATTTACTGTTATAGTTTCAATCAAAGGATAAATTAATCTAGAACATGTGCGATATTGACAACAATGGAGTGAAAACAAGTATTTAAACCAACTTCTGTTTTGTTCAAAAGATTCTGTTTTGTTTTTAATATGAACATCAACAAATTATAATTATGAATAAATGAGAATATAAATAATTTCTACACAAAAATCTACGTAAAAAATCTACACAAACGACACCTATGGTGCACTTTCAAACCACAGACATGTGCCAAGAAAAACTAATAAATAAATTTCAACTACATATCACTGTGTAAATAGGATTTGTGTAAGTATGAAGCTAAAATAATTTTGGCAAAGATTTTTATAAATTATATGGTCTGGTTATAATTCTGATGATGGACTGAAACGATGAATAAACTTTCTTGAAGTAGTCATGGTTGGGAGGATTTCGTCAGGTAAAACATAGGCTTGGGTACAGATGGGTTCCAGAGAATAGTTGTTCAGTTAGTTGAGGTACTCGTGATTCCAAATAAACGTACACACTCCTATTGGAATTTTTTATTGAAAGATGTAAAACATTCATCATTAGTTATTTAAAATTTCCCCGTTCCCACTTTATTACACATCGTAATATTCTTAAAGATTTGAGGAATATAATTAGACACCTCCCTTCCTCGAGACCCGACTACCTAGAAGATCCAGTGTTGGAAGAATGTGGTAGGGACACAGCTTGGAAGAGCAGAACTGGGGACAAGGCAAGAAGTAGCTAATCTCTGTAGATCTGTCACAGGTGAGCTCAATGCACGCCACCTGTAACCTTATCTTATCGTACTTTTATCGTCTCTCAATTAATACAACGTTCTTTCTCTGTCGACATATAACTTCAATGAAATAACCATAAACTTCATTTAAAAGATGAAACGAATACCAAAAGACAGGTAATACATACTAATTTGTTTTACTAAATTACTCTTTAGTATAGCTTCATTCCAGGTTACATATTTAAAACATTACTGAATAAATCTCTTCAAAGTCAAAGATCATTGATTTCAAATACTTTAACCAATCAATTTGAGGCCGGTACTATTCATTTTGCTTTGAGGCAAACAAACCCCCATCCAATTTTTCCTCGCAGTTATCAAAGATCTGACCTGTACTGTAATCTGATGGTGCAATACCTGGAGCCATACTCAAGAAAATCTTTACAATTTCAAAATCTTTACAAGTTCCAATCATTTTTTCTTGGTCAAACAAGAAAGATTTTGTTGAGCATTGAGTGGGGTAGTTTGAACTCAAAACTACATAAACTCAATCTAAAATGCCTTCGGAGTTCGGCAATCGAAAGTTTTGGGAAAACAAATTATAATACGCAATAAAATGGAAAAAAAAAAAAAAAATTAGAAAGCTCGGTTGACCGAGACTCAGCTAATATAGTTTCGAGAGCAAATAAAATATTTCAACTAACTCGAATCGAAATGAAACATAGAAAAAAAAAATTTAATATAAATCTGCAAACCTTATATATTATAATACATTTCACATTGAAAGTCCCCTGTGGTAGGAATATACTATAAAACGCCATAACGATTTCACAATCGGGGCTCGAATCAGAGAGGAACAGCTGCTAATATTTTTTACGCGGTTGATGGCCATCCGATACATCAAACGGCCCATTTCCCGATAAATTCTCTTTTTCTCCTCCCTTTTATAAATTCATCATTATATTTTCCACTTTAATCCTATATTCTTTTTTTTTTTTTTTTTTTTTTTTTTTTTTTTTTTTTTTTTTTTTTTTTTTTTTTTTTTTTTTTTTTTTTTTTTTTTTTTTTTTTTTTTTTTTTTAGATTGCCAGAATTATAATCTGACATTATACGAAACAGCTGATATCATTATTTTAAACTAAAATGAAGGAACACTAGAACAAAATAATGATTGGTCACATTATTGATTTTTTACAGACGAAATGAGATGCTAGGGGTAGCACCCCTCTTGTGTTCGAGCAGTCACCGTTGGTATTCACGGTGCTATTCACTAAGCGAAATATTTTATTTTAGTTCCCATAATTTTTTTTTTATACATTACATTAAAAAATAAAATACAAAAATCCTACGTAAAATAGAAGAAATAAAAATTAAGCATGGATTAATATAAAAACTGAAAATGCAATACAGAAAGTACATAGCTAAACAGATGGAGATAATTTAATATTATATTTGAATATATTTTTTATGTGAGCTAGTTCGAATTTTTTATTTTTTTTATTTGTTGATATTTACAGCTGTATGGAGTATATAATCAAGCAAACGTGAGGCAAAACGATTACAATAACTTGTAAAACAACTACTCATTCGTATCACTTGAATACGAGTTCTATATTAGAAGGTTCTGAAGCTACTTCTTTTCAGGTGATTCAAAGGGTTATCGGGGATAACATATAACTCCAATCTGTGAGAAATAAAACAGAGAAATAGACTGCAAAATGTGGTAGACTTGAGAATATGGATCGTAAAAGTCGTGTACGTAAAAGTATGCTAACTTCGAATTGACCAGACTATATGACTAACAAAACAACTTTTAGAAAACTGCCCCCAGTTAGAAACAATTAATCATTGGAAAGTTAAAAGAAATTATTAAAAAAAACAATGTCGAAATTCAGAGATACCATAATGAAAAATACATGCTATAGTGTAGACAAATTAAAACATTCTAAACGCCAAAAAAAGATTAAATTCAAAAATAAAATATGCTGACCTTTTGGTTTAGTTTGAAAAAAAACCAAATACGATTTATAAAAATTACATAAGTTTAAATGAACAGTATTATCCAACAGAAACATATTTTCCCATCCTTTCGGTTTAACGATTTCCCTTTATGTGATGGACTATTTATTTTCTCAATTGTCAAGCCACAATGACAATGATATTAACTAGTTTTGGACCAGACAAACCCTTTTATATTTTTTAGATCACCATTAGTATATTATGAAATGATACATTATCGAAAACCTTTCGACTTTAATAACATTCTTCATTTATTAACATAAGCAACTTCGCTTAGCTGTCCTAAGTGGTATTAAAGAACAACAGGTCTCAAAAAATCATTTATTTAATTTAATTTATTTTTATTTTCATACCTAAATTATTACCAGTATCATTTGAGGTACGCATGATGGTATAGAAGGATCAATACAATTAGGACTGATGAATTAATTGCCACTTCTATAGGGTTATAAATTTGTTTCCAACAGGAGCGGAAAAATCCAATGACTCATAGTAAGGAAATCCCATAGTTCTCCCCAAAAATTTAACCTACCTGCCCCTTTCCCTTTCTACGATGGATATATTTCAGATATCTGTTAGATCTCCTCAGGTGAGTACCAATGTTTGATTTATTGTATTACATTTTTGAAAACTTTAGTATATACGAGTATAATACATGTAACACAGTGCTGATGTTAAGCATTCGAAATTAGTATTCTAACAAAATAATCCCAATAGAAGTGGCAATTAATTCATCAATCCTAATTATTAGTATCGCTTATTTTAAAAAACAGTACATTTCCAACAATTTTTAAACATGGGAATAACAAGCCTTTGTACGTCAAAACTACAGTAGATCTTCCACATGACATTATCCCAAGGCTTCACATTTTTCTGAAATAACTAAGACTTCTTCTAGTTTTTGGGGAAAGAAAAACTTTTTCTTCTAGCAACTCATCGGTTTAGGTATATCTAAACTAAACAGAAAAAAGCACTTTAGAGAATCTAACTTCTGTTTCCATTACTCATAGCTTAACCAAACTCTAAGGCGATCGATCGTAGTCCCAAACTTTATTTATTTATATATTGCATACAAATAAATTTAGAGTTTTGTTAAAAACCTTAAGACCGTAAAACAGAAAAAAACAAAACAACAACGTTAATCTTTGGTTTTCTCATAATTTTTATTCATTATTCATTATTTTTTTTAATTTTTTCGTAAGAAGTTTTATGCACAAGCCTAATTTTACTCTTTGAAGTTTTATTTTGAATTTATATTAAATTAATGAAGCAGACCAATTTATTCTTTGTGACTGTAACGATCCATATTAGCTTGAGCCTGTTCAACGATCCAAAAAAAGAAAAAAAAAAAAAAAAAAAAAAAAAAAAAAAAAAAAAAAAAAAAAAAAAAAAAAAAAAAAAAAAAAAAAAAAAAAAAAAAAAAAGGAGGGAGAACTAGTAAATGCGATTTGAACGTTTATAATAATACGCCAATGCTTATGAAGCAACTAACCACTGATAGTATGTCAATACGTACTATATTAGAAGGTCCAGAGGCTATCTTCTTTTTGGACGTCTCGGAGGGTTCCGGGGTATGGGAAAGGGAGGCAAGTAAAGAGACTAGTGGATTTGGATGGTTATGGAAAAGATTTTACTATGAAAGTATAGGTATCTGGTTTGGGCTAAATCAGCAACCTATGGAACATTAAGGATTTTGAATTTGTAGGACTGCATATGAGATGAATTGGAAGGTATAGTATTTAATCTTCAGTGTTATATATTATGTCACCAATAAACCTATTCATAATGATAATAATATCCCAAATGTTGCTGATTCGGCATGATATTGATCATTTTATAATCAAATCCATACCCATTCAAATTCACTGGTCGCTTAACTTTTCATTTACCAATAACGTTCTGAGAAGTGAGACAAACAGTGGCATCGGGACCTTCTACTATTAAGTTCTTATTTAAGTCCTTTCAAAGTTTTTCTACAAGTCACTGCCGTGTCATTAGAACCACTAGTCCTCCAGATATCAATACTTTTCGTTAATCTATTATATAAATAAAATTATGGTCCAAGTTCAAGTCACGATATAGGTAGAAAATTTAATCTCTGTTATTTCAGCTGTGGATCCACTTAGGGCACATCCAGCCTCCATTAAGTGGGCACTTTTAATAAGCGGAAAACCTGAGGGCTGAGAGCGACTACATAAACCCTTCAAGGGTTGTAGCGGTAAAAAATTTTCTTGTTTTCTTATTCCTATTTACAGTTGTAAATTTCAACAAATAAGTAAAGAAAATATTTAAAAGTAAGTAGGAAAAATAGCGCGGTTATAAGAAATAATTTGCGAACATTTATATCTTACAAGAGAAGAGAGGGAAATTTCGTCCATAAAAGAATTGTACAGATTTTACTGATCGTGTTTTGTTTTTTTTGACATTCACATGTCTTTTGGCTGGGGGTCTATAGTTCTTGTGTAATGTTTCTTTCACCCTCAAAATGTGTAACATTTAGTTCAGACTCAGAAATGTAACATTGGACACGCTCTAGCTCTGTTGGTGTTTCTCGGATCGAAAATTTTCCAAGAGCTTACCAATCAGAAATTTAATGAAGAATAATTTTTGTTCTATAACATTGGTCGCTAGGACCAACCGTTTAGGAGCTATATTGCTTTCAATAAAAAAAGTCACGTTTGGAACCCGTACTTATTAAGTAGAAACAGACAGACATATTTATGGTCTATTCTTTTCCCCAATGTGGGAGAAAGTGATTTTTACTTCACCAATGCATACATTCAAATTACCCTTTACACTTTTTTATTTATTAATTGAAATTCACATTTAAATTTAATATAATGCCACTCATTCATATTCATCCTTTCACTAGATGCAGTAGTTTACGAACGCAAATGAAACTTAATAGCCAAGGAATTGAAAAGGAGCCCGGCATTAAACTAACAGACTAAATGATCACGTAAGGTGGAAAGTGATTGTGAACAAGTTAGAGGAGAGCGGAAGTGGCTGAAGTATGGGCCAACTGTTGCCCCGCGCACTGCCATCGCGATATCTGAATAATCGATTCCTGTCTACTCTTCTCGTCCCTGTCCGTCTGGACTACCACGAATCCGTCGTTCATGAATGAAGCGCATAAATATCTGTCAAATATTTAGAATTTATTGTCCCGTGGATCATTTGATTAAGTTACAGTCAGCATAAGATTTTTTTTTATTAATCTATTTACCGAAATTTACAACTGTATACAAAAGAAATACATCTAGTAAATGTGAATCCAACGTTGCTTCAAAATAAACTACACATTGGTAGTACTTTAATAAAAGTTCTATATTAGAAAAGTCCCGAGGTCATCTTCTAAGATATCTCGGAGGTTTACCGGGAGCAGACAAGAAAGTTGAGAGAGTAGTGAATTTGAGTGGCTATGGAGTTTACTATCAAAGAGTAGGTATCTGGTTTGGGCTAAATCAGCAAAATTTGAAACACTAAGATCTATACGGATAAGTTTATTTGGGATAAAGTAAAAAGTATTTAGGATTTTTTTTGGAATTTTGATTGCAAAGGATGTTCACTGATATAATCCAATTTTAAATTTCCTCATCTCCGTCGAGGTGTTCGTTCATCCAAGCACTGAAATATAGGAAACTTGTTACGGTTTCGAACGTGTGACCTCCCATACAATAAAAACGTTGTGGACGAGCAGTTTTTCTCCTTCTTAATACCATAATTTTGGATTTCTTCTCGTTTGTATGTAGTTCCATCCTTCAAATAAGTCTAATTACTGTTAAGTACATGAGCCTATTGTAATTAATCGGCATCATCGGGATTGTATTCCTTCATTAACCTTCTTGCCTACCGTAAATTCTAATGATTATAATGTAATGAATATAACTTATGGTGGATTTGAATAATTAAAAAAAAATACTTGTACCACTAAAGATTTATGGTAATTTGTTCAAGGCTGTCTTGTTTTTTTAACCTCCGGTTGCATACAGAAGTGATTCGGCCAGAATAACGCTCAACTACCAGGTTTTCTCAAATTAAAACCATCCACTTTATAGAGGCTAAATGAGCCCTAGGAGGGTTTCCCGGGCCCAGAGTCTATGCTCGGCTGATAGAACAGAACGAATAATTACCTACTTCAGCCGGACTTAAAATCTACTAAACAGCATTAGGATTCCAACACCAATTTCCGGAGAAAATTCGATGAAAGTGCTCTACAATAAAATCACTGGAAACAACGATTTTAAGGCTAGCTAAATAAAATTTCAAGTTCAGATAAATTTAAAAGTCGTATTGGGATAAAAGGCTACTGCCATCAGATCATTCAGTTGTCTTTCCCTTTCCAAGATGAATCGCGTCTAAAGTTCAAGATTTGGGTCTACTACCACTAGACTAGTCTAGTACCGGTCAAAAATTTATTTTATGGGAATGATGATTCAGCTTTCGGTAGAAAATTATAAAAATATTGTTCAATTATCTTCTCATGTCGTTTCAATGCTACTAGGGCCACAAATTAGATCTGCAAAACTAGATTTGACATTTTTATGTTGTTTTTTTTTTCTTTTCCATCCAGTAATCCACCATTTATGGCAATCCGGCACTGCTCTGATCCGATATGTTTCGGATTATCACAGTACATCGGACAGTACAGTATCATTATATTTCAGTATCACACGTACACACCTTCATAATAACTCCTGAATAAAGCCAAACTTCAAAATATTAAAAACTCTCAATAAATTTGAACTTTTAGAGGTAATTTGGCGGTGTCGTTGCAAAAATAAATCTTGCAGTTATATGGAATGATTATTTTAGACTCAAGTAACACAGAACAGACTACAATTAAAATAAATGACATCCTCCTAGGGAGATGTTAATTCGAAGCTCGGATCCCATTACAATTTAGATATTAGCCGTAACAAAAGGATTACTTTTAGCCAGAGAACAATTCCATTTAACATGGTAATGATCCGCTACAAGTAATGACAATAAGCCTCTTTGTGGAACCATTTAGGATCTGTTTCGGCTTTTACCACCAACGGCTCTTTGAACTTTCCACTGCCCCCTTAATTACGTTTTGACTAAAATTGGGAATGTATCGATTTCGTGTCACTATTAAATATATGTTTGGTTATGTTATATGTTAATCTACTGTGTTTCTCAATTTACATTTTAGAATTGCTTACTAGACTTAAAAGACAGGAAACTGCTCGACGTTTCCGATCACTGCATCATTTACCAGAGAAGCGTTCAAAGACCCCAATAAATTAAAATAGACTTATTTACATAACTATAATTTGACCATATGGGCATAGGAGTTGAGCTTTGGGGCTCCACTAAACCCTCCAATTATTTTCGTATCCAATCTTTACAGATATGAACTGTTAGCGCATTTTTGAAGGTGAAATAAAAAATACACCAAACAAGTATAGACTCCCAGCCAAAAGACCCATCGAAACATGGAAGAAGAGAATCGAAACATTCATAATTAAAAAAAAATATATATTTATTGATATATACACATGTATGGTATATAATAGTAAATGGGAGGGTATTATTTTCCTGCGAAATGAAGTTTTGTTATCCGTGAGAAGTTAGTTCCATTTTAGTCAGCTGACATTAGGAATGATTGTAACCTCATTTGGGAAGAAAAACAATGCAGCAGAAACAGTAAACTCCATTTTCCAGTTTCTCCTTTGTTCCATTTGATGAGAAATGTGTTCCTCTATAAAGCTAATCTTTTACAAATCATATAAATTTTACCTCTATAATCTATCTATGTATTGTTATTGATTGCTAATTACCTAGGGAAGATTGATGAACTATAGTTTTGTCACCTAATATGTATTTATAATTAATCGATTATTTTCCCAAAATCATTGGGTGGGTCATGAATACCTATTTTTTAAAATATTTAATTACCATTATAAATAGGAATATATGTACTCGTATATTTAAAAAAATACAAATTTATATAGAAATTTAGTTTAGATTATCTTAATATTCTCATCGTGTGGAACAAAGACACAACTTTAAAAAATGAGAAAAATAAGCGATTAAATGAAATGAAATACTTTCAACCAACATTATTTGTACAAGTAATATCGATATAAACTTGTGGATTGCTCAGTTAAAAGTTTAAGCTTTATTTAAATATTATGGATTAAAAGTACATGGCCTGATATATATATGGATAAATTTCTTGACTGTTACTATTAAATGTTTACTAAGGTCCTTGAGATTCAGTCATAAAATGAAAAATCAACTATTTTGGCGACGTTTCGAGACTATATTGTTCTCATAATCATGCCCTACAGTGAAAAAAACAGGTTACAATAAATTATATAAGTTATACAAGTTATTTCAAAACATAAAGTTAGCTACAGTACAGGTAGGTATATAACAACATGTGTAGGGTATATATAGGGTATATAACAACAAATATATATAATTACAGAATATAGAGGAGTATGAAGCTACTTACAATGTTACTGGTGGATATGAATAGACTAATAATTCTAGTACACAACTAACCTAGGGGAGTGAGTTTAAACAGACAGTTACCAAGGGTTAGTGGGGAAAACCCTATTTCTTAAAAATTAAGTTAAAAGGACCGTGTGGGTATTCCTTTTAACTTAATTTTTAAGAAATAGGGTTTTCCCCACTAACCCTTGGTAACTGTCTGTTTAAACTCACTCCCCTAGGTTAGTTGTGTACTAGAATTATTAGTCTATTCATATCCACCAGTAACATTGTAAGTAGCTTCATACTATATTCTGTAATTATATATATTTGTATTACCCTACACATGTTGTTATATACCTACCTGTACTGTAGCTAACTTTATGTTTTGAAATAACTTGTATAACTTATATAATTTATTGTAACCTGTTTTTTTCACTGTAGGGCATGATTATGAGAACAATATAGTCTTGAAACGTCGCCAAAATAGTTGATTTTTCATTTTATGACTGAACCTCAAGAACCTTAGTAAACATATATATATATATATATATATATATATATATATATATATATATATATATATATATATATATATTTTTTTTTTTTTTTTTTAATCGTTTCTTAGCGCTAGTGATAAATTAGGATATAATTATTTAGGTTTCCTAATTCCGTTTAAAATTAAAATCATAATTAAAAATCACTTTCTATTGGGTGTTTTTTAAAATTTTATTTATTTATTAATTTTATTATTAATATGCTGGATAATCTTTAACAAATCTTTAGGTACAAACTGATGTCATCTGAGTTACACTTGAACTATATGCATAATGGTATAGTATAGTGAATACAATTAGGATTGATGAATTGATTGCCACTTCATTTTAAATTCTTCTAATTTGAAAACTAGTTTTTAACTGTTAAACATTCATCTTCAGTTCTGTTACAGACAGCTTCAACATTTACTAGACAAACGTTCAAAGCACGCAATTAACTACAAAAGACTCATATACATGACTGTGATTAGACCAATTTGGACGTACGGAGTTGAACCCTGGAGCTCCACAAAACCACCTAATTCATCTCGTATCCAATCCTTACAATCCAAAATCCTTCGAAAAATTCTAATATGGTCCTTACTTTTTTCACCAATAAGCTTATAAGATCTTAATACTCCATTTGTTGCTGATTTAGCCCAAACCAGATACCTATCCTTTCACAGTAAGCTCCATAACCACTCAAATCCACTAGTTTCTCAACTTACATCCCCCTCCTTTTTCGATATTTCTCCAACTTTCTAGTGTAGAATCATTATTGAAGTTCTACTGATGAGTAGTTCGTTTCATGTTTGGCATGTTATTATAATGGTTATGAACACATTTACTTGATGTATATATTTTGTACAGTTTAAGTTTCAATAAATAGATATAAAAAAATAATGTAAATATATTTTATTTTGCTAAAAATGACCCCGCACTTCCCGTCTGTCCCTGAATGCAAAGAGGCATGAATTGAAATAAGTTTTGACTTGGCAGGGATTCTTCGGGAAAATGGTTGTCATTTCATGCTAATAATATAGCCGGAGGAAACATGGGGGGGGGGGGGTTGAAAGGAGCGGAAAATTCCTTTCCCAGCGCAGCCTTGTCAGCTTCCACTTTTATATTAAAAGAAGAAAACTCCTTGAGCCCTTCTACCATTTTTATCTACCACAAGTAATTACTTTTTATATATCTTCATGTTTATGTTTTGTCTTTTGTGGTATAAAAGAGTTTCAGAAGACATGAATAAAAACTAGGTAAAACTTGATTAACCGTGTCTAAGCACAGGTTCAAAATTAAATTGCATTTTATTTTATTGTGAGGCGGTAATCGCTTGAACAAAAGTTTGTTTCGAACGATCATTTAAACTTATGAAACCCCTAGGACATCTTTACTATTTTACTTCACTTTATATTGCATTTACGTTCTTGTTTCATTGAATGTAAATTATTGAACGATATATTTATTCTTTTGTAGTAAGATTGATTTTTATTTATATTTTGTATCAGAGTTCATGCTCTCTGCTTAACCCAGTGGCGTGCCTACATAGAATTGCGCCTTCCTCAGAAAACACATATGATTTGTACTGTCTCTTTCCTTTTTCCGCAAGCACATTGAAATGAGCACCCCAATCCACGGCTTACTAAAAAATAAGAAAATTAAAATTGAGGTCTTGCAAGCTATAATTATTTTTTAACTAATATTAAACTTCACATTTTCACGTATATTTGTAGGTTCAGTGGCCTGTAAACTTGACAGGTAACATTTAACTCAGTGCTGAGTTAAAAAAAAAAAAAAATAATGAGTTCGTAGCGGCATGGGAACTGGGAGAAGTGAAATTCGACAAACAAAAAACCATCGAATAGGACAAAAGCACAATAACGATCCATTAAACGCCTGCTGCAGTAAAATGCATTAGACTGGCGCGTCAAATAATTAACCTGTTAAATACTTTAAGGCGTTATTGTTTTTTTCTAGTAAGAAGATTTCTGTTTCTTCTCCATACACATTATATGATTCAAAAATAAATATTAGTTACGGAGTATTCACTTTCTATAAAGAAAAATTATAAAGCTATTAAATGCAAAAAGAGGCAAGCAATATTTTGTACGAAAATTCGAATAATTCTTTGAATATTATTCAAAGAAATCTCTCTCAAATAATATTTTAAAACTCTTTGAATCGATCTCCTAGATCCGATTTGTCCCATTCAATTGTTTTTACAGAAGCTCAGAGTATTTTTCTAGCACCCAATAACATTTTATAATATAAAATGTTATATAAAAGATTTGGCCATAGAATTTGTGTTTTCACAAGAAAATAATTTTTGGCGTATAGATAGATGTAATTCTAAACCACTGTGCGGCGGTTGCAATGTTCAACTATATAGTTGTATTACATATAAACCCTTAATTTTCTTCATACTAATTTCACTCTTTCATTCACAATTTTATAACCTTCCACTTGATTAATTAGTTGATAAATTTTCTTTTATATATTAATAGTAATAATAAACCTTTATTTGTTCAATAATGGTACATAATCATTTTTTTTATAAAAATTCAAATTTCTTTTTACTTTGATTGTTACTAGACAAACGATCAAAGCTTCCAATAAATTACAAGAGACTCATTTACATGACAGTTATTAGACCTAAATGGACATACGGAGTTGAGCTTTGGGGCTCCACTGAACTATCCAATTCTTCTCGAATCCAACCCTTACAATCTAAAATCCTTAATGCTCCTTACTTTGTCACGAATAAACGTATCCATAAAGACCTCAATGTTCCATATGTTGCTGATTTAGCCTAAACCAGTAATTCTTCTATTCTTCCATAGTAAGCTCCATAACTACTCCAATCCACTAACCTCCATATGTGACAATTCATATGTGTATGGTTGTGTGGGTATATAAGTGAATATGTGCAGTATAAGTTCTTTATACATTTATTTAAATTAATCTTGTTTACATCTCTCATGTTCTTTATGTATATATAGCTTTGTATAAAATTCTGTTAGCCAGACATTGTGATCTAATTTTGTTATTCTTAGGGGACAAAACATCCCAGAATAAAGATTACTTTTTCATTTCATTTCAATAATGGCTATGCATATACCCCTAACGAAGGTATTGAAAGTAGGCTGAAACGTTGGCCAACATTAACTTTTTTTTTTTAAACCTCTTAACCTTAATACCATGAGGATATATTTATGTAAGTGTAAATTTACTTTTAAGTGGTTAGTAATCAATTAAGGATATCTTTAATTCAAATCGCAACGGAAGACAAAGGGAACTGCACTCCCCATTAAAGATTTAACGATGCACCCCTCCACTAAAGGAAATACTTTTTTAGAAAAGAAATCTGAGAAGTACACCAGGAGAGGAGTCATCTACTAACATCTACTGCATTATTTATGGTCGGGAAGATATGGAGGCGCGAAACTGCTTCACGGTAAAATTTACATTGCAAATTCTAAGGGGAGGGGGTCCGAAGAGGTGAGACTGTTTGTAGAAAACTGCAATCTAATCCACTCAACAGGTGAGCCTAATAGCTGAGCCTACACATCCCATCATCGGCTACTCTAGGTAGATTGCTCTACCCTCATAGGGATCCTTATTCAACAAAAAATAAAAATAAAATCAAGGGTAGAGAATCCGTTTGAGATTTTGAGAAAATTAGATAAGGGAAAGAAGAACCCTTATATTAATAATACTATTTAATTGAAAGAAATAAAGGAATTCTCATATTTGGGAGTGAATGCATGAATTGGCTCGTGCATGGAGTGTCTCTTGTCCATTACAGAAAAAAAATTCTAGTTTTGTGTTTCTGATAAAGCGTTCTGAAAACTTATCTTTATTTTGAACTATATTAAATAAGCACTGACTAAAACAGTAAAGATCCAAAGGATTAAACGAGAAGAAAGAGCGTCCTTTTAAAAAACGAAAAGGTTTAATCAACTGTGAAAAGGACAACAGTTGCGAACAACCCTACGGCTGTCAAAATTCGTTAAATCCTAGCAGTTCTGATATTAGTATCCTTTATTGTCCTGTAAAAAAGATTAAATGGGAATAGATAGTGCCCCTTTTAAAAACTATAAGATTTAATCAACTTTCAAAATGGCGAAAATGATGTCTGGCAGGAGTAGTCAAGGATATCCTCCGGCCATCAAAAATCGTTAGATCCTGGCAGATCTGAAATTAGAGGATTTGGTTTCCAGAGAGGGAAAATGTAGCCCACTCCGTGGGGGAAAATATTTTATCTCACGTGGCAACACTTCCTTTATTTCCTGTATTAAAAAAAAAAAAATTCAATATAGATAATTGAAGGACTTTAAAATATTAATAAAAGGCCCATTCGACTCCTTTGGTAATTCACTCAGTTCATAGTGTCATAACATTTCAAAAAATGCTGACAGCGAAAGCGACATAGACTGAATAGTTTTCTGCAAACTAAGGCTATATATAAGCCCAGATGCCGGCAAGTTACCAACTCGAGGACTGTGCAGACCTTTCGTATTTAGGCCCAAGTCAACGGCCGGCCATAGGTCATCTGGCGGCATCTTACGGTCAAATCTATAATTACAACATACGTTGAAAATAAAAAAAAGATTGAAAGAATTCCTAATCCATATAACTTATTATTATAACCTCAGTTTTACTACATTCATTCCAATCAAAAATTTAAAATAAAAATCAGTAAAACAATACCCAAAAAAAAAAAACAAAATGATCTAAGAAATCGAAAATGAAAAATAATTGAATTAATAAAAAAAGAAAAGGAAGAGAAACTTTTTAAACTTTCGGGAGAAACTTAAATACAGAGCCTGGCAGACACTTCTTAATGATAGATTTAATATTTAAAATGCCTCAGACCATTGAGCAACAGTCAACATTTCATAACTTTGTTACAAACTTAGTCTGACAAATGTCATCTTGGAGAAAATTTACGAGTCCTTAACGAAGGAATAAATCTATTTAAGAGGAAAGAATATTATGATTTTTTTAAAATTTATTTATCTATTATGTCACAAGATTTATCAATCCTAAAATTATAATGCAATTAGACCAACTACGGACAAGAAATGACTGGCTCCGTACGCATTAACGAAAATATACAATATTGCATTGATTTTTTTCTCATAATTATAAATTTTCCTTCAACTTAATTTTATTTTTTATACTTTATGAAGCACCCATAAATAAAAGTAATGGAAATCCTAACGGATGTCTAATGTCCCAAACTAGATTCCCTACCCTTCCATGATGAGCCCCATACCCACTCGAATCCACAAACATCTCAACATACTTCCTTTCAATTCCCTCTAATCCTGATGAAATTTTCCGACAGTTTCCTATCAGAAATGTAATGGAGAATATTTTTTTATAAAATTTATTGCCTAGACCTACCGTTAAGGAACTACACTGGTTTGATTTAAAAAATCACGTTTTGTAACGTTTTTATCAACCACAAAACACTTTGTACGCTGTAGCTCTGTTAGTGTTGCCCCGATCAACGGTATGCCGAGAGCTTTCCCATCAGATATTTCATGGAGAATATTTTTTGTTATACATTTGTCGCTGGGACCTACCGGTTAGGAGATATATTGGTTTGAATGAAAAAAATCACCTTTCGCCTACAATTTCAAAGTATTGGTGTCCTTATGACATGATCTAGCTCTGTTAGTATTCCTCAGATTGGAAATTTGCCAAAAGTTTTCTTATCAGAAGCATTAGATTATTGATAGACATATTCAAGACCTATTATTTTTCTCAGCTAGTAGGATATGGAATTATATTTAAAATGATACGCTCTAGATTACTTTAAAATCAACTTTTCATAAATTAGGTGTCGAAATAGAGTATCGATTGTCTGGAATCGGTATAGAATATATTTAAAAAATACATCACTTCATTATTTATTTGCATTAATAATACTTGTCTTTATGCATAAATGAATTTATCCAAAAATATCCGTTGTAGAGGAATTTAATTGTATATATTTCATATATATATATATATATTTAATAATATAAAGAAATAATGTGGGTCACTCCAAGAGCAATTTTCTGGAGTGATTATATTAGCACCATATTGAACTATAACCTTAAATTTACCCGTCACTACAATGATGACTAGATCAGACGGAAGATGTGTATAGGTTATGAAATATGCATTACGCAATTCATTTCAGTTTTATACTTGTCATGTTGACTTAACAAATATGTTTCCACTCTCGAGGGCCCCTTGTTTTATTAAATTATAAAAGTCCATTTCGCTTATTGGACAAATATTATTGTTATAGAATATATATAGTCGAGGTAGTAGGGGATGACATGTTGAAATATAAG
Source organism: Euschistus heros (assembly GCA_003667255.2). Taxonomy (NCBI): domain Eukaryota; kingdom Metazoa; phylum Arthropoda; class Insecta; order Hemiptera; family Pentatomidae; genus Euschistus; species Euschistus heros. Next base: position 271,652 of record RCWM02000152.1, on the reverse strand, counting down.
GTTATAAAAATATTATCGGTTTACCCTTACTCCGATGAAAGGAGGACAATATTCTTAATGATGGTATCGATTATCGAAGCACGGCCATTACGGTGAAGAGGTTGTCACTCAGCCGGGTCCGATCGTCGTATTATGATTCGTTAATTCCGTAAAAAGGGTTTCCATTAATTCCCCATTCCCCGAATCTAAAGAAAACCCGCTATAAATTATTCATTTAGCAAACAAGGATATTTTCTGATAAGGTATTGAGGTCCCTCTGTTAGATATCATAAGGACTTTAGATCATATGAAGAATAGTTGTACAATATCGTAACCACATAGAACAAAAAAAACAAAAAAAAACACCACGTTAAAGAAGGAATTCTTTAATACGTGCCAACGTTTCGACCTGCGTTGCAGGTCTTCTTCAGGGCCACCGAACCACACTTGTAAGGAAAAGGACGATAACTGCGATTTATCTTTCACCCGATCCTTCCTTAAATCCAATGATCGCATTGTAAAAGGAGAAGAAGATAGTCAGGGATGCAGTCAACACAAGAAGACCTGCAACGCAGGTTGAAACGTTGGCACGTATTAAAGAATTCCCTCTGTAACGTGGTGTTTCTTTGACTGCATCCCTGACTATCTTCTTCTCCATTATTATCATTATTTTATAAAGTCACACATTTGATTTAATCACAATTCATTAGAATAACGAACCAGTCTTATAGGGAATGTGGTGGGTTAAAAAGATAAATGACATGTAAGGCATGATTGAGACCCAGTACGTATTGATATCTGCTCTTGACTCGATTTCAAGGTTGATTTTTGTAAATCTACTCCAGAAACACCTTCTGTAATTTAATTTTAATAATATTTGATAATCATTTTATTTAATTTTCTCAAATAAATTTTTATAATGCGTTTTCAATAGTTATATATGGCAACATCCCTCCTCATCTTGATATATCGAGGTGCTAAATTGTTGTAAAAACTTTCCTTGAAAGGAAGAAATATCGGGTGGAGTTTCCTTGTTGAGAAAAACGTCCTTGAAAAAAGTTCAGTTTACACCTCAAGAAAGTTTCATTCATTATGTACAGAAGAGATGTTCCACAGAACTAAAAAAAAAAAAAAACACTAACCTCTACCATTTTCAAACAATACAGCTGTTTCTAATGAAATGAAAGCTGAAAGATAGCTAATTAAAATAGATAATTGCTTTTTTTGTCGTCTTAAGGCATGAAGTTATTTCCAGCTAAATATAAATAGAAAACTATTCTATACAAAATTAGCTTCCTTGTAATGAGCTTTCACTAATCATTTAAAAAACAAAACAAAAGTAAATCACTCGCAAAAATCTCATTTTAGGTTAGAATACTTGATTGACTTACTAAACATTCCTGTGCTTTGGAATGAACTTATGATAACAGACATGTCGATAATAATGGAGCTGTCGGTAAGTCGGGAAGAAGATTAAAAGGTCGTTCAGAAAATTTAATATTTTTATTCAAAATTCGGAAAACCAATTAAATACTCCATTATATGTATCATATAATATATTTTGTAATTATTTGAATGTACTAGGGCGGAAGATTGGAAGAAACAGTGTTTCATAAAGAAATAGTAGACGTCATACAACACAAAAATTACCATTGCTATCAAACCTAGACAACTTAACAAAAATTAACAAATCGAAATGCAATATTTCTGATTGTAGATTGGAAATTAAAATTTTAGAAAATAAATTATATTTAGTTAATTTAAAAAAAGTTGATAAAATATGAACATACAACCACTATTATTTAAATTTTCGTTCTAATTTTGAATTTCTAATTTACTAATTAATCCTACGTTATTGTATCACCTCCTAGTCTATTAGGATCGATTCTAAAACAAACTATTCATATGGAATAATTATCTTACGATTCCAAGGTAAAATATATGGTAAATTCATGTTTTAATAGTTAACTAATAATTTTGATAAAAAAAACAATGATTTTATTTAGATTGTTTTGTTTTTTTTCTCTAGGGTATGTACATTGACAACTATCACCAAGGTGGTACTGCTTCCTGGCCAAACGTTGTATTGTACCAAGCTCTTGGCCAGGAGATGATTTGTAAAGAACAACGTTAAAATCGCCAGGTTTTCCTCATATGAGGTCACGTCACATATATGAGTGATGTGTCGGTACCAAAATGTTTCAATTCTCAATACCGCTATCAAAAAATCGATTCACGATTCTCGGTACCAATGCCTATATATAAAAATAATTGATATTAAAAAAAAAAATGTCCATATGACAGCTGAAAAAGCCGATCAAATCTTTCACTATTTCACAACTTAGAAGTTAGGTTGAACTGATATCTCTCTGGTTGTTGTTTTAAAAATTTATTATGACTCATGAACATGAAGTGAAATGAAAGATTGTCTTTATTTTTTGATACCAATAATAGTCTTATTTGTTTCATGAATGAGTAGAATCTATGAATCATAATTTCATAATTAGGCATCACCGAGTTACGCCAACTACAGCAGTTTCGATTGGACCCTAGGAATCGACTTTAGATCACCGATACCAGTTCTTTTCTCAAGAAACGACGCATCCCTAATCAGTATCTAATCTACAGGATTTGCTGTTGTTTATTGGGGCTTCACTTCCTTCTGTACTCCAACTAAGGCAGGAAGGACCGGTTGTCCTATAGGTTACCAACCCATACTATTCGAAGTGGGAAGATCCAGATTCATTTTGTCGGTCCACCACAAGACCCTTACCTTAACTCTATCAACCACCGAGGTATGTTAAACTGCCGATCTTTGAAAAAAATATCATCATAATATGCTAATTTTTTTATTTAAAAAAAAAATTCTATTTTAACCTTGTGGTTTGTGAAGAAGAAAATAAGTCAAATTATCCATAAAACGAGTTACTAACTATTAAAACTATTTACATACAAGGATGGATTTTTAATACCTACATTGAGAAAAATTGAATAAATCGCGTTTTTTAATAAGGCCTTAAAGTATCTGTTAAGGCGTAAATAGTATTTTTAGAGTGATCACAGTATTTTTGATATCCGTTAAAAATGCCCTACTAAAAAGTAAACGATTTTGACTTAACGTCTTCTTCATGACTGCCATAATCACTAACGATGAGCCATTGACGATAAAAAAATAAAAATAATAATAAATAAATAAATAGCATTAAATCAGTTAAATATTATTTTTAAACTAACATCTGACACCTCCTTACATCATCACACTACATATTAGTTTGGTTATCCAACCAAAAAAGTCGATAGTAAACATATTAGTAAAATTAAATAGTAACATTACAATCTTCCATCTATTTTTTATTTATGTTTATGTTTATACATTCGTCGCCCACACACTTAGGCAAGATCATGACTTGCGGATCATCGATGATATTTATAATAATATGAAATATAGAGAGAGATATAGGGAGAGAGACAGAGAGAGATTAAGAATGAGAAGAGATAATATATAAAATAACTTTAACGATTTAAATTTTCGTGATAGTGGACAGGAGGGTGGTGTTAGGGCAGAATTGGAAGGGCTGTACTCACCCGTACTGAGCCGGCAGAACTGCAGGGTAACCAGTTCGAAGGCCAGGGAACGTTAGACCTGAAACAGAAAGAAATATATTAATATGTTTTTATATAAACATATATTTCTAAAAAAATATATTATAATTGCATCAATGATGAAAAATAAAATGCAAGAAATATTCCACATATTAGAAGAACGTATGAAATGTGGTGGTCATTGGCAGGAATAATTCATTTCATCTTCTTACCCAGAGGTGTAACCATCACATTCCCACTTTCCTATTCCGCTCAACCATCCTGTGGAACTCCATTCCTTCTCATAATAGACAATCGAAATCTCTGAAAACACTTAAACACCTCTATTTCCAGTACCTCATTCATATCCAAGTTGACGCTAACGATCTAGGTCCTCAATTAAATGATATCTAACTCTTTCTGAAACACTATACGCTAACTATACGCACAAATTAGATACCAATCAGAATAATTTTTTCTCACTCTGAATACAACATTTGGGTTCTTATATTGTATATAATTAGCATTGTATCAAAATAATTTATTTATTATTTCATTTGTAGAATGTTTACTTATTTTCCTGTTTATATACGCTCTCATACTTTCTTTATTTTCCAGACGCTCTCACATATCTCACAGGCATTCTGAAATCGGGTGGCTGTACCCCGGTTTTCGACGTCAATACTTCCTGGGTGCTCTCATATTCCAAACCTTAAAAACCAAAAAACCCACCTATATCCATGACCTCCTTACCCTGCGCTCCTCCATTCAACTCTTAAATACTAGAACCCAACCCATCAACCTATACACTCCGGCGCATCGAACTGCATCCTTCGAGAAATCCTTTATTATCCGTGCTTCCTCGTTATGGAATTCATTGCCCATCACAATTCGAAAAAGATCCACTCTTACTTTCTTTAAACATCATTTATTCCTTTACCTCCTTCATTTTCAATCTTCCGAGCTAATGTAAAACGTGAATATTTATGTAATATACATTATAATAGTATACATAAGATGTATCATTTTACAAGATGTCACAGTTATCTTGTAACATATAATTTAATTATTTATCAATTTTTATTATTATCTATTGTTATTATTTATTATAATTAATTATCAAAGCCAGATGATTGTCCTATGTACTGTAATCATATGTTATTCTTAGGGGACAAGTAGTCCCAGAATAAAGTTCGTTTTCTTCTCCTTCTTCTTCTACATATTACATTTGTATCTATGTACACATTATCATTGTTATATTATTATTTCTTCTTTATTTTATTTTATTTTTATTTATTTATTTATTGTTTTTCATTTTATTTATTCATCATGTCTCTGAACAGATGTAACTAATTTCATTTCTTTCTGAACTAAGTTGTTATTCTATTGTTAGGGGACTTGGTCCCAGAATAAAATTATTTTTCTATTCTATTCTACTGCAGTGATATTGAGATAATGCAACAAAAACTTATCAAAAAACTATTAATTAACCATCATTGGCTAATCGGCAAGGACCCATTCTCCTACACCACAACGCCAGAGCTCATGTCTCACGGACATTGAAGGAACTAAACGAGCTGTGTTATGAAGTTCTTCCACAGCCACCTTCCATACCCAGACTTATCTCCAAAAGATTTCATCTGTTCAGACATTTGGACAACTACCTTAAATGTAAAATTTTTGAAAATTATTATCAGATCAAAACTGAATTTTTTCATACAACCCTAAATTTTTCAGTTCTGGAATTAAAAAAAAATTATAATAGGTTAGGAAAAATGTATAAATAAATAAATAAAAGGCTTAGCGAACCCAAAGGTTCGATTCCGGCACCACCTGCTGTTGACCACACACCTCCCTCCAACCCACTCCCATAAACGTTTCGGTCTACCCCTCAGTCGTTTACCCGACGGCTCAAAATTAATTACATTTTTCGGAATTAGGTCATTACTGAACCTAACGACTTTAAATGCTCAACCCTCGCGCTGCTATTACCTCAACTATATTTACCAGATATAACTCGCGCAGCTTCTCATTGTGAAGCCTTTTAAAGTCTCCCGGTTCTTCATCCTTATTTTGGACCAAATATTTTACGCAATACATAATTTTCGAAAACATTGAGGCGCTGTTCCTCTCTTAACGTAAGCGGGAAGGTTTCGCATCCGTAGAGAAAGAACTGTTGGTAGTATAATAGTCTTAAATATCGTAATTTTTATCGTAATTTCTGGAGAGTAAGTAAATTTCTGCGTATTGACCAGTTTTACGACCGAGAAATAACAAGCATTGCCGAATTATAACCTTATCCCCTTGAAGGGAAAAAATGTATATAACGAAAATATTTTGATTTCATACATCTGTTTTACTAAATAAGCTTTCCAGTGAATTTCGTATCAAATGAACCAACAATAACAATAAACAATAAAGGAGAATCTTCTTTGCAAGAAAGAGATCAGAAGACAGGTGCTTATTTAATGTAAGATGCGTAGAAATTAAGTATATATTCAGAATTACAAAATGAATAGGGTTGTAGGGGATATTAAATAAAACAATAAAAACATTAATCTTAAAATAAAATAAAAATGGCGCCCTTGAGCCTGCCGGTAAAAGAATAGAAAAAATAACGTGGAACAAGTTTTAGGGGTTGCCTGCTTGATCTTTGATGGTCATATGTTTTCTATTTTTTATTCTTGCTTACTGTATGAATGTATTGTTTATTTCCAAAGGAGAGTAATTTTGTATACACTAAAAGCAATTAAACGAAATAAAATGTTATGACTCTATTATATTAGATGACTAGTTCAATTCTTCGTTTTCTTTCAGTTCAATAATAGCAGTTTCATTTGAGATTTTCCCCTTTGTGTTTTATTCTTTATTCTGACATTTTATAATAATTAAAATTACTAAAATTCAAATTTTAATTACAATATCGAATTATTTGAGAGATTTACAAACCATGTTATATATAAACGTTTTTCAAGGTCAGCATCTAACTTTTTTTCCTAGACACCAACTCTAGAAATCGAGCAAATGGATAAAAAAAAAATTATTTCCTAGGAGAAACAAAGTCAAAGCCTACTCATTAGAACCTGTTTCCTAGTAATAGTTATTTATTAAAACGAGAGTCGAGCTCTTAACTGATCCTAGTCTCCTATTAAACTATCAAACTTCGCGTTCCCAAAAAACATATCGCTTTTTACTAAGTAGGTCACCGGTAAAACATGTTCCATCTTAAAAAAAGGGTGATAAAGTTTTAGCACACATATATTTTATGTTTTTTTATACTATAATGTTAGTAATTAAATATAAATTTAGATAAATTCTAATAGTCATAATAACCTCAAAGCAAATCAAAAACTATAATAACTCAGAAAACACTTTAATGTGGTAGAAAAATAGTTTAATCTCTCAAGATTCAGTCTCACTTTTTCAATTTATAAAGCGATAAATGATTGATAAAATAATCCTTTCAGAAGTACTAAAAGAATCAAATAACAATTCTAAAATAATAATATGGTCCAATGGCCGGAAGGTCCAATAAGAAAACAATCCCAGAAAGGAACTTTCAATCTCTCTTTTTGTTTCTTATTTGGAACAGTATTATGTAAATTGTAGCGGACCAATGAGATGGGGCTAAGAGATTGGCGGTGCTCCTATTGGCCGAGCGGTCCCCGTCAAATGGCGGAGAGTTATCGGTTTCTCATCAGAGCGAGCCCGCTGACCTGGGGGGGGGGGGGGGGGGGGGTGGGAGCCCACCTGCCCTTCTACCGATATATTGCCTCCTTTAAGTGCCTAAGTAATTGTCCTCGTCGATATTTCTTCTTTATTGTATATCCAATTGAATTTAAAATATCGAAAAAGAGGGAAATACTTCAACTATATATAACAGGCTGATCCCTCTTAGTGTGAAAAAAATGTGTGAAACTAAACCAAAAATGAAGAAAAATATCACTGACCACACCTTTATATTCCAATCCATTGCCATATATATGATAATTCAAAGATTTTTTTGAGGAAACCACATTTTTTGCCGTAAAAACTGTAATATCTCCTCTTTGCTGAAATATTTTTCAACTTTTGTCATTAAATTACCTATAAGACCAGAGTACATGTAACCTTGAATTTTAATAAATTAAAACCTTAAGAACAGCTTAATCTTTAAATTATTTAGAAAAGTTACAATTTTTAATAATATTTTCCAAAAACAAACCATTCACAAAGCTGCCAATATCACAAAACTTGCAAAAACCATCTTTCGAATGGTATGTTAAATTTAAATATTCCGTTTCAATTAATAGTTATGTTCTGATAAACTATAATTTTTTTTTTTTGGGCGAGGGGTTATTCCAACATTATTTGATTCCGATTGATATTTGCAGTTTTACGATTTTTTTTTTTCCTTTGAAAATGGTGAGCTCTGAAATATAATTTAAAATTGTTACTTTTGTAAATAAGTTAAGATTGAGCTGTTACTTAGATCCTATGTAAGTAAAAATCTAGGTCATATACAGGAAATGTCTCATAGTAAATTTAACAACAAATTTTGAAAAATGTTACATTTTCTTGGCAAAAAACGTGGTTTCCTCAAAAAAATCTCATGGAAAGAAAAGCAAGTTGAGGGACTAGTATGGTTATGAAGTTTACTATGAAATAATAGGTATCTAGTTTGGGCTAAATCAGTAATATTAAGATTTTTAGGGATAAGTTTATTCGTAATAAAGTAAGGAGCATATAGGATTTTGGATGGGAAGGATTGGATACGGAAAGAATTAGAAGGTTTAATAGAGCCCCAAAGCTCAACTCCATGTCCAAATAGGTCTGAGAACTGTCGTGTAAATGAGTTTTTTGTAGTAAATCGGGAGGTTTGGACGTTTATTTAGTAAATGTTGAAGAAGTCGAAAACGATGAACAGTTTCCTGTCGTTTTAGTCTTGCCACAGGGAGAAACAAGAATTTTAATTATACAATATATTTTATAAATGTATTTTGGTTTCAATTTATGGGGTATTTCAGTTTTGGTATGTATGGGGTATTGTTAATAAGATTCAATTACTTTGAGGTCGGTGGAGGTGCCGTGCAAAATAATGTATAAAGCCGGGAAATTTATGAAGACAAAGTGCGTAGCTTTTTCTACGTGGCAGTGAAAACTTATATGGGAATATGGAGGGAGTTTTCCAAGGGAACAGTGAATTTACTAAAACGCTTTCGCTTAAAACAATAGGGTTTTAATAATATCATAGGTGTTGGCAATACTTTAAAAATTTAAATTGTTCAGTGAAATTGTAAAATTCCTTATCAAATTTAATATTATTTTTCAATATAATATTGATTTTGTTTAGTATTATTTTTGTACTATTGCTCTAATTGTGTATAATTGTTTTGCCATAACTTATATTGTTATATCAGGTAAGATGCATTTATTTCTACGGAGAAGATATATTTTTTAGATTTATTAAGTGTATTTTTTTCCTAACTTTTTGTTTTCTTACCTTATTCTAAATTCTTAACCTTCATATATAATTTGTTTTTCGTGTAATATTACTTTTTACCGTAATTTAATTTTAATATTTTGCTTGTTTGTATTATCTCAATAATTTTACATACGGCAGCTAAGTCGCCATTATATTCTCCATTATAATTATTCTTAAGAGGCTATGGCCCCGGAATAAAATTGATTTCCATTTTATTTCATTTTTAAGTTAAAATGGTTTCCCTAATGACCTACAGGTTGAAAAATATATATGTATTCATGCCTTTTAAAACCTAGTGCATACACTACTGAGCGCATGGCAGCAGATTTTTTCCCTGGATAGATAGGGAAATGTTCCCCACTAGAGCATATAATAATGTTTCCACCCAACATAACAAAAATATCTAGTGTAAATTATTGTATAATTGTTGTGCCAAAGGTGATGATTTGGCCATAATCTCAACTGGCAGGTTTTTACCATTTAAGAGTACCCAATTTAAAGAGGCCAGGTGTGCCCTAGAAGAATTTACCGGCTCCCACCAAGAGCCCCTGGCTATAATAACTGAGTTCATTCATCATTTTTTTAATTGAAGCTGTTATAATTTAACTATATATTTATTTATTTTATATATTTTTTATCTTTAACAGAAAATGGAATTTACCATTAATATAATTAGAATAATAAACTTATTTAATATTAAAGAAATTTTTTTTTTTTTTTTAATTGATCTTTATTTAACGTCGCAACAACATTACAAATTTAAGTTATTAGCGAGGCAACTATAAACATTATACAAAAACTTTAAACATAACAGTGACTAATTTACAAAAAAAATACACATAATTGAGAAATCTTACTAACATTACAAATTTAGATATAACTATATATCAGTCCGGAATCCAGTTTCCTTGATAAATTTTAGCACTGCCTTGAATTTCGAAGTGTTGTTCAGGTCTTGAAGATCGTTTAATACTTAATGTTTTCTCTTTAGTTAACTGTATAATGGACACTGAATAAGTATATGGTTAACTGTCTGCATGACGTGGCATTCAGTGCAGGTTGGCGGCTCTAAGTTCTTAAAATGAAATACATAAGTGAGTTTAGTGTGCCCTAACTGCAGTCTAGTTAGTATCACTCCTTCTCTTCGTGTTATCCCTTCAGGTAGATCCAACTTCTTGTTTGTCTTCTTCAACGTTTTTAGCATTCTGCGCAAAATAAATTTTCTTTAGCATGAATAATATTAATATTATACGAATTCGTTGTATTTTTACTAACCAATGGACTTTACAAGCACAAATAATAGTTACGTAATATTGAGCAATGTTGAAATTTCTTTTAATATTCAGATATGACATTCAGGAGCGATTCCTTCAAACTGTAGATTGTTCATCGGATCGCTTTCTTCGGCAAGATTCGACTAGTCTTAATGACAGAAAAGGTTTTATGCGATGTGGTTTACTAGATGTAGGTTTACATCTAGAGCTTGGGACAGAGGCGGTGGGATCTGGAAAATGGCCAACAAGGAAGGCTGTTTTAAAGGCTTAGTATCAACTTATCCTGATCCTCTTCCGAAGGAATTGTCTTTGTCTTGGGTTTTTCTTTGTCAACTGCAGATATCATAACACTCATTTTATAATACTAATAATAAATTGAGCCCCCATCCCCAGCCGAATTCAAACATCCACCGAAGAAGTTATGACACGCTAACCTGAAACGCATGTCATGGTAACATTATACAACTTTAAAAAAATATGATCATGTATGTAGCCCAAGACCAACTCAACAAATGTTCTAATTTCCCAATACAAAACATAAAGCTCAACTTATTAGGCCTATTTGGATTTAAGACATAGAATAATAGGTTTCATCGGTGGGGGGAGCAAGATACCATTTTTTGGTTTTTCGATTATATCTCAAAAACGGTTGACTCTAGAAAAGTATCTTACGAATCAAAATTAAAGCTAATAAAATTTCTTATAAAAATGATTCTATACATATTTATCATGCTTCCAACGGTTTTCGAGATATACGTTATTGAAAATCGATAATTTTTTAAAAAAACAAATGATACCTCACTTTTTGTCAAACATTTGCTTCACCTGCCTTCCACGATCGTTTCTCATAAAATAATGTCAGAATCAAACTTTGTAGAGCATTAAGTTTACTTTAATTTTATATATATGTTTCTGACACTTGAAGCAAATGTTTGTCAAAAAGTGAGATAATTTTTTTAATTTTTAACTCTCGGATATTCCATGCGCTCTGCACTCCTCAATTCAGCACTCATCTACTGGACTAATAAATATATAATATATCTTAGTACCATACATTATATTATAATAAAACGGTACTATTATCAGGCTGCATTTATTTTTCAGGTTTGAATTTGTAATCTCATTACATAATTTAAAAATAGCGAATACATGTCTTTATCTAACTGAAATAAGACTTGCAGTAGCATGTCGGGAAGGAGTGTGTAGTTCAACAATACATACAAATTCTCTGTTATTAAATATTAAAAATATTGCTTAAATCTTTAGTGAGAAGTATTGATGTATTATAATTACATAAGTAGGTATCACAAAACTACTGCAAACTTCAGCGGTATCCATCGGTTCTTAGGAATCGACTTTGTATCTCAGATTCATGATACCTTTTTATTATTTTATCAAGAATCAAAGCATTCCTTGTTTTAATCTTATCATCGAATCCTGTCTCTCTAATATGAAATTATAATAAATATCCATGTTATGTCACAAACGAAGCAATCCCCACTGACAATCATTTCCTAGACTGCACACCCACCCAAATCCACTAATAACTTCCTAAGCACACTTAATTATTCTATGAAGTATCTGAAAGGAATAAGGTCAAGGGGCATTCTTATATAGAACTTTCATTGTATTCTTAATTTATCTCACTCTCTGTATTTATATTATTAAACTGTTTTAAATTGTAATACATAGAATTTTTAAAAAAACCCGCACTGTTGATAATTAAATGTGCTTTAATAAATGTGGGATAGACCTTTAAAGCGACGCTGGGACACAAACAGAGAGCCTTTAGCCCCCACCTTATAAATAACCCAGGGCGGGACAACTGCCAGGGTCCTCACTGCCAAATCCCATCAGCCTCGTACGGGGCCTCAGTTGAGATTAATTTTATTTCATCCGCGGGTCTTCCTGGTAGCCGCTTCGTCGTATTTATCGCTTTAGGACGATGAGAGCAACGCCTAGGGAGGTTGTTAAACTGGGCCGAAGGATAGATCATCTGGGAGAAGCAAAAATTCTGTTTGAGGGTGTTTCCAGAGGATATATATTACACCGTGCCCGATGACACACACTAATGGCAGCATTATAACGGGATAAATGTTCGCCTATAATAGGATTTCAGGAAGGAATGCAGAAATTCTCCTTTTGTTGTATCCTTAAAATTAAAATGATTCAAATTAACCCTTTAACGGGCAGGCCGTGAATTTCAGAATAAATTTCTTCTTTTTATTTCCTTTGAATGGCTATAGCCACGCTAAACCCCACGCATGTATCATGAAATGCAAGGTTAAATAAAGGATATTAGACGATAATGAGTAGGATAATGCGTCGAACATTAAGTCATTTATTGAGCAAAAGGCATTAAATATGTGTATCCTCCAGGGTACATTGCCTGTTAAAGGGTTTATATCTTCTTTGGCGGTCGTGAATCAGTCAATAAGTAAAAATTGTGCAATTTTCAGTAGGCTAATTTTTGATGGCTATCCAAAACCCTGTAATTACTCTAAAACACCATTTGTTTCAAAATAGCTACTTTAAAACATTATAAATAAGTACAACTTAACCAATTTTTCACAAGGCTAATATCTGCTAATATCCAGCTTTTAAGGAACAGGCAATTCTTTTTAAAGGTAATAGTCCAGTCAATAAACACATTGTAGAGTTTATGAAATATGCGATAATTTCTGACTTCAGAAATCTGACTTCTAGAAAAAAACAATATTAAAAAAAAAAAAAAAAAAAAAATTACCTAACTTTTTGTCAAACATTTGCTTCAAGTGCCAAAAGAAACGAATAAATGAAATTAAAGTAAATTTAATGCTCTACAACTTTGATTCTGACATATTTTATGAGAAACAATCGTGGAAGGCAGCACTAGAAGCAAATGTTCGACAAAAAGTGAGGTAAAATTTGTTTTTTTTTTACCGAAAATAACGTATATCTCGAAAACAATTGGGATTTCGACAAATATTTATAGAAACTATTTTATAGTAAATTTAATTAGGTTTAATTTTTATAAGAAACATATTTTTCTAGAGTCAAATGTTTTCGAGATATAATCGAAAAACTAAACAAATTGAACTTCTCCCCCACCCCAAACCGTCAACTCACCCCCAGGGGCGGGGACTTTTAGTATGTTTATCTAATAAATATTCCTAACGAAGCTATGAAGCCAAAATTAATCGCATGTTCCATGCACTCTACAACTCTCATTTCAACGTTTATTGACTGGACTATAAAAATTCTTAACGAAAACCATCGAATTTCTGTTAGGAATTCCAGATTGAATATTTGAAAATTCAATATATTTATAAAGTAATGCTTAATTTAACATAAATACATAATTTGTTTTCTTATAAATAGAGACCTATTTCGGGTTGAAGGCATAGTTAACTCGTTTTCAAAGTAATCGAATTTTGGTGTAATGCAGGGGACATCGGAGTGGCTAAATATCCATTAATCGTCTAAAATCGTAAGATCCTATCATATCTGCAAATAGTATTCTTCAGTACATGTTGTTTTATTATTTATAGTATGACATAATAAAAAGTGGGTATTTACAGTGTAATTTTTCTTCTTAATCTTGAGTCCCTTTGCTTTACTTAATTGAAGATTAACGGTTTTATATACTGCAGGGTGGACAGGTTATCCTATAGGTTACCAACCAAGTTCAAAATTCATATCATGGAACCATAGGCTGAATTCGAAGCGGCGAAGCTCTCGTGATTTTAGTGTCCGTGATTACCAATTCCCTCCGTCATAGTATTGATTCGATAATTTTTCAGGACCGCTTAAAAAAGTATTTATTGAATTTAAACTATATTTACAAAAACTTGAGTAGATATCCTATTTTGATGAAAAAAGGACGAGTTGAAATTTACATTTCAGAGTTGCAATTCAAGCAGAAGCAAAAAGACAAGTAACCGAAAACGACAAGAGGGCCCCCTAACTTGCTTTAAATAAGAGCTTTAAAGTCATTTCTGTCCTAATAACAACTTTGAAAGATGTCAAATCCTATTAATTTTAAAAGAGATTTTAATGGATTACGTAAGACATTTTTTAATGACTAATTACTGCTGATTATAAGATTCTGAAAGATAATCAGGTGAGGCAATATTTAAATTTTAAAAGCAGAATTGGGTGTTTGAAGTTTATAACATTGTATATAACGTTTAGGATTTTTCAATTTACAAATTAAAGGCCAAAAGTGTTAGTTATCATTGACTGATCACGTATCATGGATTTTTAATATTATTTAGTATTGGGTGCTCGATAGCCGTGAGTTGGGGCGTTGGTCTCATGGTACTGAAGGTCGTGGGTTCGAATCCCACCTCAGCGAGATAAAGTTTATTTTGTGGCGAACCCACGAATAAATCTTGACATTCCCACCCTACACTATAATAGGTTGGTAACCTGTCTTTTCTGCCCTAGTGTGAGTACAGAAGGTCGTTAAGCCCAAATAAACAAACAATATTATTGTTATTTATTTATTAATTTATTTATTTTTTTGAGAAATGAACCGCGCACTTATCACAATTTTTTTACTCCAAACTTCACTTTCTTTCTTTTTTAATTGTCTATCATTTCAGTGTCAAATGCCCTTTCCTCTTCAGACCATTTTATGCGGATGTGCTTTTTCTTATCCCCTATGAGAACCTATGGCTCATCAATTTGTTTTCGCAGCTCATTTATTTAATATAATCTCCTAGACTTTTCATTTTGAGTATTAAAAAAAAAAAAAAAAAAATGTTTTTGTTAATCCTGGAATGGTTCATTTTTAACATGAGTTCGTAGATTTTCAGCCCTCTTTTCCGAATTGCTTCTAGGTTTTCCCATAAATTTTCATTTTCAAATTAATTCAAGCGTTATCCTTGTTCAGAGTACATGTTTGATATTCCAATTGATGGCCAGACTTTCTTGTAAGAAATATTTACTGTAACAAAATATAATCTAGCCAGTTCCGTTTTCCTCGATTTTAACTTTAAATCTTTATTATTCGCCGTAAACCTACGACTTTCTGTCCCAGAGTATCCTTCCTTAGGACTCCACTTGGACAAACGTCTTACTTGGAATCCACATACAAGACGAAAGCGACATGAAACTGCCCGTCGTTACAGACTACTTCAGCATTTACTAGATAAAGCTACTAATTCAAAAGACAATACAAAAGATTTATTTACATGACTCTGATTAGACCTATTTGGATGTATGGGGTTCGAAAGATCCTAAATGCCCTTTACTTTGTAACTAATAAACTTATCCATAAAGACCTTAATGTTCCATATGTTGCTGAGTTAGCCCAAACCTATCCTTTCATTGTAAGCTCCATAACTAATCAAATCCATTAGTTTCTCACTCCATTCCCGATAATCCTCCGAGGCATCTGAAAAGAAGATGGCCTAGAGATCTTCTAGTGTAGAATTTTTAATGAAGTGCTACTATGAGTAGTTCTTTTCAAGTTTTGACAAGTTATTGTAATCGTTTATAAGCTCATTTACTTAATGTATGTATTTGTACAGTTGTAAATTTCTGATTCACTTGTAAAAAAAAGATCTTTATTCACACCTCTCAGTTGTAAAACTGCAGTGATTGCCAGTTTTAATAACGAATTTTTTGATTGCCAATCGAAATAACGAAGTGGATGTACATGGAGTGAAATGCACGAGGGAGAGCAGAACACAGCGATCCGAATAATTTTGGGTGGAATCGTTTCTAGTGGGGCCGTATTTGTTCAATAACAGTTGGCATCCATTGGTCAGTACGTAGAGTTGTGTTGCTTCCGCACCGCGCTTTCGTGGTTGACCTGAATGTTTTTGCCAGAAGAAAGTTTAGTAAGTAAATATGTGTCTTTTTAGCTGTTAAGTATATCTGTGATGCAAAGCTCCAAATAGGTTTTAGAAAGCAAATGTATACTATTTTGTGTCTTAGTTGTAGCTTTGAATGTTTTGAGAAAAGTGAATATAAATATCTTAACCTTTAATTGAGGGGGTTCATTTTTTCTTATCAGTTTTTTTGATTATACATTATTCCATCGCCATTCATAGTATTCATTGCCTTTTAGACCAGACAGCTTGCAATATTTATTTAATAAAACAATAGTTATTAAAAAGAAAAATAATAATAACCAAAATAAACATAAATGAGTTCAATTATTTTTTATTTTTTAAGGATTGCTTCTTTAAACTTTTCAGAACATATTTTAAAATTATTTATTCATTGATGTCTCCCCTTGATTTGATTGCCATTTTATCTCCTCCGTTAAATATTGTAATTTCTCTCAATTTTTCAAACTGGTTCATCGCTCAGCTTTTTCCATATTTTATTCCCAATATTTTTCTTTTAACCAGTCATCATTACAGTTTTGAGAAAACGATTTCCAAATCCGCTTTTTCTTTGTGGTGGATAAAAAATAAATAAATAAAAACAATCACGAAAGGATAAAACGATAAGATATAAAAAATAAATAACAGAGAAAAAAAAAAAACATTAGCTCGCCAAAGATCCATTTTAAAAACCAAACGTTATTAGTTTAAATAACAATCCATCATATATTCTATTTATTGATAGTCTTTAGCCGAACAAACAAAAGATAAACCAACATTGAGTGATATTATAGCAATATGGCGTGGATCCAAGCCAGAAGATTATTTCTTCCCACCGCAAACTCTTTAAATAAACGTATCGATATAGCTTCAAATTTATGTAAATAAAGTTATAAATACAGAACAACCGATGCTTATACAAAATATTTTCATATTTGAAGAGAATCGATTTAATTTAGATTTTCAAGATAAAGTTAACATAGCCAATTTAAATTTTAAATTTTCAACGTATGAGGTATAGTAGAATAATCAAATAAATAAATATGAACCAATTTATAATAAATCGCCGTTCAACTGTAGGATAGTTTGGCACGGATTCAAATTGCTATCTTCTGTTCCTTCCTTATCTAACTCTCCCATCTTTGCATTTATATTCATAACTGCATTTCTTTTATCTTCCAATATACTGTGAATAACGACAACAATAAACTTCTGTATTTATGGCCCGGGCGACGGTCAAAAATGGTCCAATAAAAAATTGGAATCTTTATCACTAAATTTATATCTACTGGCTCTAGAAAAAGTTAATGATTTTTTTGTTTTTATAGATTTAAATTATTTATTGTTAATATTAAGTACGTTTCAATACAGTTTATAGTCCCTAAGCTATTTGAGAAAACTGTAAAAGAGGCATTCAAATCACTATTTTTTTTTTTTTTTTTCCATAGCCCTTTTTTTTATCTTTCTTTAAATAACCTTATATAAAGTTTTTCAAATTATCCTCTTACTGCTTTCTAGCAATTTAAGGAGTTATAGATGATTTATCATAATTTTGTTATTAATTAATATAGTTAATTCACGGTTCACCGTTTATTTATGTGTATACACCTCACGCACTAAATAACTTATATCTATAATTTCAAATTTAAAATAATTTTTGCCATCGATTTGATTCTCCTGTGGGTGAAATTTTGCTGTAGATAGAATTTTGGGAAAATGTTTAAGGCAGGGGTGCTCAAACGGTCGATCGCGATCGACTAGTCGATCGCGAGTGCTTTTTGGGTAGATCTCGAGAAGAAAAAAAATTTTAATAAGTAGGTAGGTAACTAAACTACAAAAATGTATTACGTAATAAAATAACACTGCTTGCGGCAAAAGGTGGCTTTATCAAAGGAACGCGCGGCACTTGTCAAAGAAAAGCCGTGTTGTTTCTAGACGAGAGACAGTACAGTCTAGTTTCGGGCGGCGCGTTTGACGGGAACATTCGAGACTTTCGTTCACGCCGATATAAATGTTGCGCCTGCAGGAATTGGAGTCATTCTGAATTGTAACTTGATGGCGATCCTACGTCGATACAAAGTTTATTATTAAATAGTGGAAAATGAGTGCAGTGAAGAAATCTAAAACGTATCATTTTAATAAGGATTGGGAGGAAGAATTTTTCTTTTGTATGGTGAAGGGTAAGTGCATTTGTGTTATTTGTCGTGCGTCAGTTGCAATACCTAAGCGTGGTAACTTAGAGAGGCATCATAAAACGGTTCATAAAAACTATGAAAAGGATTTTCCGCTACCGAGTGAATTAAGAAAACGAAAAGTAAGTGATTTGATATCTTGTTTGAAAAAAGAACAATCCATGTTCACAAGACCAGCCAAACAATCAAAAGCTGCTACGATCGCGTCATTTAAAATATCTCATATTTTGGCGAAACACAAGAAACCATTTGAAGATGGATCGGTGGTGAAGGAAGCATTTATTGAAGCGGGTGAGACTTTATTTGGAGATTTTAAAAATAAAACAGAAATCATGTCTGCTATTAGAGAACTTCAGTTATCTCGTCCGACTGTCACAAGGCGTATTGAAGTCATGAGTCAGGACATCGCAGATAAACTAAAACATGATATCATGGAATGTACATACTTTTCTTTACAGTTCGACGAATCCATCGATATGACAGACACTGCCCAGCTGTGTATTTTTATTCGGATGGTATTCAATGACATGTTGGCTAAGGAAGAATTTTTGACAATCATTCCTCTGAAGGGGAAGGCCCGTGGCGAAGATATATATGACGTTTTCTTCAATTTTGTAAAAAACTACGAGCTACCAATATATAAATTAGTGTGCATTACAACCGATGGAGCACCAGCAATGACTGGAAACAAAAACGGTTTTGTGGCATTGTGTCGAGCTAATGAAGAATTCCCTTCATTTTTTTCATTCCATTGCATTATACATCAACAAGTTTTGTGTTCAAAAGTTTTAAACACGGAGGAAATTATGGGCATTGCAAAAAAAATTGTGAATTCCATCCGTGCACGTAGCTTGCAACGGCGGCTCTTTCAGTTGCAGTTGGAAGATAGGGAGTCAGCTGAACACACTGATTTAGTTCTTCACACGGACGTCAGGTGGTTGAGTCGCGGAAAATTCCTAGAAAGGTTTCAAGAATTATTGCCCGAAATAACAGCTTTTCTAGACGGAAGAGGTGATGACACTCAGATTTTGAAAAACGAAAAATGGCTAAATGATTTGGCATTTTTGACTGACATCACAATGCACTTAAACACCGTTAACTTGGAGCTTCAAGGTAAAGGAAAAACTATTATTGAGATGATTAGCGCAGTAAACGCATTCAAAAGTAAATTGCAACTTATGATAGATCAACTGAAAAGAAAGGATCTGAAACATTTTCCGTCTTTGAAAGCAAGGATTCCTCAGTTGAATTATGATACGTATGAGGCTGAATTATCAAATATTTTGGGACAATTCGAAATGCGTTTTTATGATTGCAGTAAATTGGAAAATATAGCATCATTTATGAGTTATCCTTTTTCATGTAAAAACATTGAGGAATTAGCTACTGAAATAGCAAGTCAGTTTAATATGAACTCATGTTCTGTTGAAAATGAGTTGGTGCAGATTATATCAGATATACATCTCAAAGCTACAGCATCTGATACAAATTTCTGGTGTTTTATATCTGAAGATAAATATCCGAATGTTAGGCAAATCGCCCTTCAACTGACGGCATTTTTCGGGTCAACTTACTTGTGCGAGTCTGCATTTTCTGAAATGAAGATAATTAAGTCAAAATATCGCAATCGACTAACTGACGATCATATGTCATCATGCTTGAGATTAGCACTCAGTGGTTACGTACCATCTTATGAAAAGTATGCTGAGGACATGCAGTGCCACGCTTCAACATCCAAAGCCACTCCTTAGTTAAGTTTAACACCATATGTAACTCTTTTGTTTTGTAACAACAAATAAACTCGCAATTTTGAATAACTATGAGTTTTTTCATTGATATTGTAGAGAAGAACCTAACTAAACCTAACCCAAACCTTGACTAAAATAATGTACCTATATTGTGCAGAAAGCTAATATCTATATATGCTACGGTACACCCTACCTAGGTAGGTAGGGTGTATCGTGTATGTACGACAACCCTGCATCACACACACTTGCAGTCTCAGAGTCGATCGTAAGTAGTCTAAAAATATTGAGGTAGATCGCCAGCAGTTCAAGTTTGAGCACCCCTGGTTTAAGGTATCGAAATTTTTTTCTTTTCTATCGGCCAAAAACTCCTTAATTTTTTTAAACTTTTAATTTCTCATATATTTTCGTAGTTTTGACTCTTTGCATTGTAGTACCTTTTACAATTTTTCTCATTATACCATTTTGGAATGATTGGAGTTTATAATTTGTACTTTTCCCAATGGATGAAAATAATGGTGCTCCATACTGCAAGGTTGGTCGGATTACACATTTATACATAATTAATTTTAAAGTAAAGCTAAATTTGTAGCAGATAATAAGTGGTTCAATTTGTGAGATTGTAATCTCGCTTTTCTTATTTTATTAAGTAAGTGGGCCGAAAACTTAAGGTGCCTGTCAAATTTAATTCCCAAGTAAATAATATTTTTCGAAAGTTTTTTTTTGCCTTTTTGAAAAGAAAATATGATACCTTTCGTTTTCAATTCGGGTTAATCTCAATGTTTAACTGTATGAGCTCTTCAGCTATTTTACAGCAAACTTTCTCCGATTGTTTTAAAAATCACTCCCCTAATAGTGAACATTTTTATAGAGCTTAATCATATTTCTATGATTGGGAAGATACAATGCAAACAGTAAGACAATAATATATATTTGTATTATATATACAATAATGGCTACTAAATAATAATAAAAATAAATAAATAATAGTAATGTATGCCATGAATAAATACCTGTGTTATTAAGATTTGGTAGGCTTTTTAGAGCTAATTATTCGTGCATTTAAACGGTTAATTATTCACGATATTCCAGAAATACTAAAATCTTCTGTGATTGAATATTAATACAGAATGAAAAAACTCCAGTGAAGATATGCTTCTTAAAATAACTGAATATGAAATTGTATAAGACTTTAATTGAAAACAAAAAAATAAGAGATAAAAATATTTTTTTAAATCAGTTGGCCTTGTGAAAACAATCATAAGTCGTCTGACGGGAGACTTCAAGTTACAATACGGCTACGATATTCTCAGCATTCGAATCCATTAAATGAATACATAACCTACATATGTTTTGCAATATAAATATCCGATAACCTTGAGGAGGTTTTTCTGGTCTTCGCCACTATTCCTCACGACCCATTTTCAACTGACCAAAATGTAGTGAGGCCTTAAGAATGTCCATCATGAGCAAAACAGAGTGTTAAAAATAGATCGACATTCGAACCAAAACCAAGGCTCCAGAAGACATAAGATCTTCCTCCTATTGCCTGCGTCACTGTAAGCTGACACCGACCATTTTAGGGTTTGAGTCCCACCCCCGTCAGAAATAAATCTAGATATGACAGGTGGAGAGCTCATTGACGTTTTGGGTATTTTAAGAATATGATAGAATCACCCCTGAAAGCTGAAGCTAAGGCGCATATAACATATTCACACGTATTTGTATCTATTCCACTTTCCAAGGGCAGGAACATAAAATGAGCATGTGAATAAATAAACGAGTACCATCACAATTCAACACGTCTCAGAACACTGATTCAACTCCACTAACTGATTATTTCCTGCTAAAATCTTTTAAATTTAAATTATTTTAATGACACTGACTGGTGGTCAGTCATATAATAGAAAATAAGACCTACCAGGCTATGCTCTGACGAAACTTAACAACCTAAGCCTAAACGCCAGCAGAATTAATTCATTCTATTCATTGTGTTTTTATAAAGTCCTTTTAGCCTAACCATTTTCTTCTTTGAATTATTGATATATATCATTTTATTTGAAACTAAATTCCCAGTAAAAGAGGCGTGTGAATAAAATATGGCCTGGGACCTTTAAGACAGAGGCTTCATTGGAGTGCCACCAATGGGTAAAATCATTATTAGAATAATATTCCTTAAATGTCTTTGATCTATTTATCACTTAACAGATTACGTGGAAGAACGATCAAAGTCACAACAATCATACATATCTTGTGCCATTCTGCCTCTGCTGCTGTTGAAGAAAGATGCTGAGCCTGTCTTGATGAAGCTCAAAGAAATCACTTTGAACAACATTTAATATGAATGTTAATCTTTACATTTGAAGGATAAAGTGGCTGGAACAAATAAATTAAGTTTTACTTTTTTTACTATGCCTAAATAATTAACTCATGGAAATCTTAATTTTCTGCTGAAAATCTTTAGGTGTGAATACATCCTAAACAAAACGTTTACGGGCATACCTCCATACATTTTTTTTTTCTTGTTTTAATCTCCTTGGTTAAAATTTTCAGTTTGGGTACTTAATGATGAAACACCCTGTACATTTCATACATTCATCAAACTCACTTCGTCAATGCGCAAAACAAAATTTCAAAAAAGAGAGAAAAAATGTAACTATTCACTCTCCTATAACTTATATTTATATAAAGTAACCATAGAATACAAGAACAATGCATCCTACAATGATGAGATTGTATAATTCCTTTTAATATTACACATTTTTTAGCTATGACTGAGGTAGAGAGAGACGTCGGCCGGAGATTTGGCCACTCCGACAGACCCTAGGAGCGACAAGACATGATGGGGTTGCAGATGTTCCACTTTTTGCCCCGGCCACATGTGCTCAGCCCAGGTTCACGGTCCCGAGCAGTAACGACACATTCAAGGGAGGTCTTGTTTATTTATAACGCTCCTCCTCATTGGCCAGGTAGCTCTGGTCTAAACTAGTGCCATGGTTCGATGACCTCTCAGAAACTAGGTTTAAATACTTGAGCGATCAATTAAATTGATTTTAGAAGTTTCAATTATTTTAAAGACTATTGAAATAGGAACGTTCAATTATATCTCATATGCAGAGTGAAAGCATCATCTTCATCTTTTTTTTTTTATTTGGACCTTTGTCATCGAGGAAAAGTAAATACTATTCAGTTTATACAATATTGTCCAATTGAATTAGGATTGATGAATAACTGACGTACATCTTTCCAACAAGATTTTTCGTTTTGAAAGAGTGATTTTCGGCATTTTTAAGAGTAGACAAATTAACAGTTAACGAATGATGTTTCTTAGTGGGCGCTGCGTGAGAGACTGGGAAATGGAATGATGGGTGGTAGGAAGAAGAGGATAAGAAAAATGAAGTAATATACCAAGCATTTGAGCGGAGTGAGAACGATAAATCGACCCGATTAAACTATACCTAGAGAAGCATATTCTATTTGTTTGTATGCTCAGGATTCTATTTTTCAATACTGATATGCAGATTATTATGCAATAACAGTTCAAAATATGTATAAATATGGATATATGACAAAAGATGCAAAATAAAAATAACTTAAATTGATTCCGAATGCCTCAAAACATATACATGTGGATGATATTAGATGTTTTCGTTGGCTAGGAGAAATATGGAAACGCATATATTTCACAGCCCTACTCATAACTAAGCTCCAACTATTTCATAACGACAAAATCTTTTAGAACAATGTTTTTCTTTTGGCTGTTCTATGTTCGCGCTCTTTCAATGGTGGTGGTTCGATTTGCTAACTGTTATTCTTTATGCAAGTTTTCGAACAGTTCATTAATTAATTATCGTCACACAGGGAAGAAGTCCTCCCACGAACCTAGCTGAAGACTCGCTCTCAAATTTTTTTTTTTATTCACTCACGCTTTTGTCGCCATGCACTTTATTAATGTTACTGACAGCGTTTGAAGAAACAATACGAAATTATAAAGAAGTAAAAATATATGCTTATTTAGGAAAGGAATGATAAATACTGGCATTTTTACGAATAAAATAATCTATTAAATATAACCATTTTATTAGACAGATGAGTAATTAAACAAAACAAGAGAACCTGCAGAATGTTTCGGAGAACCTAATATTAATCTAGTAATAACTGTTTCAAGAAAACTGCGTTAATTGTGTCTTTTAATATCAGATCTAACTAAAAGACATTTTTTGAATTTCTAAAAACATCCACCCCCAACATTCACTCACCCTAGGAATTGACACTCAAGGAGAGATAATAGATAATATCACAGTGTCTTTAGACATGTCACTCAAAGGGAGTGATGGGGGTATCATGCTCCTACCACCAGATTTTTTTCCTTTCCCCTTTGTCCTGTCATGGGACAAGAAGATAAAAGCGCTGCTAAAGAAGACACTGCTTGTAATTATTGAAAAAAAGTGTTTTAACAGGAAAAATTCAAATATGTTGTTAATATTTGGTCTGTGATGTTAGGTCTAGCTTAAAAACACTTTTTAAATTTCTATTAAGTATGTATAATATTATGTATAATACTCTATTCCAATAGCAGGCTGTTTCAAAAATACTGTCGTTTTCTCATCAATTTACATGGAGTCATAGATAACGGATCTGTATAATAAGAAATCAATAATACTGTAAAATAAATATTTATATTATTTTTTGTATTTGTTTGCACTAACAGTTATATATTAACCAATGAAGTTATATTAAGTTCTGATAAAGAATATATATATATATATATATATATATATATATATATATATATATATATATATATATATATATATATATATACGACGGGGTGAATCAAATATAAACGGTAATTTTCAAAATTATATTTATTGAATAATATTATACTGAAACTATACCTTCAAAATTTTTCAATGTAGTCTCCTGCATTATCTACACACTTCTGCCACCGATTTGGAATCTTGAATATTCCCTGATCATAAAAAGACTGAGGGCGAGTTTTTAACCATTCGCGCACGTGCTTTTCGACGTCTTCATTGTTTCCAAATCGTTTTCCTCCAAGTGATTCTTTCAGGGGCGCAAACAAAAAATAGTCACAAGGGGGCAGGTCTGGACTGTAAGGAGGGTGTTCGAGAGTTTCCCAGCCCATTTCTTCCAATTTATCCCTTGTCAACAATGCGTGTGAGGGCTTGCGTTGTCATGGAGAAGGATGACATCTCTAATGGGCACACCTCGTCTTTTGTTCCGGTAACTGGTTTTTGCTGACTGTAGCACCTGGCAGTAGTAAGCCGCATTCACTGTTCGTTGATCGTGAAGAAAATCAATGAGTAGAACTCCCCTTGAGTCAAAAAAAATTGTTGCAAGAACTTTTCCGGCTGAGAGACGAGTTTTGGCTTTCACTGGGCAGCCTTCATCCTTCCTTCGCCACTCCTTACTTGCCATTTTCGATTCGGGGGGGGGGGGGGGGGGGGGGGGGGGCTAATGGTGGACCCACGTCTCATCACATGTGACGATGCGCCTCAAAAAATCTTGGAGGAAAACGATTTGAAAACAATGAAGACGTCGAAAAGCACGTGCGCGAATGGTTAAAAACTCGCCCTCAGTCTTTTTATGAACAGGGAATATTCAAGCTTCCAAATCGGTGGCAGAAGTGTGTAGATAATGCAGGAGACTACATTGAAAAATGTTGAAGGTATAGTTTCTGTATAATATTATTCAATAAATATAATTTTGAAAATTACCGTTTATATTTGATTCACCCTCGTATTGTTAACTGTTCCTTTGAAATAGGGATTACATAATAATCCAATTCCTGCTAAACGTTTAAAGAAATATATTAAAATGGTGAGAGTTGAAGATCAATTTTGGTTAACTTTATTATATGAATTTAAATTTGGCTGCTCGAAAAGGTACTTATACACTTGACGATAAAACACTTGAAGATGATGCTCATCCTGGAAGACCTCAAGTTGCCAACGAACAGAAAATTCTAGAATTAATAGATTCGGATCCACATCAAATATTTGCGGAAACAGGTAAGCAGTTAAATATTTCACAGGCAACCGCCTAGAGATACCTTCATCAAATGGGGAAAAAAAAAACAAATAAAAAACTGGATAAATGTTTATTCTTACTGCATGTTATGTATGAACATTTGTGATACTTACAAGTTATCAGAGGCGAATGATAGGCCAAATACTGGAAGGTTGGCTAGGGATAAATTAATGGAAATTGGATGGTAAATATTGCCACATCAACCAAATTCTCTCGACCTTTCGCCCACTGATTATCACCCTTTCAGATCTCTGAAATTGTCTCCGGCAGAAATGTTTTCATCAGCCTAGAATTGGAATCAAATCAGTTTTTTTCCAGTTCAATGATCAATCATTTTTGAAAAACGGTATCAGGGATCTTGCATCAGGGTTGGATAAAGTTACTAGCAGTAATGGAGATTTTTTTAATGAATAAACTTATTGTATAGTTATTGGTTAATTGAATGTTTTAATTATTTAAAAAAAACGCAAGGATTTTTGAAACTACCTGATATAATGCTTTAATGTTACCTTATGGGACGAAGTGTATTAGATAAGATTTTATTTCATTACTCATTCATTCAAGATGAATATTTAAGGATTATGCAGATAATTGTAAAAATTTATTCATTAATTATTAATAAGAGAAAAAAGTAATGTTCAATAATATAAAAACCTCAGTAATATAAAATTACTTACAATTAGAATCTTCCATTAAACATTATTATTTAAATTAGATTTCAAGCAGAATTAATTTAAAATACTGAATTACTAAATATTTACAGTATCTTCAATATGTTATGAAATAAAAACTAGCAATATACAAATAATAACTATTTAGAAATAAATATAGCTCCATAAAATTGTCTAATTTCGTTCCGGCCTAACCAATAGGATTGAAAATATACCGAAGCCCTATATATAAGTCCCCCCCTGGAACACACTGACTGTTTAAACTGTTTAGAAGTTTAATTAAATCTGGTTTAATTAACGACAGTGAGCCTCTAGTTTCTGGGCCGCATTCTCATAAAACAAAAGGTCCAACTCAAATAAAGCTTCCCTCAATCAAACCAGAAAAAAAATTGGTTCAGAGATCCCAGATATTTTAAAAATGATTCCTTATTTGACGATGAACAATATATATTGCATTACATATTTTATAAAATAGTTATTAGCTATAATTGGTTTTGTGTTCTATTTTATATTCATTGATATACATATAATATCATATATAATTTTTTTTTAAAAATTTCCTTTTGTTTTATATAATTATATATTATTGATAAAATAGCAAATGCATTATTTGCTTAGTACTCCATTAGCCCGAGTTGAGGTAAATATTTTTGAGGTCGATATGTAAATAGTTAAGAAAGTAAATAGTTCTTATAACAGGAAGCCCAGACTTGTAAAAATGGTGAAGAAAACGGACAGAAAAGAAAAGGATTTTTTTTTTGTTTTTAATGAAAAACCAGTCTATTATTTATAGTATTTATATTATATTGTGTCAACTGATGCAATAATTACATGAATAATGGAAGAGTTTTTATTTTTATAAAATTTGTTTTATTTATGTTGTATCGAAACTGCACTGCACAACATAGGAGTACATCATGGTACATTTGAAATCCCACACTGCACAGTAATTTAGACCAAACATTTGTAAATTAAATAACCATGTAGACAACTCCTTCTCCCCTGTTATGAGGAAACCCTACCTTTAGTAGCCTAGAGCTTTTAGATCTCATATCTAATTAATTTTATATACCAGTTTATTGAAGGTGAATGAATGTCTCTGAAGTGAAAACATTTAAGGAAATTTCCATAATTTTTTTCTGACTAGAATTTCCTAACTATTTGTAAGATTTATTAGGTAACGAATAAACACAACTACTTCTCTAAAAAAACAACGAAATTTGTAACTAATTTCTAAATGAAGATAAATTGTACAACAAACACTATATCGGAAGAAATTATTTTTTATCTCTATACAACTGCATAAATATATATTTATTAAGTAAATGAGCTGATAACGATTACAATAACATGTCAAAAATTAAAGAACTACTAATCAGTAGCACTTCAATAAAAAGTCAACACTAGAAGATCTCTAGGCCATCTTCTTTTCAGGCGCATCGGATGATTATCGGGAATGTAGTGGGAAGCAAGTTGGGAGACTAGTGGATTGGAGTGGTTATGGAGCTTACTATGGAAGGATAGGTATCTGGTTTGGGCTAACTCAGCAACATATGGAACATTGAGGTCTTTATGGATAAGTTTATTGGTGACAAAGTAAGGGGCATTAAGGATTTTTCGAAGGATTTTGGATTGAACGGATTGGATACGAGATGAATTGGATGGTGTAGTAGAGCCCCAAAGCTCAACTCGGTACTTCCAAATAGGTCTAATAAGTCATATTAATAAGTATTTTGTAATGAATTAGTAGCTTTGATCGACAAGCAGCTTCTTGCCGCTTTAGTCTTGTGTGTGGATTTCAAGAAAGACGTTGGTCCAAGTGGAGTCTAGGTAGCGGATCTGTTCAACAGGAATTAGTGGAATATCATTGGATACTGTAGGGCAGGAAGTCGTAGGTTTAGGACGAAGGGTAAACGTTATTTGGTGAGATTTTTTTGGGTTTATTTTGATTTTCCATTTTTGAAATTATTTTTTGAAATGAAAAACAATCTTTGTTCTGGAATACCTTGTTGACTAAGAATAACACAATAGTACAACAGAAAGGTGGCATTGTCTGGCTGTGTACATATCAGACAGCAACTTATGTAGGTTATAAATTATATACTTATAAATATGTGGATACTTATAAATAAGGTGGAATTTTAAATTTAAAAACTAAGCTTCGGGTTTATCAATAAAAAAAAAAAAAAAAAAAAAAAAAAAAAAAATAAACAGAAACATTCTTACACTAATATATTATTACTCAATTTCGGAAGATTGATAATTGACGAGGTGGATGAATAAATTATGTTTAAAAGAAGTGAGAGAAGGAGCATTGCGGATCGAAATGGGTATGGAATTCTAAAATATAGCTGCAAGATTAATAAAGGATTCTATTTGAAGAGATGTACAAATCAATAGGCTGAGATCAAAAGATGAATGGAAGAACCAAGGACAAGATGTCATAAATGTATGAAGGTTTTTAGGACTTAAAGAATTGGAATAGAATAGAACCAAGGAAGTATTGTCGTCGAAAACTTGAATATTGCCACCGTAACTCAGAACACTAGTAGTAAGGGATGTGAGAACGCCTGGGGATCCCAAAAATGAATCTTATATTCACATTATTATTTGTATTATCCTATTATTCACACAAACATTTGTAAAACATAACATAAATATAAAATACAACCATCTTTACATCCTATCCAGGTGGCATTGGGATTGCACAGGTTAACCGGTAATCAATTTACCGGTAATAATTTACCTCGTCTTTATCGAAATTATCTGGCTAAGAGAACTCTTGTTAAATTAAGTTTTATTCTTCTTTTTGCCTTATTTCCATTTTCCTTAATATATTTTGAAAAACAACAGATCAAAAGCCAAATATTGAAAAAAAAATCACTACCATAAGTCACACGAGGTGAGAATCTACAGTTGGGAAGTGATTTTAATTAAATAAATAATATTTTGTAGAGATATGGGAACCCTTCCTGGCCTTGGTGGTGTCTTTTGTGATAATGATTAAAATTTTTAATTTTTATTGTCCCTCGGTCCTACCATATTTTAAAATAAATACATACATAATTTATAACATTATCTCCATCCTCGTGTAGATATCAACATGGCAGTGACAAGCAGTAATATCGCCGCTGAGATCTACCTCCGCGCTTCCACTCCTTCCTGTCCGCATGATTCCATCGAGGACACAAGAGATCCTGATGTGTCGATAGATCGCGGGGGAAATTCGATATTAGGTCACAGATATCGTTTGAATTTCCTTCTTTTTGTCCGGCAGGTTGCATTGTAGTTCTGGAGATGTCATTTCGGGCAGGTAATGGCTATCCAACAGCGTGGAATAATTGTATGTATTCCTATTAAGAAAAAAGCAGTATGGAGTTTTCCTACTCAAGATTAAATCTTATATTGTCGGTAATTTGTATTTTTGAGTCGGTACCAAGAAAGACACCTCGATTAAAAATAACGAAAAATAAGGCATAAGAAAATTAAAACAAAAACAAATTTATATATAAAAAAATAAATAAAAAAATTATCGAAAAAATAAATGAGTTAACAGCTAACAATGCTTATTATTTTCAAAATAGTATCACTACAATTCTTAGGTTCAGACATTTCGAGGCCAACGGTTGTGCAATGAGGTGATTTGAACAACATTGCACGAGGTTTTTTTCCTGTTTAAGGGTGCAATCTTTATAGGGGCTGGGTGTGCCCTAGGAATGCCTCCTGATCGACCCTCACCTGATATAATGGAATAAATAATTATATGCCACAGCCGGAATCGAACTTATTAATAGGACTAAGGTTCCAGTGGCTAACATAATGAGCTAACAATCCTTCGGGAAATGTTTTCATCCATTTATTAGTATATTACACCGAAATATTTTTGTACTTGCATCTTGGGAATACCACCAGTCCTTTTAACTTGATTTTTCCTAGGGAATCCCCCATAAACCTTTGTAACTGTTTTTCAAAATTTCCCCAGGTCAGTTGTGTACTTGAATTGTTAGAATTTAGCTAGGCGATACCATATCCACCAGTAACATTGTAAGTAGTTTCATATCCTCTATATTCTGTAATTATAGATATTTTTATTATTGTAACACATAATACATACATAATACGATATACTTATATTGTACCTAACTTTATGTTTTGAAATAGCTTGTGTAACTTATATAATTTTACTTTAACCTGTTTTTTCACTGTAGGGCATGTTTATGAGAACAATATAGTCTCGAAACGTATATGTTTAGTAAGGTTCTTGAGGTTCACTCAATAAA
This sequence comes from Euschistus heros, assembly GCA_003667255.2. Lineage (NCBI taxonomy): Eukaryota > Metazoa > Arthropoda > Insecta > Hemiptera > Pentatomidae > Euschistus > Euschistus heros. The sequence continues at coordinate 240,592 of RCWM02000152.1, read as the reverse complement.
TAAAAACAACTACTTTGGCGACGTTTCGAGACTATTTTGTTCTGACAATCATGCCAATGTTACTGGTGGATATGGTATCGACTAACTGTCAGATAATATTTAAATAAGGTAACTTTCCAACTTTCATTATTTAACTGATCAGTTGAAGTCAACGAAGGAAATACATTTAATTCTTAATGTATGTAGGTTTTAGTTAGATTCGATTCTTTAATTATGTTATTTTTATTTTATATAAATATACTATGTGTATATACTTGTGGAGCGTCAGTAACATCTTTCGATTCTTGTTACAAGTGCTTTTCCTCGGTTTCAAAAAGCAATTGCAATTGCAAACGATAATACATATGAGAGCAGAAAAGCAAATCTATTTAAAAAAAAACAATAATTATTCTAGAAATCAATTAGTAAAAAGCAAATAGCATTTAGTATCTACTAAATATAATATGTATATAAGTTAAATACCATTAAAACATTCTTCCACAATAAATGGTGGTTTACTGGCACGCTCTAGCTCTGTGGAAAATTTTCCTTTTCAGAAGTAGTAGTTTATAGATGGACATATCCATTATTGAGTTTTTATTGGGTTTTTTTCTGCATCCAGTAAGACGGTGACATTGTCTCGAATGGAAATAGGTCAGCTGAGTAAAATATGTGTGACCCTGGACTGGTCAACAAGGGGCTTTAGCCGTTGTCTCAGAATTATGAATATTCAAAGCATTATCTGCATCGCCATCGTAGCCTTGTATGGGAGCTTACGCTTCGCCGGCATTATCCCATCATGTCTTGTCTTGTCATTACTCACTATTGTTCATCAAAGGTTAGCGTTTATTGGTAACAAATATACGTGTTCCATTTTTCCATTAATTTACTTCAATAAGTTCTATATTAGAAGAAACCTAAACCACCTTCTTTTCAGAAGCCTTGGAGGGTTATCAGGAAGTTTGGGGACCAGAGTGTCGAGTGGTTTTGGGTATAAATAAAACTAAAATTTGAGTTTAATTAAATATTTATCCACATACAAGACTAAAAAGACAAGAAACTGCCCGTCGTTACAGATTAACGACTATAATTAACATATATTAGACAAACGTTCAAAGCTCTCAATTAATTACAAAAGACTAATATACAATACTGTGATTAGACCTGTCTGGACGTACGGAGTTGAGCTTTGGGGCTCCACTAAACCATCCAATTCATCTCGTATCCAATCCTTACAATCCAAAATCCTTTGAAAAATCCTCAATGCTCCTTACTTTGTAAGCAATAAACTTATCCATAAAGATCTTAATGTTCCATATGTTGCTGAGTTAGGCCAAACCAGATACCTGTCCTTTCATTGTAAGCCCCATAACCACTCAAATCCATTAGTTTCTTAACTTGCTTCCCACACCATTCCTGATAATCCTCCGAGGCGTCTGAAATGAAGGTTTCTTCTAATGAAATCTAATGAAATTAGAAGTTCTTCTAATGAGTAGTTCTTTTAAGTTTTGTCACGCTATTGTAATAGCTAACAGCACATTTACTTGATGTATATATTTTGTACAGTTGTAAATTTCAATAAATTGTTATACTAAAAAAAAAAAAAATTAAATATTTAGATTTGGATTGCGTCGATTCTAAATTTCAATCATCTTTTAATAAAATTTTCCTGCTTTACAAATACGAAAAAAAAAATCTAATAAATATTAATTTATTTATAATAAAAATAATATTAAAATACTTATACAAGGTGCGGCAGAGGAAAGGGTGTTTTTGAAAAAATCATAACTTGCAAAATTAAGCAAAAAAAAAAGGTTTTATTGATATCAGGACATTCGTAAGGATTTGCCATTTGATAATATTAGGTAATTCATTCGTTGAGGATAAGCCCTTTCGTTTAATTCTTGAACCACAGCTAGCTTGTAGGGGTGGAATTTTAACTCAATATACAAGATTCTTCTTACCAAACGGTCGCTTATTCGGAGTTCCGCTGCAAGTCTCCTTGCAGATCGGTCTGGACTTCCCAGGATGGCTTAACTTACTCTGAATTTTAAACAGCAAATGTTTGCACTTTATGAAGAAAATGAAAACATGTTGGGGCTAATGAGTGATGAGAGCACCTCAACAGTGCAGTAAACAAACAAAACTGCAGGTATTGGGCTGCACAAAATCCGCGGCTTCTTCATGGAAAACCAATGCGTAGCCCTAAGGTATGGTAAGGTATGGTATGCGGTTGGGAAGGTAGGTACCATCAGTCCTTACTTCTTCGAGGAGAATGGGGCTACTGTTACCGTTATGTTGAATTTTTTTTTTAATTTCCGAATTGAAAAGCAAATGAAATTTCTACCCTTTCATAGCAAACTCCACAAACATTCAAATCCATTAGTATCACAACTTGTTTCTCACTCCATTCCACATAAACTTCCGAGGCGCCTGAAAAGAAGATGGCCTCTTGACCTTCTGATATAGTACTTAATTATATAGAACCTATATAAGTGCTGCCAATGGGTAGCTGCATTAAAAACAAGTGACGTGTCATTTTTATCATTATCATCATATTTACTTGATGTATTATATTTGTATATGCAGTTGTAAATTTCAATAAATAACTAAAAAGATTTTAGGAGAATGTGCTTGAACCTTTAACTCTTTATGTACTTTGGTTACTTAATCACGATTTAAAATCAATTATATCATCTGACAATTCTATAAAATATTGCCATTTTGTAATTGTTAATTATTAAATTTTTTTTTAATTTTATATATACTTAGAACAAGACTAAAGTGACAAGAAGCTGCCCGTCGTTATAGACTACTTTAACATTTACTAGACAAACGGTCAAACCTCCCAATTCATTACAAAAGACTTATTTACATGGCTGTGATAAGACCTATTTGGACCATAAAATTCATCTCGTATCCAATCCTTACAATCCAAAATCCTTCGACAAAATCCTAAATGCCCCTTACTTTGTCACCAATAAACTTATGCATAAAGACCTCAATGTTCCGTAAGTTGTTGAGTTATCCCAAACCAGATACCTATCCTTTCATAGTAAGCTCCATAACCACTCCAGTCCATTAGTTTCTCAACTTGCTTCCCACTTCATTCCCGATAATCCTCCGAGGCGCCTGAAAAGAAGATGGCCTCTTGACCTTCTGATATAGTACTTAATTATATAGAACCTTTATAAGTGCTACCAATTGGGTAGTTGCATTAAAAACATGTGACGTGTCATTTTTATCATTATCATCATATTTACTTGATGTATTATATTTGTATATGCAGTTGTAAATTTCAATAAATAACTAAACAAAAAAAAATATAATAAAATAAAATAAATTTTTGAGCAGTTTATATAATTAAAATTTAGTGTTAGATTTTTCATTCATGTTAAACTTATAAATATTTTTAGCATGGCACATGTTTTACCCATGGCCTAGCTGCTAAAAGGTGATACATTTGTGGGAAATGCAAGGGTGTCGCGCACAGTTTTGTTATCCATTGACACCCTCTAGCTGTGTTGTTGTTGCTCGGATCGAAATATTTGCCAATAGTTTGCCCATCAGAAATTAAATGGAGAATATTTTTGTTATTATACATTTGTCTCTAGCACCTGCCGTTTAGGAGCTGTGTTGGTGTGAATGAAAAAATATAAACAAAAAAACATATGAGCGTCGTTAAGGGGGCAAGCCCTAAACCATTTTCCATAATATTGTTTCTTTATACGACAGGCTTAAGGGGAGCCTTTAATTTTTTTTTTTGTTTATTTAATGTTCGTATTTGATTTCGGATATAAGAGATAGCATTATGAAAAGGTTTTTTATATTAAGAAAGTTGGGAATAATATACTAAAAAAAAAAAAAAAAAAAAAAAAAAAAAAAAAAAAAAAAAAAAAAAAAATATATATTAGTTTCCATTTAAATATAGATAAAGTCAACTCTAAACGAGTTTTAGAGTTCCTTATCAGTTTAAAAGCCATCAGTTTCCATTTCTCCATTTTAAAAATTGTGTTTATTTATTTTTTTTCTGATAAGGGCTTCATATCCAGTTTTCTGTTTAATTTTTTTGATGATGTTTTCAACTTCACAATGATTTAGTAAGCATTGTATACTTCCTATCCCACGTTTCCTTTGAAATCGTGCGATAGAATGCTGTATTCAATTATTTATGAGTTTATATTATTTTTCGGAGGCATATTTTTTTTTTTTTTTTTAATTTTTAGGCATTTGTTATGAAAACGATACATCTACTTACAACATTATTTACATAATTTGATCATATCATATAGGTAATCATTTAATTACTCGATCTTTTGTTTTTGCTTTTTAAATTAATTTACATTACATAAGTAGACAAGGGCATATTGAAAAAAATTTTCATTGTTTTATTGTCTGTTACGAACCAAGGGTTCTCATAGGTACTTGAGTTATATTTTGTCTTTTTGATTTCCTAAACATTAAATTTGCTCTGATGGAGAGTAAATAGAAATCTATAAAAATTATTGTTACACAATATAATTTAATATTGTCTATTTAAACTAAGATGAACCATTTCTACATCCGTATGTGATCATTGATAAAAACCTAAGGAGCTAGCCTGTATTAAAGAGACATTAAGTTTCAGTACTTAATATATTTATAAGATTTTTTTAATATACGTAGTTTGATTTTTCAGTGAATTTCTTCTAGTTTTATCATTTCATAGAAAAGATAAGTTTAATCTCTCGAAGCCTTAGAAAAAAAAAAAAATGTCTTCCTCTGGCGCAAAAGATAACATTGTAGTGTAGTTTTCTATAAGTAGGGCGGGCGTGTGGGTGGTTTTGATTCTAATCAGTTGTACATCAATGGCAATAATAACATGTAAACAATAAAACTTAACTGTTATTTTTTCTTAACTATAACTTTATTCTCCAAGCCCAGGAGTTAGGAGTTCCCATGGTTTTATTTCATCATAACTAAGTAAATATATATATATATTTTTTTTTATATTACGACATGTAAGAACTTGAAAAGAAGTACTCATCAGTAGCACTTCAATAAAAATTCTACACTAGAAGATCTCTAGGCCATTTTCTTTTCAGACACTTCGGAGGATTATCGGGAATGAAGTGGGAAGCAAGTTGAGAAACTAATGGACTTGAGCGGTTATGGAGCTTACTATGAAAGGATAGGTATCTGGTTTGGGCTAACTCAGCAACATTAAGGTCTTTATGGATAAGTTTATTGACGACAAAGTATGGAGCATTTAATATTTTTGGAAGGATTTTGGATTGTAAGGATTGGATTCGAGATGAATTGGATGGCTTAGTAGAGCCCCAAAGCTCAACTCCGTACGTTCAAATAGGTCTTATCACAGCCATATAAATAAGTCTTTTATAATGAATTGGGAGCTTTGACCGTTTGTCTAGTAAATGTTGAAGTAGTCTATAACGACGAGCAGTTTCTTGTCGCTTTAGTCTAGTACTAAGTAAATATAAAATAAAAAAAAAAACTAATAAAAAAATTAATAAATAATAATTATAAAATGGCAATATTTTTTAGAATTGTCAGATGATATAATCGATTTTAAATCGTGATCAAGTAATCAAAGTACAAAAAGAGTTAAAGGTTCAGGCACATTCTCTTAAAATCTGTGGCGAAGGTTTAACTCCGGCCTGGGCGGAATTCATTGTAATTTCTTCACGGATCCACGAATGAATCCTGATTTTTCTGATATTATAAGAATAGCTTGATAACCTGTTGGATAATCCTACTAGCCTTTGCTGGAGTATACACCCATAAAACAATCATAACAACAAAAACAAACAACAATATATAAGGAAAATGAAGAAAAAAATATTACGTTTGGGGCTATATACTTGAAAATGGATAATTATATTTTCCCTCAAATCCTCAATTAAAACTTGAATTTTATGAAAAACAACCTCAAAATATAGTCAAGAGAGGATAACCATAATAATTACTTTTATATTGAATGTTTTTAAAAAATTCAATAAACATGTAACCTGCAAGTACATGGAGAGAATATCTCTCTATGTATATAATATGATATAATATATAAATATTATTATATTTCCTGTCTCCCATTCGCACGTCATCAACCTCACACTTTCAACTGTCAGAACAGTTAAAATTACGTAAAAGCTTCCGTTTGATGCTTCTATTGTTAAACTGAGCATTTTAGACATTACCTCATTTCCGAAAACCTTCAGGAATAATGTTTTCCGAATTGCTCAAACGACCTCACCCCCATTCTTTAAATGATGCACAAGATATAATGAAATGTTATCGCCAATATTTTTAGCATAATTTTACACCGAGGATTAGTATTAAGATTTTATAGCCAAGGTTAATTAATAAGGATAATGATCACAAAAGCCTTGTGATTAAATTAATAATAAAAATAAATAAACACAGTGATTGAGTCTCAGAAAATATGACATTGGACTTGTAATTTGCAGACCAAGGTTCAGGTCTAGCTGAGGTAAACGATAATGTGTTCTGTTATACCAGTTCAGGATCGACTCCTGGGTAGGGTTGGGCGATAGTTGATAGTTACTATCGATATATCGATATGTCATGACTAGCGATGGTCACTATCGACAGTGTCGACTATCGATAAATCTTTTTTACCCTCAAGTTTTGAAACTCTCGGAATTATGCTGATCTGTCTCTCTTCAGTGTCGAGTTTTTTTTTTTTTAAATTGAATTCGGCATTCTTAGAGCTCAAGGGTTCTCTCTAAGATTAAGCCAAAGGAAAGCAGAAATGCTAGTTTTTTTTCGGGAAATTTTTGGTTCAAGGAGCATACTTGACTCTTGAAATTAAATATTTTGTTATTTTTCTTTTCTAAAGATATGATTTGTTCATTATTATTGTAACTATATAAATTGTAAATACTTTTTAAAAATCAAAATAAATTAGTTTTTTTTCTCTCATCTCAGATATGATCTTATAATTTATAATCCTGCAAATTTTAAATAGTAAGTAGATAATTGAATTAGTTTTATTGAATAGCTTTGGAAAAAAAGAAAGCAACTATAGAAAAACTATCGATAGCAATCGATAGTTCTCAACCGATAGTACCAACCTATCGATAGTGCTAACTATCGACTATCGTCCAACCCTACTCCTGGGGAACACCCACCATCTATAAATTGAGCACCCTTAATTGAGGAAAAACTTGGCGGATGAGTGTAATTCCTTTTTTCCTAATTTCCGACGGCAATAATTTCCTATTCCAATTACAAAACCTTCCTATAATCTTTTCTTGACCTAACAACTCTGTGTTCTTCTATCCACCTCCTGAAATCAAGAACCAACCTTTTAACCTGTATACCTCTTACCTGATATCATTCGTGCCACCTCCTTCTGGAATTCCATATTTTGGGAAACAATTTTTTTTTAAAAATAGATTTGGTAAGCCTTATATGGATCATTTTATATAACGGGTATTTATTTTGAAACTGCGGAAACAGTTTCAGTTATTTCTACCGGTAACAAGAATCGAAAAAGAAAAGTCATAATAATCACATTTAAATAAGAAGTTTGAAAAAAATAATATAAACATGTGCATTGGAAATAAATATATACAATAGGGTTGTCCGAAAATTAATTCAGGATTTCATGTTTAAACTAAAACGAGATATTATCATTAAAGAGATTAATTTAAGAGATCAATTATCTCTTTACTAGAACCAAAACCTGATAAATAATCTCTTTAATAATAATATCAGGTTTTGGTTTAAACATGAAATCCTACATTAATTTCCATAAAACGGGTTTTGGTTGTGGTAAAGAGATAGTTAACAAAACTACAACTTTACGTGAAAAAATCATTTCTCTTTCTTGATTGAGAGCTGATACACAAAATAAAACGTGATTTTCATATTGGTTTTCATTACATTTTTTTTCTCGGCTCCCATTGGCGGCTATAACTCTAGTTTGCACTATTATAGATCCCTACTACCCCACACATAAAATCTGCAGTTAAATCTGTGAGTTACAAGTCAAAACGTCTCCTTGTAAGATGGAACCAAGAGATACCCCACTGTATCAGATCTGGGTAATGGGATCTTATTTAATAGGACTTTTGGGCCTAAACTACGACGTAGAGTAAAAGTAATGTATCAGGTTTGGGTTTAAACATGAAATCCTGCATTCAATCCCCCATTCCTATGCGTAAAGCCTTTTTCTTTCTTACTTCATTTAACCGTAATTTATTTTTACACCTCCGAGATAATTAATCTTCCGCAAATATATAAGCAGTTAAGTATTTATTTAGATTTGATGTGTGCATTATTATTATCCTTAGAGGACAGTAAGCCCAAGAATAATGTTTATTTTTCATTTAATTTTCACACTCCAATCCCATATCATAAAACTTTAAGAACGGTTTCAAAAATGGAGAATCAAAATAAATCCCATCAAATAACTTTCACCCTTCGTCGTAAAACTATGATCTCCTGTCCTACAGTATCCTTTAACGATGTTCCACTAATCCCCGTTAAACAGATCCGCTACCTAAGACTCCATCTGGACAAACGTCTTACTTGGAATCCACATACAAGACTAAAACGACAAGAAACTGCCCGACGTTTTCGACTACTTCAACATTTACTTGACAATCGTTCCAACCTTTCAATTAATTACAAAAGACTCATTTACATGACAATAATTAGACCAATTTGGACATACTGAGTTGAGCTTGGGGCTCCACTAAACCATCTAATTCATCCCGTATCCAAAATCCTTAGAAAAATCCTAAATGCTCCTTACTTCGTCACAAACTTATACCTTATATTTCTGATTTATCTCAAACCAGATATCAATCCTTACATAGCAAACTCCACAACCATTCGAATCAATTAGTTCACAACTTGCTTCTCATTCCATTCCAGATAACCCTCCGAGGCGCCTGAAAAGAAGATGGCCTCGGGACCTTCTAATATAAAACTTCATAATAAAGAACCTTTATAAGTGATACCAATGGGTAGGTGCTTTAAAAAAAAGTGACGTGTCATTTTTATCTATGTCATCACATTTACTTGATGTATTACATTTTATATTGTATATACAGTTGTGAATTTCAATAAATACATTAAAAAAAAAATAAAATAAAATAAAAATAACTTTCAATAATTTCAGAATTAAATTTGCGTGAAGGTTGATTTATTTTGGTATGTAATAGAAGCCCATGTATTTTTCTGTTTCTTATCTTATATATTTGTAAAATCATGTCATGTCTCTACGTCTTCATAGATTGACTCTGTATGTTACTTGTTTCTAGTTTCTCTTTAATTAAAAATTAAAAATAAAATAAAAATGAAAATAAAAAACCTCTAAAACCCTTTAAATGAGAGATTACTTGGTAAGGTTGTACTGTTTCTTGGTAAATTGTTATATTGCAATAATACTAAAGCTGAGAATATCGGTAAGTAACGTGAGACTGCCTGTGGATCCCAAAGATAAATCTAATGAAACAGTTCATCAGTCTCCTCAGCTTCATCTCCAGGCCACCAGACAGTCTCCCATAAACCATGTACCTGTAATCAAAGCAAGAGAAAACAAGAGAGGACACTAGATAATATCGGGTACTTTAAGGAAAAGAATCTCGGAAAAATCTATCTAAATGAATGGAAAAATCTATAGAGCTGATTAAGGATTAAGATTTTCTGAAGATTTAGGCGATGGTTGTTCAAAGATTGGTATTTATCGAAGGTAACTCCGAGATTTTTAATAGTTTGGGAACTGAATGGAAATATTGAGGTAAAGCAAGGGATAGTAAGGAAGTGCATGAAAGATGGGTTTTGTATCAACGAGGATAATTAATAATTTTTTTTATTAAATTTAATTGGTTCCTATAGAGTTATTTAATTAAAATATTGAAATAAGCTAATTTTACCTTGCCCTTCATAACTTTTTTTTTTTTTAAATATAAAAGTTTAAATCAAGAATTTAACAATGAATAACAGATCTGTAGAAAGACAGTAGATGAGAGAACAGGTTGGTTGGGCTGAGCGCCAAGTACAGATAAACTGTGAAAGAGATTAGATTATACCCTTTATCAGATTTACAACATATCATTCCCTGGCTCCTTCATAAATTCTCTAAATCCTTCTATTTACAAGGTGACTTTATTTGAATAAGGGCACGGGATAAAAATTTAAATAAGATTAAATAATATAAAGTAAAAAAAAAATAAAATAAAATAAAAGACTCCACGTAGTTTTTAAATAATTAATTAAAAAAAAAAAAAAAACAATTATTTACTACAGAAAATGTACACGCTAATAAGTGTGTGTTCTGGTGTCAGAGTAAGCGTGCTTGTAGAGTGCTTAAGTGTAAGAGTGCTTAAGCGTAGATGTCCGTAAACTTAAAAAAAGAGAGAAGAGGAAAGCTGGCCATTGCCAGGACTCCACGTAGAATTTTATAATATATCTCGGACGGAGAGGATGGTCGACTATGAAACAAATCTACATTAAAATTTTTTATGAAGAATGGTATTCTTAGTTAGAGAAGTCATTTCAATATTTGGATGGCAGAACTGAGGCTAGACGCAAATTGCCACACGTGCAAGTTTAACTCGCAAGCAACTCCCACTTAGGAAAATATCTGATACTCGAACAAATCAATGGCTACAATTGAACTTAAGTTGTTAATCAGAATCAAATGATGCTGAGGAGGAAACTTCGCTTTATTTATTAATAAAAAAGACATTTGGATATTATTAGAATCTTATGTGTCGTAAATCACATTGTGTTCCCTTACCGCCATTATCAACTTCTGTCATTTTTTTTTCCGTGTTCAAAAAACAAAAAGACAAAAGGACTTCAGCTTTATTATATAAAAAAGGAAAATAACTGACACGTCTTTGTATGTTTGGCACTTGAAACTTTGTCTCAACTACAGCGCCAAAACTGTGTCACATCACACGTGTCGCAAGTGTCAGCGCAGCGTCGCCTACGATCCATACAATTCGGTAGTTTACTAAAGTACGTTCTGTGCTGCGTCACATCACACGTGCTCTAAGTGTCTCAATTTGCGCGTAGCTTGATACAACATCGTTTAATTTGAGGGTTTTAAGGCAATGGAGAAATAGCTCAGGTAGAATGGCGGTAGTTAAACAGAAGAAAATTAGTAATTTTTTCTAGCCATCAACGTTTTTAATTAACATAGGGTAAACCAGACATTTATTGAAACCTTAGATAGTTCTTGAAAACCTAACTTAAAATTAAAAAAATAAATTTACCACAGGAAATTTATTAATTTTCCTTTTAAATCCTACAACTCAACTACGTTAAAACATTTTAATTTGTTCTGTATTTTATAAGATATCCTTAGGGATTCAAAAACTGATTTTAAATTAGTTATTGTCACTATCCTGTAAAAAACATTCCAGTAATAATGTTTGGTATGAACTTTCTTATTTATCTTAAAGTACAGTAATTTTGGAAAAATAATAGTAAAATTCACCTTTATTGAACTATTTTTTCTATAATGATAGTATGAATATTGCTTAAGGGTGTAAATGCCTGTCTGGTTTACTTTATGTAATTATCTTACTTATGTGTATACATAATAAGTATTATTTTGTTATTAGATAGATATATGTATTACGTCAATTTTCCTACGTTATTTATTCTTATGTATTTCCCTTACTATTTGGGGTCTCGATCAACCGAAGATTCGGTTATCCGAGCCTATCTCGGTCGAAAACCATCGGTTATTCGAGTCCCAAGTGCAAATCGCCTGTATCAAATGACTTAACATTCTCAACAACCTCTTTGCCAAAAGAGGTTGCAAAGATAAACAATTTAGACATCAAAAGTCATATCAAGTGCACCATTCAAATGGCCATGCCGCAAACAGGTACACCGGAGAAGAGGGATGAAGACAGACGCTGAAGACAAGAGCTGGGTACACAGGGGTGGATGAATCGCCGGAGGGCAAACATGGCTCCCTCCATTAAACAAAGGAGCTTTATCAACTTAGCACAAACAAAGAGCAATTCGGGAGGCTCTTCACTCAGCGGTGTCGGTCGTCAACGAGCGTTCACTCCTAGCCGAACTTTTCATTCACTGCTACAACCGAAAGTTAGGTGTTCCGGCAAGTGTTCAATTCTAAACCGACAACGTTTCCCAGATAGCGTTGGGAGAGTATTTGTTAGGTGAATTGAATAGATCGGGTTGAAACTTCGAGATCTAATTATGTATGTTTGGAATTAAATAATTGTACAAAGTGAGAAAAAAATGTAACAAGTGTAAAAATAGTTGAAAGGTCTCCTATATATTTGTTTAATTCAACAAGATCCTTGTTGAAAAAATCTTATACCTAGGACTCTAGTTGAGTTTTAACTTGGAATCTAAATACAAGACTGAAACGATAAGAAACTGCTTCATTTATGACTACATTAACATTTTGCAGACAAAAGCTCTCAGCTTCAATTAATTACAAAAGTCTCATTGACATGACAGTAACTATATGTTACTGGATGTAAATACTTTTATCCTGTTATAACTGGAGTTATATCTTTTATCCAATCGTTGCAATCCAAATTCCTTGTTAAAATTCATAATGCTGCTTATAGTATCACAAATAAACGGATCTAAAGAGATCTCAACATTCCAAGCTATCGTTCCATAACCACCCAAAATAGAGCAATCTTTTAAAACTTCAAAATTAAAGCTTCTAATTGATTACACAAGACCCACTTAGGTACATAGCTATAATTAGATCTATTTAAATATTCGTAGTTTGTTGTAGTTTTTCTCTCTACTAAACCATGTAATTTATTTCGAATTCATACATTACTATCTAAAATTCTTCCTAAAATCGTCAATGCTCATTAATATGTCAGAAATAAATTTATCAATAATTATCTTAATATCTGGATATGTCCGAACTCTATCCGGATGCCTATCCTTTAATAGTTAACTCCATAACCACTCAAATACACATATCCCTGACCTCTTCCAGTTGAGAGCCTCTCCTTCGGAATGTCCATTCATCATACTTTTTGACATTCTGACGAAGCCCATTCTTTGGATATGGCCCAGCCATCTTGACTGGAAATGTGTAGCTTTGTACAGGTTTTTGAGCTCCGAAAATACACCGCCATATTTATATTCTCCTCGTAATTTTTCATTCCTAAATATTTAGAATGCCTTCACTCTTCGTAGTGAGCGTCCTGGTTCCCTCCCATACAATACAAGTGCTCTTTCTGCGTATAAGTGGAAACTAACTTCTCTAGGTTTCATATCCACTCCTCAAATGCCCCTAGTAGGGAGTTTTCTGTTCTGCCAGTGATCACCACGTCGTCTGCAAATGCTATTATAATTATTATCCCTAATGTTTATAGGATACATTCTGTTTGTTTTCGATAAAAATGTGATAAGGAACTGAGAATTTTGGAGCATTGCATTAGGTTAGGTCAGGAGTGGGATATGATGGAGTATGTACACTTGCTGATTCTGACGAATGACTCAGGCAGGGGAAGACCCCCCATCGGATTGGGGTGTCATCTGGCCGTGGGGGCTCAAAGCCTTGGGGAACTGCCACTCTGCCCCTTACATCACCACTTAGTTCCCTTGAGTCGATATCTCCAGCATACTAATCCAACGGGATACAGAATTAAAATTGTAACATCAAAATCTACTTTTATTTCCTTATCGAAGAGTTGATCGAAAGACTTATTTATAGATAGTTTATAATTCCATCTGCCGAATTTTAAATGCCGAACGACATCTATTTCCTTATAAAGCTGGGCTAACTCATTTATTGACCTTTGTACCCATAATTCTCCATCTCGGATGGGGCCAAAAATGTTTCTCAAAATTTTCCTTTAAAATTTAAAATAAGTCTTAGGAGACCTAGCTTATCAGTTTTGGTTATGGTCCAGCATTCCAAGGTATAGGTTAGAACTGGCCCTATAAGGGTCTTATATATATATATCCTAATTTTGGAGCTGCGGGGTCCACTTCTCATAAATTTTAGTACCCCAAAATAACACCTATTAGCCGTAAATATTCTTCTTTTTATCTCGGATTGCACGTCATTGTTGCTTTCTACCTGACTTCCAAGGTATGTAAACTTGTCAACTGTTTCAAACGTGTAACCGGAAATAGTGATATACGTGTTCACGGTTCTAGAAAATTTCCGACTTATAGAGTCTCGGGAGTAGTGTAGACCAAAATTTTACTTGGAGTTAACGATTGTTGATTCGAATAACCGAATACAATTCATTATATAAACGTAATCGGGAAATGGGCTTCAAGACTAAATTTTTCCACTTAACGAGTTTTGATTTATTGAGTTTTGACTGTAGTTTATTTGTTCAATTCATGGCAAGTATTTGCGGATTGAACACAAGATTAATTCTCATTAAGTCAGGCATGAATAAGGTTAGATGTTTTGAAAACTGAAACATAAGGAGTATAAAACTCATTACAATTTCAAAGACCTTTTAAGAAGACCCTGTTTCGTTCTAAATACGACGCCCCACTGCCATAGTGATAGAACACTAGGAGCATAACACAATAGAAACCGCGGGAAACAGGAAGTAACCAATGAGCTTGCGTTATCACATATTCTTACGTCATCGTTTGCAATGGCCCCGGTAAACGCTGTGCACTCTTGGGCAATTATCAACAACTGAACATAAGGAAAGTGTGTTCATGTCATGTTAAGGAGGTTCTTGTAATTCTGGATGACGTGGAAGTAAATGTTTGAAATGTTACGTGGCATGGAGTCTTTTTATTCATCATTAGCAAGAAGTAGAAGAATTTTTATAAACGTTTTGATTGTTATAAAAATGGTGTTTAGGTTACTAATATTAGATACTGTCCATTTTGTTTTTTGTTTTTGTTTTTTATTCAAACGACCTTATATGCATGCATGATACAGAAAATATTATTGGGGACAGCAGGACAATTCAATATCAAATACACCCGAACAATTGTTAACTCACCATATTATGTTTTCAACAAAACTCTAAATAATGATTTAAAATTTATTAATTTATATTTACAACAGATGGCCAATAGGAAAAGCGGAGTAATCGGCTTAGTAGTCTGCGATTAGTCGATAAAAACCGTTGACTACTTTAGTTCGTTCATATTTCTATGATAAAAAAAAAATTCGGTAATAGAAATGAAATCATGAACTTTATTAATAATCATTTATATTTTAGAATCATTCTTGCAATTCGCTATTTAATCCAGAAATATATATTTTTTTCTGATCTAAAGGTATGAGAAAAAATAATTTGATTACTTCAACAAAACTAAATACAGAAATTTATGTAGCCTACTATCTTTTTGGAATCACAGCTTCGGTTTTGTGCAATCACTGAAGAATATTAATTCTTCATTGAAATTTAACAAAAAGTGAAATGCTTCTTTAACATGTATAAGGGGACACCTTTTACACGTAAATATATATGTGTGTATATGATAGACTTCTGGCAGTATTTGTAAGAGTTTTAAAAAATTTTTATATTAAAAAAAAAAAAAAAAAAAAAAAAAAAACGACACTAGGTATAGAAAAATGTTCAGTATAACTCGCGAATCTTCAACGAAACTATAAACCCTAAAGGCAAATAATTGACATTAATATTTTTCAGATAAAATAATTCCAAACATATAAATAACTAATTCTATATAACTAAAAGTATTTAGCAAAATGAAACCATATTTCAATAGAAAATCTCATCAATCTGCCAAAAACAAATTGATATTGTAAAAAGTGTTATACGACCAATATTAACATGGAGCTATACTTACAACTCTAATTAAAAGAAATTTTATATTTAAAAAAAAAAAAAAAAAAAATTAAGTTGCTAGCTTAAATTACAAAACAATTGCCAGCTGTGAAATTCCATTAATTATTCAAGCCTTCTAATCAGCTGATTTTTATGTATGAACATTAATTTAATCTTCAGCTATTTAAATAAATCCGTTTTGAATTTCTAAACAGCTTTTTTTTTTCTTTTCTTTCCTTTTTTTTTGAGGAACATTCAGTACAACGAATAATTCTCCGAATCGAGTAGATCAATAGAGTAATCAAAAGAAAAATCGATTATTAAAGAGGTCGATAGTGGCTAGTGTAGCAGAGCTGTTTTCTACATGGCCGCTTCTTACGGCAGTTTAGTTCCGCTCGAAAACCTAGATGCAGTTTTCCATCGACTCCAGGCTCCAGATTTCTCCATTTTCCAGTAAGCGACTCCCTTCAGCAAGGGGACATAACCGGATTGAAAAATGTCGCTGTCACGACCACAGGAAACATAAGTCATTCTGATCTTTTAGAAGAAATGTCAAGGCTCGAGAATTCAGTCATTTCTTCATCATATAAAACAAATCAATAAAACGGAAAATATAAAACCAGGTTGGTTAAAATATAATTTTTTCATGTATTAGTGGATCAGAGGAGCTCTTCCTCTGAAGGCGAACTCGCAAAACTTATTTATTATTAATCTGAACCACTTAGCTGTGTAAAGTTTCAGATACAAATAAAACTTTATTAAGAAGTTTATGATAGACTTCAACACAAATTACCTGAGAGGGATCTCTTGGAGTTGGACTTGTCCTTACAGAACTGAGAGGACAGGTTTGTTTAGGAGTCCAGCCTACATTAATACATTATATATTGTATATAAATATCAATATTTTTTATATTATTATAACATTTGTATATTTAGGTATTATTTATTTACTGTAGTTGTACAAGACGTCATATCTATTACGAATTCATTTTGAATGAGGTAGATTGTAATATTCTGTCGTGAAGAAGTCAAGTTAACATTTTTAATATTTAGTTGGTCTAATTTTTTATCGTTTTCTAAAACCCTGTAATTACGCTAAAAACACAATTAGTGCCAAAAAAGATACTTTAATACCTTATTAAAAAGCACAACGAACTATAATAATAATAACACAATAATAATACCTCCTAAAATCTAGCTTGGAAGGCATAGTTAACAAATTTTTAAGGTAATTCGACTTATAAATTTCTTCACGACAAGTTTGTCCTTAATGCAGTCGATTTTTTTAAATTATTAATTTTTTTTTAAATTTACAACTGCATAAATTTAATTAAATATATCTAGGAAAGGAGAAATATTAAGTTAATTGCTATTTAAGTTAACTTGCAATTAAGCAAGTTAATTGCTTGTGAAGCAACAACCCACTGGCAGCACTTAATTGCTCTATATGGGAAGGTCCGGAGACCATATTCTTTTCAGACGTCACGGGTGGTCTCAGGTATAGGACGGTAAGCAAGTTGAGAGACTAGTGGAGTTGAATGGTTATGGAGTTTATATGATACATAAAGATCTTCATGAATATGTTTGTGACAAAGTTAGGAGGATTGAGGATTTTTCGAAGAATTATGGATTGTAATAATTGGATACGAGACTCTGTATGTCCAAATCGGTCTACTCTCAGTACAAGTTAGTTATAGTTAATCAACAATTTAGGGCGTTTGCCAAGTAAACTTTGAAGAGGTCCAAAACGAGGAGCAGCTTCATGTCGTTTCAGCCTTGTATGTGAATTCCAAGTTAAACGTTTGTCTAGTTGGAGTACTAGAAAGCGGATCTGTTCAACATGAATCAGTCAAATAAAACAATTTTTTTTTTTGGTGTTATTTTCTACAAATTATTTGAATTAAAAAAAAAAAATACTCAAAGTTAACAAACAATGTTATTTAAATTAATTGATACTAATAATGTCGATCAAATGATAAAACAGTTTAACAAGATAAAATATGGCTACTTCATTTAAAATTGAATTTTATAAATATGTATGGAGAACGAAAACAAATTTTATCAACTGAATCAAGGATCAGATAATTTCATATCTAATTGAAAAATCACTTACAAAACATGACACGCGAAATTATGTTATCGAGGTCTTATCAATTACTTTTTTTTTTTTTTCTTGTTCCAAAGCATTTAACTTTCTACTTAGAAGACGCTAAGTGAATGAAGTCAAGAAATACCTCAATTACTTTAAGTGTTTTCGTGTCATTTCGATAAAACCGAGTATACATCAGAAGGCACGCGAGTGGTTAGGGTTTAGGGCGGCTTAATCAGGGAACCCCTTGTGCCCACTTTAGATGTAACAGGTTACTCCATCCGAGTACTTGTACCAACATTTATTCTGCTATAACATGCGATATCTATATAACCGTTACAGTTTAGATTTAATTTATTCATAATTTTTGTTTATTTATTGATATTAAACACTGTATAATAATATGATAAGTGAATTAGCGGAGCTGTGAATTAATAGCATGTCAATGAGTAGTAATTTTCTTTTCATATGCCTCGGAGGGTTATCGGAAACATGTTGGAGACTAGTGGATTTGAGTGGGTAGAAAGCTTATCATGGAAGGATAGGTATCTGCTTTGGGACAAATCAGCAACATTCAGATCATTATGGAAAAGTTTATTTTGTAACATAATATGGACCGTAAAGGATTTACCGAAGGATTTTGGATTATAAGGATTCGATAATAGATGGATAGGATCATTTAGAGAAGACCAAAGTTTAGCTCCGTATGTCCGAATAGGTCTGATTACTGTCATGTGTATATCCACGTATTTCCTTTACTTTTTTTGGGTCTTCATCAACTTAGCCTTTGAAAATTCTAAATAACCGAGAAAATCTCGGTCTCAAAAACTTCGGTTAATAGAGGCCCAACTGTTATATTGTTTGTTAATCAGATAAAAGTTATAAAATCAACAGCTAAAATTCTGAAATCGCTATCATTAAACCATATTACTGTTGTTAATTCACATATTATTTCATGCATATTTCTATTCTATATTTAATGCTGGCCAATACAATTTGACAAGAACCATTGGCATAAAATAATAACTACAAAAAATTATACTTAAACTTAGAACGTTTCTAACAATATTTTAGAATAATTCATTGAAAAAGATATTTTTAATAATAATTTACAAGAAACTGCTCGTCGCACCACTTCAACATTTACTAGAAAAACGATCAAAGCTCCCAATTCATTACAAAAGACTTTTTTATATAACTGTGATAATATCTATTTGAACGTACGAAGTTGAGCTTTGGGGCTCTACTAAGCCATCCAATTTATCTCGTATCCAATCCTTACAAAGCAAAATCCTTCGAAAAATCCTCAATTACTTTGTCACCAATAAACTTATCCATAAACACCTTAATGTTCCATATGTTGCTGAGTTATCCTAAACCAGATACTTATTTTTCATACCATAACCACTCAATTCCATTAGTTTCTCAACTTGCTTCCCACTCCATTCCCGATCATCCTTCAAGGCGCCTGAAAAGAAGACGGCCTAGAAATCTTCTAGTGTAGAATTTTTATTAAAGTGCTACTGATGAGTAGTTCTTTTCAAGTTTTGACATGTTCTTGAAATCGTTATCAGCTCATTTACTTATATATGTATATATATGTACAGTTGTAAATTTCAATAAATTGATATAATAAAGAAATAATAATAATAATTATATTTGCTTTGTACTCCTTAACCATTTTCAGGGCAAGCATTTATATTTGAAAACATTTAAATTCAGTTTTTTTTCTTTTTTTATTGCTCTAATGTTGAATAAATCTGTAAAAAAAATAAATAAAATAAAATAATTTACTTTCCTTTATTACATTTTTAAAATTTTTTTTTTAACCTCATTTAATTATTCTGAACGATGGGGCCCCTCCAAACAATAAATCGAATTTTGGAGTACTGTAGTACACTGTGCCCTGAAAAAGGTTAGAGAATTTAGCGAACATTATTCTATATGTTTCAGGTATAATCATTTTCCATCTTCATTATTAATAATCCAAAACAAAATTTCTATATCCAATATAATTTGAATAACATCTTATTATTAATGAGTTAAACTTCATAGCATGCTTAAATCAACAGATAGTTCTAATATTTTGGAAAACTACAGAATGCCATCTCTAATTTATAATAATCCAAAAGTTCTTGTTGGGTTAAAGCATATTTGTAATATGAGTAACTAAATTTCAGTTTATGACTTACCGGCTGATTGAAAAACAAAAGTACACACATATCATTGGTTGATTCGGTTTCAATGGGAGTATAACAACAATAACAATATATGGCAGTTTAATTAACCCCTTGAAGAGGGAAAACATATGGAGGGTACTCAATTTGGAGAGGATGACACCGGTATAGCTGGCGAGGACAGAAAACAATTAGAAGGAACTAACTGGAGAAGAGGAGACTTGAGTGGGAGCTTTGTCAAAGGTCGATTAGACCTCCTCAGCGGCGAGGCATTTCACAGACAAAGAGCCTTGCAAGGCCGTCTGCCCTTTAAAAGCTACCTATCCTCTTCTCTCAGCAAATCAATTACAATTATTGTATGTCTTATATAAAAAGTAAAAAACATTGTTGGAAAGTTACTGGTTAGCACTACATTTTTGTCGGTACTGCATAACTAGTGAAGGGCCGTTCCGACTAAGAAGTGGAATGAGATTTTACGTTCCGTTTCACTATTGGAACCAGTTCCAGTTTTCGTTCCGTTCCATTTTTCGTTTCACGTCAGTTTGACTAACCTACTACATACTAATAGGGCCGTTCCGACTTAGAAGCGCACTGAGAATTTACAGTCTGTTTCACGTCAGTTTGACTAACCCACTACCTATGTACCATGCATTTTCTTAACATCCCTTTTTGTGACTTCGAGCTGTTAACCTCCTATTAACGAAAAACTTGGGCGATTGGTTTCGTTCCAAACCGGTTCAATGCTGGAACCAGTTCCACCAGAACGACCCATCACTATACATAACCGTAAGTCCAGTCAGCGATGAAATGAAGAGTGCAGAGTGCATTAAATATAGGGTTATTTGTGACCTCAGGGCTTCGTTAGGAGTAGTTGGTAGGTAAACATACTTAAAGTCCCCGTCCCTGAGGAGTGAGCTAACGGTGGGGTAAGGGGAGAAGGTCCCATTTTTGGGTTTTTCGATTATATTTCGAAAACTGTGTAGTCTAGAAAAATATTTTTCAGATAAAAATTAAAACTAATTAAATTTCCTATAAAATTGGCTCCATACATATTTGTCGAACTTTCAACGGTTTTCGAAATATACGTTATTGAAAATATATAATTTTCGTATACAAATTATTTTTACTTCACTTTTTGTCTAACATTTGCTTCTAGTGCCTTCCACGATCGTTTCTCAGAGAATATGTCAGAATAAAAGTTGTCGAGCATTAAATTTACTTTAATTTAAAATTTAAATTTATAGCACTTGAAACGAAAGTTTTACAAAAAATGAGATAAACATTTTTTTTCAGACATAATCGATTCTTAATAACGTATATCTCGAAAACGTTGAAAGTTCAACAAATATATATAAACAATTTCATAGGAAATTTAATTAGCTTTAATTTTGATCCGTATTATATTTTCCTAAAGTCCATTGCTTAAGAAATATAATAGAAAAAAACAAGAAATGGAACCTTCTCCCCTCCTCCCACCATAAGGTCCATCCTCCAGGGGCGGGGATTTTATGATTATTAAAATAATCGCATATTTTATGCACTCTACAATATGTTGATTGACTGGACCACATAAATTGGTAAGCTAATATATTTGACTATATTAGATCCATATATTAGTCCCAACATTTTTTTTGCTATCACCTCTATGAGTGAAGTAGAGGGGTGTAACTTCAGGATTAACTGGATGATTAGTGGAACCCCAAAGCTCAACTAAGATTGTACCAGTAGGTGGAATTAGTCATGGAAATGATTCTTGTCGTTAACTAGAAGCTTATACGTTTACTAAATGTTGGAGTAATCTATAGCGACCAGCAGTTTCTTGTCGTTTTAGTCTTGCCTATGGATTACAAGTAAGACGTTTGCCCAAATGGAGTCCTAGGGACCGGGTTTTTGTTAAGTTATAAGGAATACTTCATTTTCCGAAGAGGATGGGTCTACATGAATTCATAACGTGTTCATTTTTGAAACATTACGATTAGTATTTAATTGACAAATTACTACCTACTTAGTAGTTTTTTCGGAACAACAAACTGTTCAAAATATTGGTTGCACATTCTACAAATAACAATATACTTACCAGTTTTAACTAAAATTAAACTTCAGAAGTATTAGCAAGGGGTTGAGCATTAATAGTGATAAGACGGAGGTAACGAAAAAGTTATGATGGCTACAATGTGATGGGATGTTGGGTTTCAACTGGAATTGGACAGTCAGATCAAACATGGAACTGGAACAGCTGTTTGGTGAACCAAACGTCGTTTTTATGGTCAAGGTAGGAAAAGATTGCAGTGGCTTGGACACGTACAAAGGATGTATGCATACATGGCAGGCAGGAAGGAGATTGAGAGGGGGGTCCCTAGGGTGAGGTGGCTGGGCTACGTCCAGGATGACCAAAGAAGACTGGGAGATCATCGTCGAAAAAGGAAGGCGGGAGATGGACAGGGATTGTTTGTGAAGCCAAGGCCTGACTAGAACTGTATCAATCAATATAATTATAATAATTACAACAAAATTGATTTTATTTATTTCTATTTTGCGAACAATGTATGTATGTATTTTTTACTAAACGAAAAAACACAGATTATAAAATAAAATTTTTGTTAATCGGCCAACAGTATATCATCTAAGCTTCCAACATTCGTTTCTTTTACACGTTCAATTTCGAATTCAATGTCCCAATCATTTCGGTTGGTTCTGGCAGAAGATGGGTCGAATGGAGCTTCTATTTCCACGGTGAAGAATTCATCTTCTCTGTTTAAGTATTCCGGTATCGAGGTGAATGACTTTTTAGATTCCTCGACACTCACAACTAAATCTGCAATCTCTGAAGATGTAACAGAGGAAAAATTATCGTGGCACACAATGAGTTCATTTTCAACATTCCCTGAACTATCCAATATGAGAGATCGCTTGAAGAAGTACCTCCTCCAGAATTCCGAATGACTGACCTGATCCGGAACAAGTTGCCTGTACATGTCCCCCAGGGCTGGGCAGTCTGACAGCTGCTTGCTGAGGCAGTCCACGTCCAAGGTCTGATTGCCCGTCATGCACCAAGCCTCAAACTGCTGCTGTTCATCTTCAGAGAATAGCCCGACAAAGTTGTCCGGGTCAGTTACAAGAAGATGGTGCTTGTACTGAACGTCCGTCATCGGAACTGGCTCAGAGTCCACGATCATGATCGGTCTAACTTCATCATTAACAGTTTCCGGGCTCCACAAATCTTTAATAAACGACCTCACAGATTTCTTTTCGATCGACGGATCAGAGTCTCTGTTAAAGTTCAAACTCTGCCTAACATTACCCAAAAAGGTGTTGGCTTCACGCTTTACTATATCGGTATAGTAATGGACTTCAGAGTTGACCGCTGTCGAGAGCTCGTTCATGTCGTTTTTAACGAACTCGACAATTTCAGCAGTTTTAGCTTTTGCAGCGTTTACCATGGATTGCCAAAAATCACTCTCCGCCATTTTGTTTTCTTCAGTTCTCAACCCTTTTTATTTGTAGGTGAATCAAATTTGAATTTTGGAAAAAACGAAGACCTTACCTCTCATCATCGGCAGGGTCTGGATGAAAAACTACATAAAATCCAATAATATTTGGCTTAGGTAGGGCCTTTGTAAAATTTCATTTTTCACGTATCTTGCTACTCAATAAACACCTGGTCAACTAATGCCATATGAGTCGATTTTTTATTAAACAAAAAATAAATTAGATAATCTAAAAATGAATACATAAAATACAAACCCAATTAATAATATACACCTTGAGCACTGTCACAACGAATTCGATTGTCTGTAGAAGTATCCATTCAAAAACTAAAGTAAATGTTTGATTGATAGATAGAATTAATAGAAACATAAGCTATCACTAAAGACATAACATTTAGCCAGATAATGAAAAAATACTCTACAAGTCCCAGTGCGAGCCATCTATCAACGAGGATTTGACAACGGCCACATATCTACCCTTGACACTCCCGTCCAATTGGTTGTCACAAATTTGTACCTAATGATTGATAATGTGCCAGCGAGCAGGGGTACAAGTAATATATACTATATGATATGGTTTTAATACTATATTAGCATTATATCAGCGTTAAAGACTATACACATCACTAGCTGGTCCATCAATGCTTTTGCTATTGCTAATTTGTTTTGTTTTGATATGGATCACCTATGACCATATCGCTCATTTGCTGCAACAACGACATATCTCAAAAGCAAGCTTTTGACCTATGCCGAGCTTTTGACTGTATTATGAACCATTCACCTATGTAGTTTTAGTCGGTAAAATGTTATATTTGAGCTTCAACTATTCACTAAGAGAGAGCAGGATATGTCACCATCGTATGTCTGCAGATCGTCCTGTACAAGACTGTCCTTCTACAAAATTGAAGTCTTAGAGTTATGTCGTTGTTGCAGCGAATGAGCGATATGGAAATACGGAAAACATAATTCGATCAAATACTCTGAATTTCGCGGACACAAACCAACAGAAGATTTTTTATAAGTCAGATATAGGTAATTGTTTATATCGCCGGAAGGAAGTCTGAAACAAATACATAATACATTAATATAAACGGAATGTTGTGAAACAATTGCAAGTCAATCCATCGAATTTTTTCAAGGTTTTGCGAACACAAACATAAGGAAGTCTTTTTATTTATATATTTTATAATAGAATAGGAAATAGTGAAATAATGCACGAAGAATTACAAAATGTGATGTTATGGATAGAAGGGTGTAAAGGAAAGAAGGAAATAGAGAAGGCCCTGAGCAATATGAAAGATTCAAGTGGAATAGAGTCATTATGGGTCGAGAAGACTGCTGGAGGATTATACAAGATATTTGGGCCAAGGAAAACCACATTAATGCAAAGTTCTAAAAAAAAAAAAAAGCCAAGCAAACGAAGAAATAACTGGAATCATACTCATTGGCCTGGCTAGATAGAGAGAGATGCAGGAACCGACTTAAGACCATCAGAGTTCTTATGGAAGAGAGAACAAGGCAAAGGCGTGAGGGATTGACAGAAGGAGAAAAATGTGGCAGTCAAAGCGAATGAGGAATTATTGGAAGAGGAGAAGGAAGTGTCATAAGAAGTTAAATATATCTTGGTGATCATATCTGCGTGGTCAATTGTTAGCGAGTTCAAAAAAAAAATAGTTTTGTATCAGAATAGTTTAAAGATTAGCAGGTGCCTCTTCCATTAATATAAAGCTGATGTGATTTTAAAAAATAAATATGGTGCTTCATTTCAAGAGTCAAATGGGTTGGAGTTTTAGAGTGGATGGGTTTACAGGAAAGTACCCGACGCGGATTTCTTGGCAATCAAACAGCGGACCATTTTATGAAAACGACTCGATTAAAATCGATCTTAATCAATTTAATTTCATTGCCTCAAATATACAAACATCCTGTTGATCTATTTAAATCACAGATATTTGGACACGAGCCACTGATCGGTGCTACTGCGCAGGAGTAATGTTATTCACGTGTCTTCTCTTCATGAGACACTGTAAGGTAATTCGGGAATATGTTGCACCAATAAAATGGAACTTTAAAATAGTTAAATTATATAAATACCCAATAATATTTGAGGATGCCGAAGATCTTAATTGAAGTGTTTGGTGAATAAAGGGGTAATGTCACATTTTTTGTTAAAATACAATCAGTTTAGTGGATAAAGGATTTATTTGATGAAGTGTAAGGAAGCAAAATCAGAATATTTCAAAGTAACTATAAGAAGATATATAATGAAGATGAAATCTTTAATATAATGATCAAAAGTTGTTAAAATTAACAGACGTTAATTATAAGGTTTTAAAATTATATTTAGAGGAGCCAACACGTTGGCAGAAATGTATGGAGAAGAATGGAGTGTAATTTGAATAATACAAATATTTTCTAATAATATTTTTAATAGTTTTATTTAAAAAACATAAACCTATATTCCGCAAAACCCAATATTGACATCAACAATGCGATTGCCTAATTTATCCTCTCAAATTGAATTAATTTTTTCAAAAAGATATTAACTAAAGTGCAATAAGCAGCCGTAGAAAAATAAACAAATGCATGCGTTATCCACTAACACATCAAGTTGGGTAAATCAGACAGCTATTGAAACCCTTAAGGGAATATTTGGAAATATTCATACTCAACTTACAGAAAAATAGTTCAATAAAGTTCCTTAATTACTATGCTTTAAGCTAAGCAAGTCCACACCAAACATTATTCATAGAATGTATTTTACAATATAGTGACAATAAATAATGTAAAATCAGTTATTGACAGCCTATGGATATATTTTAAAATAAGGACAGAATTGAAAGTTTGAAAATACGGACAGTTACACAGTTGAGTTGTAGGATTTAAAAGGAATTTTATGGGGGGGGGGGGGGGGGGTTTGGGCTAAAATTTTTTTCTTCTAATTTTAAAGATTGGGTGTCAATAACTGTCTGGTTTCTTCTAATTATTAAAATAATTATATTTTATACTAGCAATTTCTTAAAATTTACAAGTACGGATATAATAAAATAGAAAAAATTACATCTAGATACTCAAAATGACATGTGAGTTTGCTGGTAAAGCAACTACCCATTGGTAACACTTCAAAAAAAGTTGCTGAGGCATTCTTCCTTTTAAACACGTCGGAGGAATATCTAGAATAAAATGGGAAGCAAATTGAGATACTAAGGGATTTGAATGGTTACGGAGTTTACTATGAAAGGATAGATTTAAGCTAATTCAGCAACAAACGGTACATTATGTTATATACAGTACATATCATGAATTGCTTCATTAAGTTTTTCTTTGGAACCTCGAGACGTTCCAATGTTTCGCATCTCTACACTGAGTTAAATTGGCTCTTCCCCTCCTTCCGCAGAAAATACTTCCTAGGCACCTACCTATTCCAAGTTATCAACACACGTCACCCTCCCTTTATTCACAGTACTCTGAAAATCAAGTCTGCAATCAAATAACTGCATACAACATCTCGTCTTTCCGATCTCAGTACTCCATCCCACAGAAGTACTGCATTCCAACGTTCCTTGCTTGTCCGATCCTCTATTCTTTGGAATTCCCTCCCCCCCCCCCCTGTATTCCCAATGCTTCTTCCATCGGAACATTCAAAACACTTTTCTTTCACCATCTCCTTTCTCTCCAACCTGACGCTTTCTAATTATATGGATGTATGTACTATATATTTAATCATCTAATTTAATCACAAAGTCTGTCAGACTTAAAACATCAGCGTAAATTATAGTTTGATTATGATAATGTTTTAATTTTTTGTAATGATAATTTTTTGCATTATCATGTTTCTGTTTGTTTTTTTCTGCAATTTTGTTTATAACATTAACTCCTATATTGTCTATTTATTTTTCTTTCTCTTTTTTCCTTTATAGAGTTTTTTTTTTTTAATTTCTTCAATAAAGGAGTATTTATATTAATTTATTCAATTCATTTTAAACAGCATTTACTCCTCTTTAAACAATTATCAGTAAGTTACATGTTTCGGGATCTTCCGTCCCATCTTCAGACTATCCATTCTTCTAGTGGTTAACACCAGAATAATGGATAGCCTGAAGATGGGACGGAAGATCCCGAAACATGTAACTTAATGATAATTGTTTAAAGAGGAGTAAATGCTGCTTAAAATGAATTGAATAAATTTATAGTTTTTAATTTTTTTATTTTTTCTCTGTATTTGTTCTCATACATACTATTTGTATTAACTTGTGTTGAATGTTTAAAAGTTCTTGGCCAGTTATGATTTTACTTTGTGAAATTTTAAGTTATTTTCAAGGGACTTTGTCCCAGAATAAAGTTTTTTTTTTTTATATTCTACACTATTCTATAAAAATGATTGCATATGTTACTGATTTTTTTTTTAATATTTACAGTTTTGTTTGAAATTAATTTTATCTTTAAGAATTAGATATTTAATTTGATTGAAAAGTATAATCTTTAAAAAAAAGTGACAAAACATCTAGATTGAGGGATGCCTTGTTGGCCTACTTTTCTCCATTGTGACAATATTTGCCCTCGCCTCTCTCAAAGCCGCAGACCACTTTGGTCAATGGATATTTACCGAAGAATCTTTGTTGTCAATGTGGATAGAGCAATCACAATACACACATCGTTTGCCCAACTCCTTATACGTTACATCTAGGGCGTCAAACATGTGTCTCAGTTGTGTATCGACTTAATATATACTCCTATTGTATTAATTATCTAATAATTATTAATATTTTCTGATTTAATATTGTAGGTATAAAACGATATCTTAAAAAAATAAATCTTAAAAATAAATTTTTCAGTTTAAATTTAATTATCATTTATTATAAACATTATGCCCCTCTTAAAAAGTAGGAACACATAATTGGGGAAAAACCAGGCGGTTGAGCATGAATCGTGGCCAATTCACGTTCTGTGAATGGTATACAGCTGAGCTTAAAACTAACATAAATATTTTCTTTTATTCTGGTAATTTTAGTGAGGATATTAGAACAAAGTTGTGAAATAACTGTATTGTCAAAGGTTCCCGATTTGCTAGTCAATCAGATTGCTTAGAATAGATAAAAATGACGCTGATAGTTTCCGTTAAATATACACACAGGCCAAAAAAGAAAAAAAAAATGATACATAAATAGCTAGCGGCATAATATTTTATATTTGAAGAGGGGGCGATCAAAATAAACAGATACAACGTAATCAAGTACTGAGTTTACAATATTAGAAAGTTATTCTTCTCAAAATGGCTTCCTTCTGACATTAATTGCTAGCCTTTATACTTTATTGGGCACTATGAGGGAGGACGTGGTCTATTATAGATAGAACAACCCAACAAAAAAGATACAATACATCCCAATAACCAATAAGAACGACGTTTCTACACGACAAGATCTGGCAGCAGGAGTGGATATGACCCGGTGACAGGCGTAGACAGGCCGTATAAGGGAAGATCTCTTATTTCTGGGTCCTGAGTCAGGAATAGACTCGGGCAAGAGTCCAGCTCCCTCCCAAGCAATAGGCAAGGTTATTATATCTCCTTTGGTACAGAGTAGAGCGTCCCATCCTTCTCTCTGTATCTTTCCTTCACATTAATGACAATAAACTATAAAATATTACAAAAATAAAAATAATCATTTATATAAAATTATTAATATTTTCTCGATTTACTACCGAACTTAAGAAATATTGAATTGCCAGAAAAATAATTTTGTCTTTCTTGTTTTCTATAAGTGACTCTTCAGTGAAGTAAACTCTTTATTTCATATTGTAAATAATTATTTTGTTCGGATGCAAATGTTTATTATTCCTCCCATAAAGACAATCGTTTTACCTCTTTAACACTTCACTGGTTTAAAGAGTTCAACCTTGGTCGGAACAGTACCCAAAAAAGCCAGAAACATTAATGAACAGATGTACGACAAAACCGTTAGTGTGAGCACCAATCAACAACAGTTAAAAATATTCCAAGAAGGTTCGCGGCAGAACTTCTTTTCTGTAAGAACTGTTCAGAGAAAATAACAGTAGGCAAATCGAATGACGCTGACCACCTAAACAAAATTAAAACAGCTCAAACATTGAACAGGGGGGGGGGGAAATAAAAAAAAAATATTTTTATGAATCTCTGCCTCAACCGATTCTTGATGATTCTTCCCAGAACGAATATACCAACAAATCAAAAGGCTACTTACGCATTCTGAGGCAATATTGTGGGCTATTTAGTAGGAAAACTGCCTTACCTGAAACAAAAGAAATATTTATTAACACTTGCACACTATCAATCAGTACGATTGATATCAATCAGTGAATAAATGTCGCTATAATAGGGATTATATAAAATATTATTCAGTAAACAATTTTTAGGTATTTAGTTCCTAAAGACTTATTAACAACCTAATATGGCTGATAATGAAGGATTAATCAAAGACAGAAGACTCATCGCACCTACTGATCAATAATTAACATTTCCGAAAAATCCGGTTCTGAGTTTTTTTACACCAAATCATTCAAAATGACATTATCTTTATGTGGTATACACTGTCTAGTTGTTCAAATGGCTGAAGAGAGGCGGAAGTTACATTTCGAAAATGGGGAAATTAACGGAAGCCGTTCGGGGAAGACTGTGACAAACCACACGCTTCTTATCAGTGAAAAAAAACAATAAACAACCTACGATCAGAATAAACGACAAACTCCAGTTAATTACAAACTACAGCAAATTACACATTTACAGGATCTATTTGAACATACGGAATATCTTTACAACACAAAATCCAAGACAAGAAATCAAAAATTGGTACTCACCTGAGGAGATCTAACAGTATTCTGAAATATTTCAGATATCTGTTAGATCTCCTCAGGTGAGTACCAGTATTTGATTTCTTGTCTTACATTTTTGAAAACTTTAGTACATATATGTGCATATATATGTAACATAGTGCTGATGTGTTGAAAATGTTTTGATGTTTTAGAACTGAAGATGAATGTAGAGCATTGGAAACTCGTATTCTAATAAAATAATTACAATAGAAGTGGTAATTAATTCATCAGTCCTAATTGTTATTTGTATGGATGTGTTTTGATCCAATCAAATCTTTTCTAGTTAAAGTTTCTTTAGCAATTTTCCTTTAAAAAAAAGGAAAAAAAAAAAAAAAAAAGACTCCCATTGGCATTTCTCTACAGACAATAAGAATAATAAAAAGAGACATTAGAGGAATTGACAGGGGGCGATTGAACCGCAGTTGGTAGAGTAGAGAAGAGGTAGAGAGGTAGAGAGGGTTTTGTTCCATGTTGCTAGGCCCCAGAGGTTTGGGTTTGGGGAACCTTCACAAAGAGGACCAAACAAAAGGCAGAAGATCAGGTGAGCCAATGGCGAGGGGAGGTATCCCATCTCTCTCTCTGCAGATTACAACGTCAATAGCAAGTGCTACACTACTATATACTGTCCTACTATTTACTAAAATACTGCAGTACTAAATACTGCCTACGCCTAATGAAACGTTTACTAGGGTAATCACGCATTTATATAATTAGTAATTTTAGTAATTAATGACTTATTACTCGAACGTTTAATTTATTTAATAGAAATCGACGACTATTTGAGCAGCATTAGTTTATCCCTGATATTCAAATAAATTGGAATAAATAGACGCAACTCCTATTATTTTATATTATAAAAAGTAAATTAGGCAGAACAAACGGAGAGCATCCTCTACTCTATTAAGAATATGAGGCTAAAGTGGTTTAGGCATGTTATGAGGATGGGATACAAAGGATGGCCGAAAAGAATTTTTGAATGAAGCCCGGAAAGGAAACGGAAGAAGGGTTACCCAACAAGACGTTGTGTTGAGGGCGTCATGGAAGGAATGATGAATAGTGGAATCTGTGAGGGAGAATAATGGGATATGGAACCAAATGGAACCAAATTATTTTTGGTGATGATATACTCGTATAACATATTGTTGTAAAAAAGTCTTTAATAAAAAATAAAAAGTACGCGAATAGTGGTCAGGTTCATAAATAGAAACCGTAATAGTAAATTACATTGGAAACATATGCAACGTCATTCATAATTATATAAAGAGAATAATAAATTAACTCATTTATAAGATTCATTTTTTGGATCCAAAGGCGCTTTCACATCACTTACTGTAATCTGATTGTGAGTTAAAATGGCTTTATCCAAATTTTCAACGACAATATTTCCTAGGTACCTTACTATTCCTATCTTTAAAATCAAAAAATCTTCGTAAATTTATAGCTTGGTAAATTATCCTTGCCCTTAGGATTGACGAATTAATTACCACTTCTATTGGAATTATTTTATTAGAAAACTAGTTATAAATGCTAAACATTCATCTTTAGTTATAAAACAAACAAATTTTCAAAACATCAGCATTTTGTTACATTGGATTATATATATATTAAAGTTTTCAAAAACGTAAGACAAGAAATCAAATATATTGGTACTTACCTGAGTTGATCTAACAGATATCTAAAATATATCCATAGCAGAAGGGGAAGGGCCAGGTAGGTTAATTATTTGGGGATTTCGAACTTCAAACCTCAACTAAACGTTGATTTTGTTCATACATGTACAGAAAAAATAGAAAGTTTTTGTTTACTTTATTATATTTTATGAAGAAATAAAGGTTATTATTATTATTTCCTTATGACTAATTCTATTTTTCCGTTACTATTGGAAAGAAATTTAAAATGGGGCTATTGGAATTGTTTATCTGTTCATTTAAACAAAAATATGGGTTGGTTTTGAACGATTTTATTATTTCTATAAACAGAAAATAGCCTAATATTAAATATTTATGAATCATTGGAAATAATAAAATCGTTCAAAATCAATCAATTAGTTGTGGCAATTAATCCATCAATCCTAATTGTATTGATCCTTCTATACCATCATGCGTACCTCAAGTGATCTTTGCCCTTCGTTCTTCTATTCTATCCATTATTTGAACACTAATTCCTTGTACATTAATTCATATATCAGCTCTCATCGAACTGCTTCTTTTCAAAAATCCTTCATTATTCGTTCAGCCATTTTTTTTATGGAATTCCTTACGTATTTCAATTCGCAATCTTCCTTTCTAGCTTCCTTTAAAACCATGTATTCATCCATCTCCTCAATTTTTAATCTTTAAAAAATTATGTAATAATATATTAGTACAAGATTGTATAAGAAGAATAAGCTGGCTTGGAAAGGTCGAAAGTATGACCAGTAAGAGAATGGTTAAGAGGATTATGAGAGAGAGCTTCCCAAGAAATCGAAAGAGAGGACGTCCTAGAAAATCCT
The DNA here is from genome assembly GCA_003667255.2 of Euschistus heros. Taxonomy (NCBI): domain Eukaryota; kingdom Metazoa; phylum Arthropoda; class Insecta; order Hemiptera; family Pentatomidae; genus Euschistus; species Euschistus heros. The sequence goes on along the minus strand of RCWM02000152.1, from coordinate 207,761 downwards.
GGCAAAAGGATGCTGAGGTCATGAGTATACTTGGGGTTACCAACTGGAAGAGTAGGGCCCTGAATAGGGGTGAATGGAGAATTGTGCGAGAGGTCAAGGTCCACCTTGGACTGTAGAGCTAAAAACAACAAAATAAAAATGTTTTGTATTTAAATTTCGAAGATTTGGTTTGGTAATAATCTCTACCTTATAAATTTATAACTATCAAACATTGATCTACAGAAGTTGTTGCCTGATATGTACGCAGCCATACAATAATAATTTTTTATTGTACTTTTATATTATTCTTAGGGGAAAAGGTGTCCAGAATAAACATTGTTTTTCTTTACTGAAGGTCGTGGGTACGAATCCCACCTGGGCGGGTTGAAATTTATTTCTTGAACTTGAGAACTTGTCAATTTAAAACGGAACTCCGTTGATGCAGTTTGTAACAGGATATCTTTGGTTATATACTTATATTATCAAAAGATTATTCTATTGAATGTAAAATTGACAAATACACTGAAGCTTCCTTTGAGATGAATATTTATATTTTTTTACAAAAAGCTAAAAATACCAGTTAGGGGCATGTTGTACCTATTATGGTCATATCCTAGACTAGTTATGGTCATGTGGCAAAATAATCTCTAAAAATTTTTTTTAAATTATTTAAAAATGAGTATTAATTTATAAACAACTAAAAATATAACAATGATCCAAATACTAATACAATGCGGTCTAGAAAAAAGAAGTAAAATATATATTTAAAAACACAATCACTCAATGCACTCATTTACAAACTTTGTAGTTACTTATTAGTTTAGATCGTCACGAAATGATAGTTGAAAATTAATTTTAACAACTATTTGTCAGAGTATAATTTATAGCCGCACTTCTTGTTGATTTTTCTATATAAGCACTAACGGCTTATGACATGGTAACCAACTCCACTAAAAAAATAATAAATTAAAAGAAATCTGAATATATTTTTGTAAATTATCTTCTTTCGATATTTCCAGTTTTATCAACACCAATAGCCATCCGCAAAGTACAGAATATAACTAACTATATTAACTAGTAATGGTTACTTAAGAGACGTAAGGTCAAACATGACCACTACAAGGAAGAGATGTAGTATTTAAGTTTTAAAAGGACATAATCAAATGAAGAAAATTGTAGTTTTTCATTATTAGCAGAAAGAATGTTTGTAACAGTAAAGAAAATTGAAATGGATAGGAGTGACCATAACTCATATCTCGTATTTTTATACACCGGCTATGGTCAGTTCAAAATTATTGTTAATTATAATCAGATAGTCCAACATAATGGAGCTTGTATGGAAGCCTGAATTCTATTAAAAAGTTACATAGCTCAAAAACTTAAAATTAATGAAGCGATTTCACTATGATTCGTTTAGAATCCTCATTTTTGATAACGATCTTACTAAAAAAGGAGGTATTTCATGGCACTATTTGAGGAAAATATTTTTTAATGACTACTGAAAAAGGATAGGAGGCAGAGTTTCATTAGTAAATGAATCTTAAATCCTTTTTAGAAATATTTCTCCTGGTGATATGACCATAACTAATGATTTACCCTACACATTTATATCAAGCTTAGGACCAAAAATTAAACCATGGTAACTTATACAAATTTAAATTTACCATTATGAGGACATGACTCCACTACATATTAACAAGGATCGGGTTTCCACAGAGATCATTACAAAGAAGCTCCCTTCATTAAGGTGCTTTGTGCCTAGCAGAGGGAAGTTTTCAAAGACATTTTGACACGTGGAAATATTCAAGAGGGTGTGGAGTTTAAAATATAGGATCTTAAACATTAAGCTTCCAAATACATGGAAACATAGTTCGGTCTTCAACAATCACTTTATTATGGCATGTAAAACTAATAATCGTCAAACTTTAAAAACGAAAATTAACTAATGCAAACAGATACACTGTGTTCGTTAAGCATTCTAAAGTATATCTTGGCGCTAGTTCAAAGTCAGGTATATTATTGGGTTGGTGCAAAAATAAGGCAGGTTTTTATACGTAACCAAAAAAAAATTATTATATTTTTGTGTGGTCAGCGCTAACTTCCCTCGCAATGTCCCGAGTAGTTTTGCCAGAGTTTTATTCTACCAAAGCCCTCAGATGGTCGGATCAACAACAGAAGTTCTACCGCGACCTTTCTTGTCTTCGAGATCAAAAATCTCCAAGACGAATTTTTTGGAACCATCGCAGCACTGTATATCCACTGATGCTGAACAAACATTGATGTTACACGCGGTTTGGTTTGCAGTTCGACAAAGTTTGAACTCGTAAAATTAATTTTTTTTACGATGGGGGATTCACCGGCCGAGTGAGTTAGTGCGGAGGTCTCAGCGCGCTTGATAACAAAGCTCGTGGGTTTGAATCCCACCTAGGCAGGTGAAAATTTATTTCATGGCGAACCCACGAGTAAATCTTGACCTTCCCAACCTGGTTAGAATAGGTCTGTAACCTGTAGGATAACCCGTCCTTTCTGCCCTAGTTGGAGTAAATAAGGAAATGGATTTTAGTTATAGTTTGATAATTATAAATTGGCTATTAGTGACAAGATATTTGTAATCAAAATTGTAATATGTTGAAAATATAAACATTAGAATAATTAGGCTCTAACTAGTTAGTATATGTGAACCATAAAAGTCAACACAAGTTGAACATATTGCAGTTGAACTTTAAATAGGTTAAACGTCTTTTATTATAACTGACAATGTGTAAAATCACAGAAATAAAGTAAAATAATTTAATTGTATGATAGATTGTAAAAAATTATAGTTTAAAAAACAAGAAAAACACGCTTTTACAGAAAACCTGACAAAAAAGCTAAGTGTGGTAAACAATACGCAGCAGTCAGACCTTTTAATTTATTATGTTTAAGGTTCTAAGCTAATTTTTCTGTACTATTCGTGATATGTTTGCATTTTAACACAGTTTATCCAAAATCTTCCAACAATGTTTGCTTTTTTGACATATCTCAGAGTAGGAATGGGCAAATTTTTACACTAAAAATCCTATCTGCCACAAAACGTAATCATCTACAACTTTAATTATATGACATTTTTTTTATTGAATTAGCGATTTCTACGTTATATACTCTTACTTAAACATGACCAAAACTGTAAGTTTAAATTTTGCAATCGATTGTGGCTGAACACCTAAATAAAATTCAGCCTAAGGAAGGTCTTCAATTCAATAAACTTTATTTAATTTATTGTGTAACTATAACATTTTTGATTGAAAGCTTTTTTTTATATTTTTTTCCAAAATCTGAAAAAAGTTTAGTTTTTTTTTGCCCCCAAACGTTTTTCCCTAATCAAATTTAGTTTTTTTTTTGATATTTTATTCTCAGGACCCGTTTGGACCATATAAAAACGTAAAACCTACTACATCACCTTTTGTAAGGAAGATCCCCAATTTTGGGGGTAATTTAACTAGAGTGAGAACATTAGAATAAAGTTGTGCAATTATTGTATTGCCATTGGTCCTTGAAACGGGTTCAAATTTGCAATTTAATCAAACTGATGGAAATTGATGAAAATTACGATGAATGATTTCATTACATACAGGTAAAGTTAATAAAAATATTAAAAATTGATGTGATGTTGGTGTAATTTATAACATTTCGTAGTATCCTGAGTCTGGGAATATAAGCCCAAAATCATGTCATTTATAATAAATAGAGATGTTATACCATTCAAATTTAATAAATTATCTCATTTTACTTGGCAACCAATTGCCTAAACAAAATGAAGATTCAAAGCCTACATTATTTTTACACCACAACATACTTTAATGAAATCAATGATAAACTATTCCCTTTCTCTAAAAACAACTTTAGATAAAGCTAGGAAATGTGGAGGAGCATCTAGGGTATGTAAAAATTTATTTTTAACGAGACGAGTAAACACAAACCGGGCCCGTGTCACGTCGACAGGTGAGTTCTTGAACTATTTACAACAGAGGCTTCAACCGAATGGGAAACAGAACATTCCATCCTTATTGGATTCTTCTAGGGTGAATAAATGTGCAGGATATAGCAAAATATTTTACAGAAAAAAAACAAAAAACTATTGGTTGCAATATCGGCATTCTTGTTCTAATTTGAATCAATGATTCCACGTATTGATTCATAAACATTTGTATTTATAACAAATAAAAATAAATTTTAACTTTGTGTTTTTTTCTTTTCACGAATCCACAACTCGAAATAAAAATTAACTCTGAACTGCTTTGCTGTTGCTGGTTGGCTTCGGTACTTGGAGATGTTTGCCATCATTATGATGAGCTACGGTGGCTCATACCTTGTCGCCCCTTCCACCGTAAATTTCCTTGGTTCATAACTTTACCAAATTACCAACACCCTCTCTTCTTCCTATATTTACAACATCCAATAATTCACGTATAAATTCCTTATAAAGGATTGTTACAAAAGTCCTTATGCATGAGTATAGCTTTGCATCAGATTACAAATTTAAACATTATTAAATACTACTCTTCGAAGTAAGCTCCATTTTTTTCAACCGCTTTCATATATTTTAATGCTTCTACTGTACCACTGCTTTGGTTTTGAGGCAAATAACTCTTCACATCCTATTTTTACGTTCTCGTAATTATCAAAGCTCACTATAAAAATTTTTGATTTTGATTTTATAGCATCGTTAGGAGTAGTTAGAAGGTAAACATACTATAAGTCCTCGCCCCTGGCGGGTGAGCTGAGGCTGGGAACAAGGACCCATTTTTGGGTTTTTCAATTATATCTCGAAAGCGGTGGACTATAGAAAATAATGTTTCATACCAAAATGAAAGCTCATTAAATATATTTAATAGCTCTATACATATTTTTCGAACTTCCAACGGTTACCGAGATATACGTTATTAAAAATCGATAATTTTCCAAAAAAAAAAAAATAAAATAACCTCACTTTAAGTGGATTATCAGGGATCGAGGAGGAAGCAAGTTGGGAGACTAGTGGATTGGAGTGGTTATGGAACTTACTATGGAAGGAAAGGATAAAAATCTGGTTTGGGCTGAATCGGAAACATATGGAACATTAAGGTCTTTATGGATAAGTTTATTGGTCACATAGTAAGGATCATTGAGGATTAAATTAAATAAAATTATATATACATGTTTCTTGCACTTAAAGTAAATTTTTGACATAATGTGAGGTAAAAATTATTTTTTTTTTAAATTATCTATTTTCAATAACGTATATCTCGACAACCTTTGGATTTTTGACAAATTTGTATGTAAATTTACAGGAAATTTAATGATTAGATAAACGATGACTTTTTTTATATATAGATATACATTTCAATAAATTAAAAAAAATAAATAAATAAAAATTAAATAATACGAGAAGAGCACCTACAGGATCAGACACAATGGAGAGGTGTACCATCTCCAAGAAGACATAATCACCTCAATGAGGAAGAGACGACTGACTTTCTATGGACATTTAACCCGAATGAACACCAATCAAGATCTTCACTACGACAGGTAGAGGGAAAGCCTCCAAGAATAAATGGATCAACACACTGAAATCAGACCTGGACCAACTTAAAATTCTACTGGAGACCATTCAGGATCGGTCCAAATTTCGACAGATGATTTTACAAGGAGTATTCCCAGTGCACCTTACCAGTAAAAAGAGCTCCGGAACCAACAGAAACCAAGTGGACAGAGGAGAGAGGCCTTGCTCATAGCCAAAAAATGAAAGCTTTCTGGGCTAAGAAGAAACAGCAGACCCATATAAGGAGTCGAAACGAGCCCCCGAAACGAGAAAAAAAAAAAAATAAAAAAAATAATAATTCTAATACGATTCATATGCCCTGGCGTTAACACCTAGAAAATATAGAAACTTTTAGCCGAGAATAATAAAAATGAATTACGTGAAATTTTTCAGTATATTTTCGTTCAATGACCAAGAATAGTATTTGCCTGAGCCATAAGAATTTAAGAACATAGGAACATAGGAACTACAGATGCCTCAGATAGCCAATTCTAATTCTCCGCCTTGATAAAGCATTGCCATTGAAGAAGAGCACAATACTGAACACAGGACAATGGGAGGAAAGCTAAAGGTATGCAAATCGAGGAACCATCTAAATGGTCCCCGGTTCATCTATTAGCAGAACTAGGGGGGAAGCTCCATTGTTCTTCTATGAGAGCTAGGTACCTCAAAACAACGGTACCTCCTCAAACGGTTTATTTTTAAAATAACTCCAAAGTATTTATTTTGATCGTAGTTTCGTTGAATTTTTAACACTTTAAGCTATGACTTCTATTAGCCTTGTCAAATGATAATGTTTCGAGAACGTATTTTAAGTTCCCTGACACAGGAACGATTGATACAGCTGACGACGTTGGAAATAGTTTTATAATATCTAATTATGTTATTACTATACATTAATTCTTCTTCTAATGACTAAGCCTCCTTTGTACTTAATTAAAAACAAATCCCATACAACTTCAAGCTAAACTTCAGTTTGTTGGAGATATTTATTCGTTATTGGAAAATGAAGAAATTAGATTACAATCTCTAATCAAGGAAATAATGCCACTCAGACAATAATGCCAATTTATTATAAATTTTTGTTTATGCCTAAGAATTAAGATTATTTTGAATTTTACTAGAATAAATACTTGTTTTCCATTCCGCTATCTTAAGCTATGCCTTCTATTACCCTTGTCAAATGATAATGTTTCGAGAACGTATTTTATCCTTAAGGACGAAAACAAATTCTAATCGTGGATGGAAAGAGTGACCTCAAAAAATCGTCAGATCCTTGCAGATCTGTAAAACAATGTCCTTATAGCAGGAAGTTATCCTTCCGCCATATTAAAATCGTTAAATATTTTAAAACAGTATCCTCATGGACAACAATGGCGGAAGTAATCCTTCGGATAACTTAAAAACCGTTAAATACTTAAACATATAAAACTAATAAAATCGTTTAATTACGCCATCTTCAAACAGCATCCATAAGGAAGAAAACTAATTCTAATCGTGGAAGGAGAGAGTGGCCAAGGTAGTCCTTCGGCTTCAAAAAATCGTCAGATCCTGGCAGATCTGTAAAACAGTGTCCTTAGAGCAGCATTTCATTCCCTGTTATATACATTGCCTGTTAAAGGGTTAACCAACCTGCTTCATCTCTGCAACTTAAACTAAGCCAGGGTCCGTTTTTACCACAGAGTTTCTGAGGCTGATTGAGGGTTTCTAAATAAGGAGAATTTATATGATAGGGTTATTAGTTCTATGCCCAACACCCAGCCTGGAGGACCAGAAGTATCTGGACTCTGTGGTCTTACCCGGAGGGCGGTCACCCATCCAAGTGCTGACCACGTTCGATAGTGCTTAACTTTAAATATATACTGCACATGTCTTAGTCCACTCGGACTTTCAATTCCTAAAAATAAATATATTCAAAAATAAAACCTTGGAATGTTTATCTTCGTAAACAAAAATTATTGAATTGAATTATATTATTGTACATTGTCTGAATTATAATTAATAACATGTATTACCCAATTATAAATAAACGTTACTTGCTCTTTTACTAATTTGTTTCTTTATTTATCTCTTATTTTTATTTTTTAATAGCTTTGTTTTGTTTTTTGAGATTGTTTTCGGATTATGTTTTAAAACGTTAATTTATTTTTGAATTGAGGCTTTCGGTACTCAAGAATCAAATTCGGAATCAAGAATCAATTTCTTGGTATCGGTACAAGTTATCGAGAATCGAAACATTTTGGTTTCGACAAATTTTTGAAAGGCTTTATTTTTATTTTTGTTTGATCACATAAGTTTTAATATAAAGTTATCATCATGAAAAACAATTTAACAAACATAATTCTGATAAAACAGCTGTTCAAAGTTTAAATAATGATACGAGCAGGAGCGATAATTACATATTTTTTTATTATTTTACTTTATTTTGATAGTTAAAATTGTTTTTAAACTTAATACAAGCATCAAAACGCTCTATAAAAAGTTTGAAATGCAGTCTATTTTTTTATGGTTGGCAGTTCGATCCCCCCCTTGGGCTGTCCACACTAAACCGACAACCTGACAGTGTAACTTTAACATATACTTGGTACTACATATTAAATTTTGCTGTATTAAACGCGTGGTATCGGGTGCGGAACTTCGTTATTCCACAAATGTCGCAGAATTATTTGAGCTTTTATCTTTATCATTGTCATTCTGAAGGAATAAAAGTAACAGAAGTACTGCGCCTCACTGAGAGATCATGTTTACAAAATGATTCCGCATTGTATCAGAACTAAATAGATACCAATAACAACAACATTCAAATTAACAGAGTGGAAATAGGAATGTTAATAAACATTGACTACTTAAAAACAGTCATTTATTTTTACTCATTCTGCTGATGTAACTTAAACGAGGTCCCGTATGAAAAATCATTTGTTGTAAAGAACATCTGTTGAAGTCATTTATTGTATACGTCTCTCTTAAAGTTTGAATGAAATATTATGAATTAGGTTTTTAATATCACACATAGAAGTTGGGAGAACATTTTGGGGAACAACCAGCCTCTGTAAACTCTAAATTTTGGATACTCTTAATTGGAGGAAAAACTTGGCTGTTGAGAATGATTTCCTTCAGATAAGCCTCTTTCCTAACCGTTGGTCTCGAAATATAACATTTCACCAAATTACTGAATCAAAGATCTTTTATGGGCAGTAGTAATTAAGGTTTTTTAAATATTTTTTTAACCAAGCTAAGTGTGAAGGGTCACTCTGGTACAAGTGATAACGAACAGGCAGATGCCTAATGAAAATAATTTCTAACCATTTTTATACTCTTTGATACCTTTGACTCGCAAAAAAAAGTGTATTAAAACTAAAATAATTAGTAATTTGAAGAAATCTTCGTATCAAACAACAAAGGGTCGACTTTTAAACAAATTTATCCCACAGTTTACCTTAACCAACCACGAATATTTCAAAAGCACAATTTATAAATTAACACAATTCCTTACTGGACATGAACAAAGTAAACATTACATTTCAAACGTTGTCACCTCACTCACCACAATACTTGTTTCTACGATGGACAAAGGACACAAACGTTTAACCACATACTCTATAATTGCCCTCATTTCGAAAAGGACAGACACAGTTTGATCAAGAGCATAGTCCTAAGCGATGACCAATGTCTACTTCAAGAAAACAAAATATATAGAAATTACTTAACGGAATTAAAAATAAAATAATCTTAGCAAACATTGATTTTAAGTAACTAAAAAAACCAAAACTAAAGAGACAAGAAACTGCTCGTCGTTACAGACTACTTCAACATTTATTAGACAAACGATCAAAGCTCCCAATCAGCTACAAAAGACTTATTTACATGACTTTGATTAGACCTATTTGGACGTACGGAGTTGAGCTTTGGGGTTCCACTAAACCATCCATTCTTTCTTGTATCCAATCCTTACAATCCAAAATCCTTCGAAAAATCCTAAATGCCCCTTACTTTGTCACCAATAAACTTATCTATAAAGATCTTAATGTTCCATATGTTGCTGATTTAGCCCAAACCAGATACCTATCTTTTCATAGTAAGCTCCATAACCACTCAAACCCATTAGTTTCTTAGCTTTCTTCCCACTCCATTCCCGATAATCCTCCGAGGCGTCTGGAAAGAAGATGGCCTAGAGATCTAGTGTAGAATTTGCTACTGATGAAGAGTTCTTTTCAAGTTTTGACACGTTATTGTAATCGTTATCAGCTCATTTACTTGATGTATTTGTATGTATACAGATGTAAATTTCAATAAATTGATATTAAAAAAAGTTACTAAAACTGAAGAAGAAGAAAAAGAAAAAGGATTGACAGGAACAAGAATTTAAGTAGAAATCAATAGTTAATTTTGTGTTTTACAAACAATTGTCTTTCAAATTATTTAGTTGCTTTTTTTCTTTGGATGAACTTATTTTGTACCGTATTTATTTTCCATTCTTTACTTTTTTTTTTTAACATTTTCTCTTTAAATATGTTCCTCCATATATATCTAACTATTACTCCATGAACCATATAATATTAAGTTTAAACCCGCAAGTAATTCACGTATTATGCAAAATGCATGCAGCGTGATGTATTGTTATCAAATACACGCCACTTCCATTGGACTAAAGCTATGCTAAATCAAAGCGTTAGATAAACTTACAATTAACCCCCGGTAAGTTACATTTTCGCACTAGACTGTCAAGCTCCCGGGCCCGGTTTCGAGTCCGACTAAAGTCAGATTTTTTTTTTTTTTATGTTATTTCAACCGTGAATGTTTATCTCTAAACATTCTTCACTTGATAAAGATGAAAACAATTACAATGAATTTTTACAATGTGAATAACAAAGGCGGATTCTGAGTATTCGTGAACTGAATAACACTTACAAAGACATCAAAGACATTTTCACAAAAATATGCATTAGAATTATTAGAGTTATACCGTTACTTGGAGTTCACGATTTGAGGATCACCGATGTTTTAAATTAAACCGATTAGTAAAAAAATGCGAGATTATGCTCGTTATATTTTTTTTATTACATACTAATCAAAAATTAAATCCACATGTCTACTAGTCTATGTTACAAAAAAAAAAAAAAAATTCTCGGTTTTAATAAAATTGTTCAATGGGCTAGAAAACCTCTTTTTTACAACTCAAGTTCCTCAGGGTCTATCAAATATAGGAAATTAGAATTGAAAAACTTTTGATTTTGAGTAGAAAATTTAAGATATCTAAAATCTAAACATTTAACAGGAGATAAACATAAAGGCCTAGGAACTTTTTTTGTTGGAACTTTTTTTTTCTGGTTTTGTTTTGTGGCTTTGGAACTGTGATCCCTCTCTCTGTCTCTCTAACTAACTATAAAAAATAAATATTTTTTTTTTGCCATTTGTGAGTACTTTATATGCAATATCAAAGAATAAAAAAAATTGTTTATAAAAAGAAGTCTCGATGTTTTTTAAGTAAAGTAAAAATATTTTGGAAATTCGAGTAGGAATCACTATTTGGATTGAACAATGAGAGGATGTTTCATCTGTGATAAACGAATTTAATAAAACTTTCAAATTACAAAAAAAAATTACCTGAAATGATTTTTGTTATATAAAGCAATTTTCGGCTTTTGTGGACTAGATACCCATATCCATGTTAATGTAACCAGTCCATAGAACGCAGCATTAATTTTACGGACTAAATTTAATTTGCGTACTGTAGACCGGACCCCTTCTTAATTCAATGAGCTGCTCAAGTTATCCTTAAGGGCCCTCGGAGAGCTATCGAATAAATCCAGTCCTGGAACCATTGCAATAAATACTGGAAGAATAATGGAGAAGGAGTGTGATCACCTTAAAAAGTGAAGACACTAAATACTTTGACCTGGAGTTATCTAATCAGATAACAGCTTGGTATTATTTGTTAATATTTACTTTTTTTTTTAAATAAAATTTAAGCAACATTTTCAATACATATTAGGCAGTAGACCGAGTGATAATACCTGAAGAAAGCTAAAAAACAGTTGACTGAAGAATCTAATCGGTCAAAATTAATAAAATGTCATGTTAACAGTAAGTACCGCTGGGTACTGACCTCCTAATGTAATGCATGCCAGTTGTCATGTATATCATCACATCTGCTTGCTGTCACAGGACCAGTGACAGGTGTGGATTTTGAAATTAAAGAGGAATATTTTAATTCTTTAGTAAAGGAGTATTTAATATAGGTATTTAATTTATTTTTATATGCACTTTTTTTAGCATAACTCCTCAAAACATTGCTTATTATCACCCAACAATGTGTTATATGTTTCAGGACATATCCCATTATCAGACTATTATTTTTTGTAGTACTAACACACCAGGTCAATAACTAAAACTTTTTTCAATCAAGCAGAAAGCCATACAGTGAAATTTAGTTAGACATATTACAATGCTTTAGCTCAATAGGGACTTTTTTTTTTTTTTAAATTACTATAAACTAGGAACGGCGTTCTGTTTTGTTTTTCAAAATATTTAAAATACCTTTTTTAACAGGTTAATACGAAATTATGTTAAATAAGATAAAAGTTTTTTTGTATAATTATCATTTTTGTTTGCTTATTGTGACTCAACGTTCTTATGTACTCCAACTAGAAAAGGAAGGATGCGTTATCCTACAGGTTAGCAACCTATTCTAGCTAGAGTGGAAGGTCACAATTTATTTCGTGGGACCATTACGAAAAAAATTTTAAACCGCCCAGGTGGGTTTCGAATCCACGACCTTCAGTACCGAGCACTCTGAGACCCTCGTCCCAACTCGCTCAGCCATTGTTTACCTCCCCCCCCCCATTAGATTTAAATTAATTTATTGACAAACTCATTTTTTAAAATTTTGTTTTTGTTAGTGAGATCCAATATTTGAATGTTAAACAAACTTTTGATATTTCTGACATCACTTATATTAAGCCATTGGAGGCAGTGTAGTCTAGTCCAGAGTGCTGAAATGAGGGTTGTAAAGAGCATGGAATATGCGATACTTTTTGACTTTATAGCTTCGTTAGAAATTGTAAGAAGGTAAACATACTAAAAGTCCCCGCCCCAGGGGGTGAGCTGACGGTGGGGGGTAGGGGAGAAGTTCAATTTTTTTGTTTTTTCGATAATAACTCGAAAACGGTTGACTCTAGAAAAATATGTTTCAGATAAACATAAAAGCTAATTAAATTTCCTATAAAATTGATAATATCTAAATTTGTCCTAATTCTAATCGTTTACGTGATATTCGTTATTGAAAATAGGTGATTTTCGGGAAAAAACAAATGTCACCTCACTTTTTCTCAAACTTATGTTTCTAGTAACTTCCACAACCGTTTCTCAGAAAAAACGTCAGAATCAAAATTGTAGAGCATTAAATTTCGTATAAATTATCGTATATACGTTTCTGGTATTAGAAGCAAGTGTTTAATAAAAAGTGAGGTAAACATTTTGTTTATTTCTAAAATTATCGATTTTTAATAACGTATATCTCGAAAACTCTTGGAATTTCAACGAATATTTATATAACTAATTTTATAGGAAATTTAATGGGCTTTAATTTTGATTCGTAGCATATTTTTCTAGAGTCCACCGTTTTTGAGATATTATTGAAGAACAAAATTGGAACGTTCTCCCCTCCCCCCACCCTTAGCTCACCCCCCAGGGGCGGGGACTTTTACAATGTTTACCTTCTAACTACTTCTAACGAAGCTATGAAGTCAAAAATATAGCATATTTCATGCACTCTGCAATGTGTTTATTGACTGGACTAGTGGTAAATTTGGAAAAGTAAACAGATAAATTATCAGATATATAAATAACTTCTATTTAGTAACTTTTGACGTAAATCCGATAACCGCCCCATCCCCTCCCACCTACTCCACTCAGAGCACACAGAATTTGGACACCGCTGCTCTCACCTGATGATTCATTAGCTTCCCGCAACTAGTGCCATCTCGCGGAAATAAATCAACAAGCGTTTTTGACACTAATTCACGTGTACAGTGCACTAAATTTAGACAATTACAGAAATTGTTGTTCTCAGCAGATGATATATAAGCTACACCACACGATATTTGCAGACTTAGGTTCTGAGAAAAGTACACAAAAATACCAAAATGACCTAGTTAAATTGTTTGGTGGATCGACAATCAAACACAAAAAAACTCTAGAACCATTGAGAAGACTAAACAAGAGTTGTATATCTTGAGTTTAATTATAACCAGAGCTAACCAGCTTATTAATACACTTCCTTAATTCAGCGTACAGCAGTTCATTGTTCAACAACCTATAACCGGAACAGATAAACAAACGAAATCTAGGTTAGCCGGCTCCATTGAGGAAAGTTTCTGTTTTGGAGTAAGGAAATCGCTACAATCAATTAAAAGAGAATAAGGTAAAGTGAAGGTATGTGGGCCGGCATGTTAGATGATCCATGGCCAAAATATTTTTCAAATACAACATTAATTGGTAAGGAGAAAAATTTAATATCTATAGGAAAAATGCAGGTTTAAGTTTTATGCCAAGACCTTTTAAATCCATCCGGTTTTAAATGAAAATAAAAAAATAAAATGAGTTTACTGAACCTGATTGAAATATTCTACACAATATTTTTTTTCTCAATTTATTTATCCTCAGAAAAATGTCTACAATTTTTAGAGAGAGAGAGAGAGAGAGAGAGAGAGAGAGAGAGAGAGAGAGAGAGAGAGAGAGAGAGAGAGAGAGAGAGAGAGAGAGAGAGAGAGAGAGAGAGAGAGAGAGAGAGAGAGAGAGAGAGAGAGAGAGAGCAGATTAAAAAAAAAAATAATAAATGGATTAGAAACGTATTTTGACTTTATCAAAATACTGACAAGATATTTTCAACTTCTTCCGTTTTAATGTTGTGTTAGAATAATTAATTATATATAATTACAGAATACAGAGGAGTATGAAACTACTAACAATGTTACTGGTGGATATGGTATATACTAACTAAATACTAACAATCTAGTACACAACTTTTTTTGAAAAAAAAAGTTAAAGGGTTAGGGGGGGGGTTTTCCAAACCGGTGGTATTCCAAAGATGCAGATACAAAAATTAGTATATATAAAAGTTATTTAACAACAATTTAATTGAAAATATTTAAATTTTATTACTGCTAAACCATCCTCGAACTATGAAGATGATGTTAAAATTTGCTACAAACTGGTTTAGTAGTTTTCGTCGTTAGTGATTACAAACGAAAAATAGCTTGTCCTTATATATAATAGTATAGATTAGGAAATATATACCTTTTAAGGGATTAGGAATGAATTTAAATTATTTTCATTTCACATAATTGGCCATAAATAGATAGCGTTTGGCCCTTGAAATCCTTAATGTTTTCGAGCAGACAAAACAATAAATAAAAATCAAAAAATTTCTATGGCCAGTCCCTATTCTTTTTCCCACCTAATGAATGAGTTCGTATATACATATATTTTGTGGTTTTATTATATAAACTGCCACAGGATCAGATAAGTTGATACCGATTTATGTGGCAATTTAGTACATTATTTAATTTTTTTAAATAATGTAGATGGCTTGATATTTTCTGTACTTAATTGGATATTTGACCCAAAATATTTCCATACATATGTGCATATTTTTCAGTTTTAATTGCATACAATTCACAGCCGTGATTATAATTAATTGGTAAATTGCTTTTCAAATCTATTATACCATTCCATTTATTTTTAAACATAATTTTATTAAATAATAAATGGAGGCGAAAGGTCCCCCCCCCCGTATGCTCTGCTCTTTCCATTGTTAAATAAGATCACATAATTGAAGAGAACCCCGCTCCATTATCTACCCTTTTCAGAAAAATGAGCTCCGAAATTAGTTTTACTTCTCGCAAGTGAGGAGGCTCAACACAACAGGCTCCCATTAAATTAAAGTTATAAAAATTTTAATATAACTTCCTTTTAACCTACATACATATTTTATGTTTAAAACATATTAATTATACATTCAAAACTAAGAAATTTTACAAGAAATTTTTTGATGGGCGAAGGATTTTCAGCTATCAAAGCATCATCACAAATGGTGATACTTTCTTTTTAATGATATATCCGTAGGACTTGTGAATAGTGTGTTCAGTGCAATTTAGGGTTATAGGTATTACCATAAAGGTTTTTTTTTTTTTAAATTTATTTTTTTTATTTTAATTTGTGCCAACTGGGCTAAGCTATGCGGCTATTACAGATATGAGCATACCTTTCTGAATCGTTGTGAAAAAAATTCAAACTTTAAACTGCTTTTCCTAAAATACGATTTTACACATAGTTCATACACTCGCAGGTGTTACAGATTTGACTTTAAGAAACAAAAAAAAAAAAAAAAAAAAAATATATATATATACATATATATACGAGTATATATATATATATATATATATATATATATATATATATATATATATACCCTAATTTTTTATATAATTTTCCCAACGTGTTTTCAACTTTTTTAATCCAGAAATGAAAACATCAGGATTTGGATAATAAGTAATACAGAAAATGTGTTTTAAGTTTAATTATATTAAACAATATTACCTTTAAGGAAGTTGCCCCAATATTTGGACAGAAGGAAACAAAGTTAGTGTGAAAGAACTTCGTAACACAGCTCGTTTGGTTTCTTCTGGTTAAAAAGCAGAAATAAAGTATTCTGCCATAAACCAAAGAAGCCATTAAATTATTTGGATGCTTATTTGGTTTTGGTTTATTACAGCTTGAGCTACCAGGTGTCCAAGTTTAAAGACATAAACAAAATAATGTAAAATCGCGTGTTTCCATGATTATATTTCGTCAACACTCTGTAAAACTAATGAATATGAAAAATCGCTTTTTTTTATTTTGCCCGTTCGACGAAGTATTCTACAAGACCTTGTGGTAAAATTTCGAATCTAATCGGCAATTAGAAGAACGAAATCAGTGACTAATTTTTAAGAATTCTAGCATTTTATCAGATCCGCAACCTAGGACTTCTAACTACCACCTATCACAAACGTTTTACTTGGAATCCACATTCAAGACTAAAACGACAAGAAACTGCCCGTCGTTACAGACTACTTCAACATTTACTAGTCAAACGTTCAAAGCTTCCAATTAATTACAAAAGACTTATTTACTTGACTGTGATTAGACCTATATGGACGTACGGAGTTGAGCTTTGGGGCTCCACTAAACCATTTAATTAATCTCGTATCCAATCTATACAATCCAAAATCCTTCAAAAAATCCCCAATGCTCCTTACTTTGACACCAATAAACTCATCCATAACGATCTTAATGTTCCATATGTATCTGATTTAGCCCAAACCAGATACATATCCTGGTATTGAAAATAGATAATTTAAAAAAAAAAAAAAATAATTTTCACCTCACATTATGTCAAAAATTTACTTTAAGTGCTAGAAACATGTATATATAATTTAATTTAATTTAATCCTCAATGCTCCTTACTTTGTGACCAATAAACTTATCCATAACGATCTTAATGTTCCAGATGTATCTTATCATAAACCAGATACATATCCTTCCATAGTAAGCTCCACAACCACTCCAATCAATTAATCTCTGCTTGCCACTCCATTCACGATAATCCTCCGAGGCGTCTAAAAAGATGATGCTTTGGGACCTTTTAGTGTAGATTTTATTGAAGTTCTACTAATGAGTTCTTTTGACATGTTATTGTAATCATTATCAACATTTACTTGCTGTATATATTTTGTACAGTTTTAAATTTCAATAAATAGATATAAAAAATTTAAAAAAAACATTTTACCACAAGGTAAGGCTTAACAAAAAATTCACATTCGTAAGTTTTACATAGCGGCGACGATTTTATGGTTTTCATAAAGATCTTCAATCTTAATTTAATATTAGAGTAATATTAAATATCATACAAAATGTGGAGATTATTATCAGCTGATTATAATTTGTAAACATGAACGGAGCAAACAAAAGAAGTCCACTAATCGCACTTTGAACATATGAAATAATAAAAAATTATAGTTTAAAAAGCTAAAAAAACACATTTCAATAGCAAACAGAATGAAACCTATCTTAGACAAAATCTAATGATCTACAACTATTAGTATATAACATTTTTTGATTGGATCAGCTATTTGTGTGTTACAGACCCTTAAACATGAACAAAACTAAATTTTTGAGAAAGTTAGCGAAATTCGTCGAATTTGATAATCGATTTTGGCTAAACCCCTAAATCAAATTCAGCTTATCTGATGTCTTTCGAAGCAAAATTTAATAAACTTTTATTTTGAAAATAACACATTTTTCGATTTAAAGCATGTTTGTATGTTTTTTGCAAAAATCTGAAAAGTGCTGGCTTTTTCTGCTCCCCAAAACTTTCCCCCTTTTCAAATGTAGTCACATTTTTGATATTTTATTCTCAGGACCCATGTGGACCATAGCGAATCATAAAACCTCCTACTAAACCTTTTGCAAGGCAGACTCCCTTTTTGGGGGTATTTCGCCTGGACTAAGTAAGAATATTAAAACAAAGTTGTGCAATGATTGTATTTTCATTGGTCATTGACAGGTGTGCAAATTTTCAAGTTAATTAGAAAGCTGAAAATTGGTGAAAATTACTATGAAAGATTCCGTTACATATAGCTGAAGTTAACCAAAGCGTATTAAAAATGAAGATTTCATATGAAAGTTATTTATAATTATTACAAAATAAAATTAACAATATCCATATAATGGATGATAAAATACAATTAACAGTTAGCCGTGAACTAACTTGTAGGGAGCCTCGGGGTGACAGATGACCCAGAGGCCGATAAAAGCATTACGATGTCCGCGGGGGGCGGCATAAATTTTTATATCGGCTTCCCGTACCATCCGCTCTATGGAAATAATTCTACGGCAGTTAGCTAGGTTTTTTTGCCATTTTACGTATCGATTACCCGGATGAAACAGATAATTTTATTTTTTATTTCTTTAATCCTATTTATTGAAATTTATAATAAATGTATACATTCATCAAGATTGGTAGAAATATAAAAACAAACTGCCAAGCATTTGCAGAGGATCTTGCACTACTGGCAAATAATGTGGAACATGCTAAGGTCCAAATTGAACCACTAGTCATTGCAGGAAAACTGGGATTACAAATTTCATTTGAAAAGACAGAAATTATGCCAACGTTAAAGGTGGAAAACCCCTGTCATTCAACTGAACAATAACAAACAAATTAGGTTGTAAGAAAGTTCAAGAATCTTGGGGAAATTATAACCTGGAACCTAAATGAGAAAGCCTCAATAGAATACAAAACAACAAAACGGAGATAAGCACAACAAATTACATAGCCAACATATAAGAAGAAATCTCGATGAAAGCCTAATTCAAACATTATGGTTCATTAGTTAAACTTGAAGCAACTTATGTAAGTAAAACTCTGTTTAAGTTGAATACCAAAGTAACAACGGATAAAATGCAAAAAATAGACACAAGGATCATATAGACAATCATTAATAAAAAACATCAAGTAGATGGACAATGGAGGCTGCTAACTAATGAAATAGTATATCGGGAAAAGGAATAAAATACAAAAAGGAGAATTTCCTTTTTCGGCCACATATCAAGACTACCAGAGACCAGACGACTGAAACAATTATTCAATTTCTTTTTGGAAAAGTAAAACTAAAACAACCTGTCCGTAGAGGTCCAGAATGATTTAAAACAGCTTAATATTACAATGAAACAAACTGCAGAGAGAAAAGAGAAGAGAATTCTGAGAAGTGGAGATACAAAACTGAAATTAAAAACAATGAAACGAAAACCACACACAATTACGGATGGGAAGAGGAGGTTGAGAAAACATCACAACTAATAATGTAAAGGCTGTATGGACCGATTTAAGTCCTCCAATGTGTAAACTATGCAAAAAAAAAAGGTATATATTTTAAGAAATATGAGCGATATTGAATACAATCTGTTGTTAGGTTTTTGAACTTGAGCAGCTGTAATCAATGGATCTATACCGATTTGTCAATCCCCATGAGACAAAATCTTATAACGAACTACCCACAATGACTATATAACAATCGGACAAAGTAAAAAAAAAAATATGAATAATATTTTATTATACAATTCTAAACAAAGAATAGGATTCAGGAATATTATAAAAAAAAAAAAAAAAAAAAAATACAAATCGACTTTAAAGTAAAGAAACCAAATAAACAACACTCAATCTCAGTAAGATTGACAAGTGATGTATTTATAGCCAGAGTAAATAATTTAAGAACTTCATAACCTCTGCGGCGAAGTTCTAATCCGGCCTGAGCGGGTTGAAATTTATTTTTTGGAGGACAAACAAAATGATTTCCGACCTTCCCGTTCTCGCTAGAATAGGTTAGAAACCTATAGGATAACCCGTCCTACTTGTCTTAGATGAAATACAAAAGGACGAGCGCCAACAAACAACAACACTTTAACAACTTTAAGGTTGGACTACTAAAAATATTGATTCATACTCGAAAAGTAAAATTTTTAAATGTTTGGGCTGAACTCATAAACGTTTTCGGTCAATTTCATACTTTGTCTATACTTTATATAAATAATTTATAAGATTATTTATTCTATTCTATATCGGTCGCTACAGTCCATAAGGAACTGGACCTTTGCACACAGCTTTCTTCCACTTCTCTCTGTCAGCGGCCACGTTCCTCCAATTCTGGATTTTTAAGACTCCGTATTTCCCCTCCCACATCATCCGCCCATCTTTGTCTGGGTCTGTCTCTTTTTCTTGTTCCTTCTGGCGCACCAGTCCACATTTCCTTGGCAGCCTTAGAGGTTCCCTTTTTCTAAATAACCCAGCCACCGTAGCCACGCTCTTTTTAAATAGTAAAGAGAGTTATTTATGAAAAATATAATTGACTTTTTTCAACATCCAATATCTTGGTATCAATGCTTTATTGAAAAAAAAAAAATGATTATTTATTAATACACATTTTTCTTTATTTTTTAAAAGAGGTATTCGAAATAGTATTTTTTATTTTATTTTATAATTGTTCTCTACAAATCATAAATTACGAAACGATAAAAAATAAATCCTAAAAAAAAAAAATCACTTTTTTTAGTAAAAGTGTAAATAAATAACTGAAAATCCTAATACAAGTATTTTGTTCCCCATATTTCAAATACAGTTGAAGTAATCTTTTAAAAAATTCTCTTTTTTTAATACTTTTTCCTGCAAAAGAAAAGGAGAGTTTTTGTTAAAAAATAAAACTGGAAAAAAATATCAATTAAGTATATAAAAATGCTAACAATATCGACTGGTAGAGCAAAAAAAAAATAAATAAATAAATAACTTGTCTTACTTATAAAAAAATTTATAAACTATATATATATATATATATATATATATATATATATATATATATATATATATATATATATATATATATATATATATATAAAATGTCAATTAATATATAAAATGAAATGAAATCAGATAAAATATTTCTATATAGGAATATTTCTTGTTGAAATGAAAGGCCATCGTATACAGGCAAATATTTGCTTCCGATTGAATTGGCTGTTAATTTATCTAATCTATAAATATAGCAAGTACCAAAGGTGAAATAGAAATCAATAATACGCATCCCAGCAACATATATTATATAATAACATATGTTTTCTAAAATAACAAATATTAATTCTTAAGATATAATACTTTTCCTTCAAAATCTATGTCAATAATTATTACATTTATTTAAATCGAATAACTACAATAAATAAAAGGGAAGGAACCGTGTCCTTTGTACAGATTAACACAATTAAATCAGTTTTCAAAAGAAAGAAACTTTTTTTGTCAGAAAGGAGTGGCCAATGACGTTATTCAATTGCCAAAAACCGTTCCTGGTTGACCTGATAAGATTACAATTACAAAGCTTTTCGTAACTGACTTAATCACTTGTTTAATTTTATGAATAGCTAACACCATCATAATTTATGTATCTTTATTTGTAAACAAATTTATTTATTTATTTATTTATTACTTGGCTTTACAGCCCTAGATGGGCCTTGGCCTCACGCAGAAGAGATGACCATTGGAGTTTATCCATAGCTTTTCTTCGCCATCCTCTTATTCCTAGATTTTTCAGGTCGGCCTCCACATTATCCTGCCACCTTATTCTAGGCCTTCCTCTTAATCTGGTACCATCCGGTCTGTCATTCATCATCCTCTTTGGCAACCTCCCGTCCGGCATCCGTTGGACATGTCCCAGCCACCGCAATCTTCCTTCCTTGATGACCGCTACTATATTCGGTTCCCCGAATAGCTCTTCCAATTCTTTGTTCCTTCTTATTCTCCAATTTCCATGGTCGTTTACTGGGCCAAAAATTCTTCTGAGAACTTTCCTTTTCCAAACTAGAAGTATTGCCTCGTTCCCTTTTGTTAGTGTCCAACACTCACTTCCATACTCTACCACAGGCCTTATGACTGTTTTATACATGTTAACTTTTGCAGCTCGTGATAATGCTCGGAACTTCAGTATTTTATTAAGAGCGTACATGCATCTGTTGCCTGCTGTAATTCTGGCTTTAATTTCAGTTTTTATTTCGTTATTTTCCGTTATTAGGGAACCTAGGTACTTAAAGCTCTTGCACCATCGGAACTTATGCTCATTAATATGCATCTCCTCTTCTCTCCGAGGTTGGTTTCTTGCTGTAATCATAAACAAATATAACAAATATATTGTTATATTTGTTTATGATTGTTATATTTATATTGTAAACAAATATAACATAGATATGGATTAAATTGATAAATGTTGGAAGGGAATGAACACAAAACAAAAAAAAAAAAAAAAAAAAAAAAAAAAAAAAAATTGCGTGGAGAGTGCTCCAGTTTTACAACAGCGGCAGCAACAATCAAGGAAGCACTCAACCTCTGAAAACAATCCCTAGGCCATTGAAATATACTCGATGAATATTTTACCTTCCATCGGCGACAACCCTTGACCAAAAAAATCATGATAGAGAAATTAAATACATATAAGAAAAGGTAACCTGTAGTTCTGATTCCTTGCTAGCTTACTACAAAAACCAATGGAATAAGTGAACTAAATAAACTTATAAGAAAAAAAAGAAGAGAAGATTAACAAAAAAAAGCCACAAAAAAAAAAAAAAAAAAAAAAAAAAAAAAAAAAAAAAAAAAAAAAAAAAAAAAAAAAAAAAAAAAAAAAAAAAAAAAAAAAAAAAATAAACTTAAAATGAAGGATAAAGAACAAAAAATTATAAAGAACTGTAACTTTTTTAAGAAAAAAAAATCAATCATGTTGATACCTAAGAAGGCAAAATTCAAGAGCTTCTAAAATATATCAGGACATAGAGCAGACTGGGTGTAAAGAGAAATTACTCAACATTTGTTGGTGAAGTCCTTAACGTTTACCCTATGACTGGTTGGTTTTTGTGTTCCTAATGGGAAAAAATTTAAAATAAACTACTTGGAAATATTTGTCTGTTCATTTGAACCAAATTCCAGATAGATTTTAAAATATTTAATTTTAGACTATTTTCTACGTGACGTATTAAAATTTCGCACCCGATTTTTGTTGAATTTATGGTCATATTCATTTAAATGGATAGCGAAGTTGGGCATTACATTTTAATTCATACACATCTCTTTTTTTCGAAAGGGACTATTTAGCCTCTGGCTGAAGGATAGAGAACAACAAGTTACAAAGAACTGTGACTTTTTATAGAAAAGAAATCTATCACGTTGATACTGAAGGAGGCTAAATGAAAGGCTTATAAAATATATCACGACATAGAACAGACTTGATTACTTATAAGATGGCAACGGTTTATCTATTTTAAATGTGGGAGTTTAACATATTTTCTTTATTTATTTCTGTATTTGATTAGTATTAGGTCTTAATATGGGATCAAAATGTATTTCTTCAGGCCAGCTTTGTCATCTGGGAGTGTCTAAAAAAAAAATAAATACTCGCTCAACAAAGGATACCCAATTAAACGAGGCAGGATGAGCCCCAAAAGGGCCGACATCGAAGCCAAGAAAAGGCCGAAATAACAGAAAATAAATTTTCTGCCTTCAGTCGGACTCGAACCCGGGTCTGAAAGCAATCGGCCAAGCCGATCTTTGCTTCCGCTTGAATTCAGGTGACATTGCTAATTTTCGAGGTCGCTGCGTTAATAGCTTTACAGTCATCAGTAGATGTGGCTACGGGTATTTGTTTGTCTTATATTTTATTTATTTTTCAAAAGTGTGCTCGATAATTGATTACGAAAAAAAAAGAAAAGAGTTCCTTTTCCTGGATCAAATAACAAAATGTAAAGATGAGTCTAAAATATAATTAATTAAGACCACGTTTTCTTTCAATCTATTTTTAAACGTAGGAATATAAATTAATAAAATGGCCGCCTAGTCACCGACTACAAACAAAAGCTGCCGTTTTTGCTAAAACGCCAATAGTCCAATGCAAAATGGCCATTTCTAATTATAATATCTTAAATAATTAACATTCCTATCGCCTTTAATGAGAACATCTACAGCTTTAGTGGGTTGTCTCTTCCCGCTTCGAGTTGGACCATAAATCCTACAGCCCCTTTAATTCTCTTATAGAATCTAATTAGAAACTTCCAGAACGCTAATTTCAGAATTTCAGAGGCCCTAGGGGAAGAGAGGAGGAAGGCTAAATGACCAGTTCCTTCATCCATCTCTCCGGCGGGGGGGGGGGGGGGGGGGGAGGGGGGGAGGAGCCACTTCAGGGAGTTCAGGTGTGGGGTAACTTTCTGGAATTCTAGGGGTTCATCTGATTCAATAAGGGGAGGGAGTTGGAGTGGAACTAAAATATTGAATGCTGGGGTGCAAACAGTCAACAAGGAGCTGCTGGGGGAATTAAACATCATTTATTACTCTCCGTCATTAACGTTATAATTATTCTTCCATCAAAAATTAAAAAGAAAAAAGAAAGAAAAAAAAAAACCTATTTTTGTTAATCCATACTAGGTTTATATTTATTCTATTCTATAAAAGGAAAAGCCAATTTTCGTTTGTGATCACTAACCGCGAAAACTACTGAACCAATCTTTACCGAATTTTGACTACATCATCAGTATGTAGTTCAAGGAAGGTTTAGCAATAATAAAATTTACAGATTTACAATTAAATTAGTCATAAAAATCGATAAATATGTGAAGTTTGGTAATCGACCGATAGGTGGCGAGCACCATTGGAGCGAGGTTACAATAGTACGTTGTTATAGAGAGCTATTAATTTATAATAAAATAACTTTAAATAACTTTAACTTTCAATTAAATTGTTATTAAAAAAGCTATAAGTATGTGGCGCGGCTTGTGGATAACAGTGAAATTTACACACACACAGTACACACATTTCTCAAAAAAAAAAATATATAGTATGATAAAACAATAATGAAAATTTATCAAATATATCATTTGTTAGTTTATCAAATTATCAAATACGCATATAATTAGTTCTTCTTTTTTTTTATAAATGTATTCAAATTTACGACTGTATAAAATATATACGACAAGTAAATGTGTTGAAAGTGAATACAATGTCATGTAAATAACATATGATGAACCACTCACTAGTTGCACTTCAATAAATTCTACATTAAAAGGTCTCTAGGCCATCTTCTTTTCAGACGCCTCGGGGGATTATCAAGAATGGAGTGGGAAGCAAGTTGGGAGACTAGTGAATTGGAGTGGTTATGGAGCTTACTATGGAAGGATAGGTATCTGGTTTGGGCTAAATCAGCAACATATGGAACATTAAGGACTTTATGGATAAGTGTATTTGTTACAAAGTAAGTAGCATTAAGGATTTTGGATGGTAAGGATTGGACACGGGAAGAATTAGGTTTAGTTGAGCCCAAGAGCTCAACTCTGTTTGTCCAAATAGGACTGCTAACTGTCATGTAAATGAGTCCTTTGTAGAAAATCGGGAGTTTTGAACGTTTGTCTAGTAAATGTTGAAGAAGCCGAAAACGACGAGCAGTTCCTAAAATAAAAAAATAAAAACAAAACCTAATATTTAATAAAAATAATAATAAATGTATTATGTAATTAAACTAATCGACGTAGCCCTGAGACCTCATATCTTCCCAACGAGATAAGATACCATTTTACCTGACACGATAAAAGTGCAAACACAATAAATTCAGCGGGTGACTAAACTATTTGCACGAGAGAGATATTTTTAAATTATTCTTTTAACCGTAATATGGAAGTTTGGAAAAGGTTATTAAGTTAGAACCTTTCTTCATTTATTTATTTTATTTTAAGATAACAGACTAAAATAATATTTGTGGTCTAAAACAAACGTTTTAATTTTTTTTATTTAGCTTACTGAAGTATGGAATTATGAAAATATTAAAAAAAAAATACAGTTATTAGTAGGAACTTGAATTCTTTAGAGAACGAAAACCAAATACAATATTTTTATAAGATTCCCAGTAATACTTCATTTGCTACACATTTTCATTTATTTTTAATAAATTAATTATAAATTCACATTGACATCAAATTAGTCAGTCAAATTTAATACGAATCAATTTATTAGCGATTCCTCTAAAAAAAAAAAAAAATGACAAGAAATATTGAGACGGCAAATTTTTCATCTTCTTGATTAGAGGTATTCATTAAACTTATACAACCAGAGACCGGTGATTATATGCATAACAATATAAGTGGTGGCCAAGTACAGTAAACTTTAACATTCCTTTGACATTTATTAGAATGCCTCATGGAGGATTGAACCTTGGAAGGGATCTCGACCTTTTCTGTGTAGGTGGAATAGGTTGGTAAGCTATGAGATAACCTGTCCTCCTTTCCCTAGTTATGGTAAATAAGTAAGTAATAACTTACAAAAATAGAAAAACAACACTAAACTGAAACCTGTCCGTACTTACATCACAGATATTTGGTGTTAAACAAAACCCGTAAACATGAACAAAGCACCAACTCCTTTATTTCTAACACTTCTCAAAATTGTTAACGCAACATTATTCATTTCGAACGAACGAAAACTAACACTTAAATATACACTTGTCTTTTTTTTTCTCTCATTTTGGAAAATGGGGGTTTCCCAGAGAGGGATAGGGGTTTTAATTACCAAAGCGATGTTTTATCTATTCTAATTTATCAATTGCTCTAATGCTGAATGATCTCTGAAAACAACAATTTGTTGTTCGTTTGGTTTGAAAGGTAACTTCTCCGAAGAATTTTAGGAGGAATATAATGTGTTACGTATATCCAGTCCAATATATCCTTTATACTGCAGATATCCCTACTACTACTGATACTTTCCAAGCATCATTTAATGATGACACTGCTATTCTTTCATTCAATTCAGATCCTGTAATAGCTTCCTATAATCCCCAAACCCTGTCCTCCCAAATTGAAGTGAGGTACAACTAATGGCGGATCAAAGTAAATGAATTTTAATGCACCAACGTAACCTTTACCCTCCGCAGTAAATCTTGTCCTACTATCTATTTCAAGAATATCCCATTACCTAAAGCTATCCCAGTTCGGTATTTTGAATTCTACTTAGACAAGGGACTTACACATGGAACCCTCATATCAGATTCAAAATGCAAGAGCTTAACAGACGCTTCAAATAACTGCATAAAACATGAACAGGACATCTCATTTTTTCGTTGGAGAGAAACTTATACAAAACAATCATTAAACCTATTTGGACGTATGGACTTAAACTGTGGAGGGAGGGCATTAAAGTTGACTATCAAATGCATTCAATCGAAAATCTAACAAACTGTAGTGAATGCTCCTTATTACCTCTTCAACAATATTATATATATATATATATATATATATATATATATATATATATATATATATATATATATAATATATATACTGTGTAATGGGATTATTACATCAGATTTGAAACCGCAGTTTTTTCTTTATCAGCAAGGCTATTTTGATTTTTCGATAAATAAGTTTTTCTAAACCACACCATTCCAAAACCAACTCTACCAAAATTTAATCGCTTCAACACATTAGTGTAAAGTTAAATAAAATAAATAGGAAAAAACAAAACAAAAACACATCAAACATATTATTAACACACATATATCAACTGAGTTAATAAAAGATAAAATAATAAATTAATCTAGTGTTTTCAAATTACTAACCAATATTCCATTGATCCCTGTTGAACAGATCCGCTACCTTGGACATCAACTGGACAAACGTTTAACATGAAATCCTCAAACAAGACAAAACGACAGGAAACTGCTTCTTCAACATTTACTAGACAAACGTTCAAAACTCCCAATTTTTTACAAAAGACTCATTTACATGACAGTTATCAGACATGTTTGGACATACGGAGTTGAGCTCTGGGGCTCAACTAATCTTTCTAATTCATATCGTATCCAATCCTTACAATCCAAAATCCTTCGAAAAATCCTCAATGCTCCTTACTTTGTTACAAATAAACTTGTCCATAAAGATCTTAATGTCCCATATGTTGCTGATTTAGCCCAAACCAGATACCTATCCTTACATAGTAACCTCCATAACCACTCCAAGCCACTACTAGTCTCCCAACTTGCTTCCTATTCCATTCCAGATAATTCTGCGAGGCGTCTGAAAAGAAGATGGCCTAGAGACCTTTTAGTGTATAATTATTGAAGTGCTCACTAGTGAGTAGTTCTTTACATGCTATTTACATGCCATTCACTTTCAACACATTTATTGGATGTATATATTTCATACTGTTGTAAATTTCAATAAATTAATTTCTTTAAAAATAAAATAATAATAACGTCGTTAATATATACGTTCCTAATAATTATAAAATATTTTCCATATGAAATATATTCCTTATGAAAATATAAATGTTTGCCTCTAATATTGTTGTTACTTTAAAGAAAAAAAGACAAATGATAAAAGATAAAATAAAACTATACATTCATAAATGTTCTTAAAAAAAAACAAATAAACTTACTCTTAAAAGAAAAGAAAGATGAAGGCCTGTAAACGAGAGGAGGCATTTAATCCCGGGAAGTTGGCCTGACAAAGCCCACTGTATCAGGGGTCCCCGAGGAGCAGGCAACTCCACCCGAATAATCCGAATGTAATTGCCCAGCCTGGACTATTAGTACAATTATTATCTTTGGTTGGCAGACCTGCGTGCTAGGGCCGACCTGATTGTTTCCGGCCCGGACGTCCGGCTTCACTTCCGCCTACGTCCGACATATCTCACTTATGTCTCGAGTACTGACCAGTGTCACATAACATCAGCTATGAATATCATTATATATAGCTTCTACGCTAAATAGATAGCGAAGTCTACAAATTATTATTTTCTGAAAAAGCAAAAATAAATATTCCCCTTGGAAGGTTATATCTCTCAGTAATGTATGTTGATACTGAAATGTTTATGGACCTACGCATAACGAATTTTTGGACAGCAGAAAAGATTCACATTCAAAAATAACAAACTTTTCGGTCATAAGTACTAAGAATAACACGTTCATCCTGGTACGTAACAAACAGAACATTGCACATACCCACTGTACAGGACCAAATTTACACTTCCCACAAAACATCTTATGAAAAACTTCATATACAAAATATGGCGAATATGGATATACCCGAGTCAACCTGAAGAAGGTTGAAGAGGAGCTGGCTAAGAGATCTCCCAAGATGCTGAACTCCCACATTGTCTGAAATGTCAATTATACTCAGTTTTATGTTACAATCACTTGTCGTCGTAGTTAGAGCGACAGGTATGGGAAAAAGAAATATATAGAAAATATCATAAATTTTTTAAAGCTCGATATTGATGTATAATAATTGAGTGGTTTAGATGCAAAGGGGTACAAGTGAAAATTTTTGAAAAAATGGAATAAGTGCATATTGTGAAGGTTAAAGTTACAAATAATTCTGTGGCAAAGAGATACAAGTGAATATCCCGTTAGGTGATGCCATCTATAGAGAAGAAATGTAACTACTTACCGAAAATACTGAAGTGTTTGTGGCAAAAGAATACTTTGATTGGCTTTTACTCTACAATGAGGTTTTGTTACTTGTACCCCTTTGCATCTAAACCACTCAATTGTAATCTTAAAGAAATAATTAATTTCTCCTTGGCTTGGAAAAACAATAGACCATGGATCAATTTCTCTATAATATGCTGTTAATAAGGAAACTTTTTTGTCAATTGCAAAACGTGACTTTTTTAATTCAAAGCAATATATATAGCTCCTAAACAGCAGGTCCTAGCGACAAATGTTAGATGTATATCAAAAAATATTCTCCAGACCTAAAACTGTCTGTTAATTTTCGATCCTAAAAATACCAACAAAGCTAGAGCATGTCAAAATGTTACATTTTCGAAGGTGAAAAAAAGTTACAAAAAAAAACAAAACAAAAAACTATCGACCCCAAGCTAAAAGACATATCCATATGAAAACAAAACATTAATTTTGAAATGTTTAATGTTTCAATTTAATAATATTTAATCAAACAAAAAGAGACTACAGACATTCCAAAACAGAATACTGCGTATGGCGGTTAACGCAACCTGGTTTATAAGCTTCACCGGGAACTGGGAGTTGATCGACTTGAAGAGGTCTTTAACAGGCTCACAAGGCGAAAGCATGAGTTTCTCCACGTCACATCTGGAGCTCTGGAGTATAACCTAGGAACCTCCATATCAATAAAATTAAAGCCTAGGGCTTACCAAGACATACTTGGTTTATAACATTTTCTTTTCTTCAAACAGTTCGTGGATAACATTTATTGTTGGACCGAAATTTAAATAAAATTTGTTTTGTTTGTAATAATATTTAAAACATACCATTATCATCCGTTCATATCTTAGCGATAGAACCTTCAAAGTTAATCATAAGTTTTCCTACTCCTCTCTCTTTACCCAATCTGCAGGTGTTCCTCAAGGAAGC
Source organism: Euschistus heros (assembly GCA_003667255.2). Taxonomy (NCBI): domain Eukaryota; kingdom Metazoa; phylum Arthropoda; class Insecta; order Hemiptera; family Pentatomidae; genus Euschistus; species Euschistus heros. The sequence goes on along the minus strand of RCWM02000152.1, from coordinate 177,221 downwards.
ATCCTAGGTCCAATCCTCTACACGGTGTATACAGCTGACATCCCGACGCATCCTAGCACCATCCTCACCACGCATGCTGATGACACGTATGTGTTATCAGTAAACAATGATCCCTTCATTGCCTCCCAGACACTCCAATCCATATTTTTACCTGTCAGTATATTTTCATATTTAATTATTATTTACATTCCAACTCATCCTACCACTGTCTGTGATTCCGCAGTATTCTTCAAGTATCCTCAATTTCTTTTGTGCGCCTTGTCATGTAGTGTCAAGAAGAACAATGTCATCTGCAAGTAACAGCATTATTACTTCATGGTTTTGGTCTATGGAGATACCTTTAGCCTCTTTGTCTTTGAAGTAAGCGACAATATCAGAAATAAATAATATGAAGAGCGCAGGACTCAGACATTCTCCCTTTAATAAACCAGATGTAACTTTTATTTCTTCAGATAAGGCCATTCCTATTTTAATTTGCATTGCCGCTTCATCGTAAAGCGCTTTCAACAATCTGATAAATTTCCCGCTAACGCCAATATTGAACAGTTTCTTCCATAGAAGGTTATGGTTTATAGAATCAAAGGCTTTTTTGAAGTCTATAAATATTCCGTATACATAGCTACCTTTCCTCCTCAGGTTAATGTTAATTAGTGAACTCAGTGTAAAAATATGATCCACGCAACCTCTGCCAGTTCTAAACCCTGCTTGCTCCTCTGGTATTATATTTTCTGATTCGGCCCAAAACATGATTCTGTTAGTTAATATGCTTGTGAATAATTTAGTGATTGAGTTTACTAATGAAATTCCTCTGTAGTTATCGGGTTTTTTCCTGTCCCCTTTCTTAAAAAATAAGCGCAATATAGAAGTTGCCCAACTTTTGGGTGGTTTGTCATTTCGTAGGACATTATTAAACATATGTAGAAGATAATGTTCCCATTCCGGTGTAAGAGTCTTAAAAACTTCGTTCTTTAATTTGTCTATCCCAGGGGATTTACTATTTTTACTGCGAGCAATACAGTGCTGAAGTTCTTCCAGAAAGATTTCTGTATCGAGGAAGGGATGGGTTACTGAGAAAAAATGAACTTCTTGGATAAGCGATCCACGATATAGGGCATTATAATATTCTGTACATTCTCTCAATTCGATTTCATTCTGGTCGGGGTTAGCTGGTTTTAGCATATTCGTAGTTTTCCAAAATTTAATGTTATTTTTTACATTTCTTAATTTCTCTATTATTGATGTTCTGTATTCCTTTTTTTTTTTGTATTTACTAGGTTTCTATAGCATTTCCTACTTTCCAAATATTTTTCAAGTGCATTTTGAGAATATCTGCTCTTTAGCCAGCCTCTATATTTTTTACGTAGTTTTCTTTTTTCATTGGCACATTCTGTATCAAACCAACGCTGAAGTGGCTGTAATCTTGGTCTGCTTGGATTTTTTTTCTTTACCATTATTCCTGCATTAACCATAGCTTCGTTCACACCTTCAAGGAAATTGTTATAGAGGGCATTATTATCATCACTGTGAAAATATATTTTATTGGAGTGAGATAGGTGTATAATTAAATCATTTATTTTGTTTGGATTCCAAATAGTATATTTTGCTTGTTGAGGTAGTGGGCTTTCTGATACTTGGAATCCACATACAAGACTAAAACGACAAGAAACTGCCCGTCGTTTTCGACTACTTGAACATTTACTTGACAAATGTTTAAACCTTCCAGTTAATTATAAAAGACTCATTTACATAACAATAATTAGACCAATTTGGACATACGAAGTTGAGCTTTGGGGCTCCACTAAACCATCCAATTCATCCCGTATCCAATCCTTACAATCCAAAATCCTTAGAAAAATCCTGAATGCTCCTTACTTCGTCACAAACAAAAACTTATCCACAAAGACCTTAATATACCTTACGTTTCTGACTTAGCTCAAACCAGATATCAATCCTTTCATAGCAAACTCCACAACCATTCAAAACCATTAGTATTACAACTTGCTTCTCATTCCATTCCAGATAACCCTCCGAGGCGCCTGAAAAGAAGATGGCCTTGGGACCTTCTAATATATAACTTCATAATAAAGAACCTTTATAAGTGCTACCAATGGGTAGGTGCTTTAAAAACAAGTGAAGTGTCATTTTTATTGGTCATCACATTTACTCGATGTATTATATTTTATATTGTATACAGTTGTAAATTTCAATAAATACATAAAAAAACAAAACATACCAGACTTAAAAGACAAGAAACTTCTCGTTGTTTCTGACTACTTCAACATTTACTAGATAAGTGTTCAAAGATCCCGACAAATTACAAAAGACTTATTTACATAAGAATAATTAGACCCATTTAGACAAACGGTGTTGAGCTTTCAGACATGAGGCGTCTGAAAAGAAGAGGGCCTTTCGACCTTGTACAGGGTGTCCAAAAAGAGTATCGGGTATTTATTACTTCGATAAAACAAAAACTACTTAAAAAAAAGAAAGAAAAGTTTATTGTTAATTATTACAATATAAAGTGGAAATTATGTAAAAAAGATGATTTTATCTAAATTGTGACCGTTATGCTCCTGGCACTATTCTAATCGGGAACGAAGATTGGCGATCACATGCTGACACATAGCTCTCGATATTGCTGCCATTTCTGACCTGATGTTTTGCTTCAATTGCATCAGGTTCGTCATATCACTCTCATAGACCTTACTTTTAAGGTATCCCCATGCAAAATAGTCAACTGGACAGTAAAATAATTTGTTAACAGCTTCCATTGCTTGATTTGATGTATGGCAAGTGGCCCCACCTTGTTGAAACCACATTCTTGAGTTTTCGGATTTCCAAAAAGAGTAACGGGCATTAGTTACTTCGATAACACAAAAACTACTTCAACGATTTTGATAACATACTCTTCAGTGATGAAGCAAACTTTTATCTGAATGGTCATGTCAATAAATAGAATTGTCAGAACAGGGCAGAGGAAAATGCGAGACGAAAGAACGACCCCTGGGCAGCCAAAAAGTAGTTGTTTGGGCTGCTATGTCTATTAGAGGCGTAATCGGTCCTTATTTTTATGAATATCGACGAGGCCGACCAGTCAATGTGAATAGTGACCGTTATTGCGATGTAATGCGAATATTTTTGGGTCCAGAGTTACAGGAATTTCAAGGTTTTAACAAGATGGGGCCACTTGCCATACATCAAAACAAGCAATGGAAGTTGTTAACGAATTATTCCCTAATAAGATCATTTCGCGTCAACATCAACTGGCCTCCCAGAAGCCCCGACCTTAGTCCACTTGACTATTTTCATGGGGATACCTTAAAAGTAAGGACTATGAGAATAATATGACGAACCTGATGCAATTGAAGCAAAACATCAGGTCAGAAATGGCAGCAATATCAAGAGCTAAGTGTCAGCATGTGATCGCCTATCTTCGTTGCCGATTAGAAGAGTGCCAGGAGCATAACGGTCACCATTTAGATAACATTATCTTTTTCAAATAATTTACCACTTTATATTGTAATAATTAACAGTAAACTTTTTTTTTTAATTTTAAGTAGTTTTTGTTTTATCGTAGTAACAAATACCCGATACTCTTTTTGGACACCCTGTATTATAGAACTTTAATTGAAGTGCTAGCAATATCTAATTGCTTTACACCAATTGAGCTGTCATTAAGAGCATTATCTTTATATTTACTTGATGTAATTTATTTTATTTTGTATACTGTTCATCTAAAATGGATAGGAATTAACTTTTATACAAACACCTTTAGTACAGAATATTATATGGATAATACCCTACTTTTAATTGAATTTTGAGGATTAATTAATCCCCTAATTACTTTTAAAAAGTAGGTAATACTAAGAACATGAAAAAAAAAATAATAAGTCCTTCAAACTTTATTTACTTGGTTTAATATGTTTTCCCTCTTAATTCTTGCGTGTACAATTCAGTAGGAACCTTATATACGGTATTGGCAAACATCTGAATTTCTAATATTTTTACATTATTCTCCTATCATAAGATAAAAATATAATGATCGTTGAAAGAATATTATCATGAAATTCAATTTACATCATAAAATTTTACCTTACTTAAATAGTATTAGCTTTGAAGCTATGGGAAGTGTGTACATTTATTACAAGTACACTTCCCTAAATTTTCCTTAAATCCTTTTTAGGGGATATTGAATATTTTATACTGTATTATCCTACTTTCTGGAACGTTGTAGATATTAAGAATTCGTTTTAGATAAGGAAGAAAATATGTCAACGAATTCCTTCAATGTTTGCCATGGCATGGCATAACTCAATGAAAATTCAATCTCCGCTTAAGAATAAGGACATGCCCTAAACCTGAAGGGCTTTTAGAGTAAGTACTCAATGTAGTCAACTAAACCTTTAGGTTTAGTATCAATAGGTGTATGGAGGAGAGCTGACAGGGGCTCAATGGGCTCAGACAATTTTGGGATCTATTGAGGTTGGATTGCTTCTAAGGGCCGTAAGTAAGAGCGCTCATATTTGCCTTCCACTCATCGTCAAAATTATTCCTTCCATCGATCTATGTCTATAATTTAATGGAGTCTTATCTAGGTTATGTCAATATGGCTAGCAATAATTCATCTTCTTTTTTTTCTAATATATTTTTAATAATATATAATAATAATAGCACAACTTTGTTCTAATGTTCTCACTTAGTTAAAAGTCCTGTAGTAGCTTTTACGTTTTTATATGGTCCAGATGGGTCCTGAGAATAAAACATCAAAAATGAAACTAAATTTGCTAAGGGGAAAAAGTTTTGGGAGGCAAAAAAACCCTAACTTTTTGAACTTTTTCAGATTTTGGAAAAAAACATAGAAAAATGCTTTCAGTCGAAAAATATTTTATTTACTAAATTGAAGTTTATAAAATTGAGATCCTTTAAGCTGAATTTGATTAAGGTATTTAGCCACATTCGGTTGTCAAAGTGTTCTTAGATGAATTTTGCCAACTTTCACAAAAAGCTTGTTTGGTCATGTTTAAGAGTCTAAACGCAGAAATGGCTGATCCGATCAAAATATTATCTAAGAAAAGTTGTGCAAGATAACATTTCCAAAGTAAAAATTTGCCCATTCCTACTTTGAGATATGTAAAAAAAAACAAAAATTGTTGGTTGATTTTGGATAAACTGTGTTAAAAATGCAAACAAATAGTAAAGGGAAATTAGTTTCGAACCTTGAAATTAAAAAAATTAATGGTCTGACTGCTGCAAATTGTTCACGTATTGACAACGATAATAATAACATGCTAAAACTTGAAAAGAACTACTTTTCAGTAGCACTTTATTAAAAATTCTACACTAGAAGGCCTCTAGGCCATCTTCATTTCAGACGCCTCGGAGGATTATCAGTATTGGAGTGGGGAGCAAGTTGAGAAACTAACGGATTTGAGTTGCTATGGAGCTTACTATGAAAGGATAGGTATCTAGAGTGGGCTAAATCAGCAAAATATGGAACATTAAGGTCTTTATGGATAAGTTTATTGGTGACAAAGTTAGGAGCATTCAGGATTTTCGATAATAAGGATTGAATATGAGATGAATTGAATGGTTTACCCAAAGCTCAACTCCGTACGTCCAGGTAGGTCTAATAACAGTCATGTATATAAGTCTTTTGTAATTAATTGGGAGCTTTGAACGTTTGTCTAGTAAATGTTGAAGTAGTCTGTAACGACTGGCAGTTTCTTGTCGTTTTAGTCGTGTATAATATTTTTAAAATTCATATTATCTCGTTATAATTTCTTTATAAATTTTAAGTGCTAATTGATAACTGTTGATATAAGCTAATTGAGATACTAATAAGAAGAGAGAGAGGACACTACAGAGAGAGGATATTAGTTGGAAGGTCGAGGGACTGCAATAAAGGGCCTGTATTGGAATGTACTCCTGCCTCAATTTCTGACAGCACCTCCCATTAAATTCCATTTGGATCTATTGATTTCTCTACACATCCCTGCCTGTACTAACTGAGCACAGATACTTGCTCTATGCTCGTTCTTAATTTTGTAAAAATTAATTAGATTGTAAATTTAGAGTAATAATATATCATATCTAAAAAACATTTATTTTCCTGTATAAATAACACTATACATATACTAGTCAACATAAAATATAAATATGTACAAGATAAAAGCCTTAGGTATTTTGCCTCCTTGTATCGTTTAATAATGCAGAACTAATAACTGTAAGATCCAATTAAGATTAGTATCCTGTCAAGTTACACAGACTTCTCACTCAAGACTGAAAGAACTAGAAAAGGCAAGTCTGTCCTTTTTACAGCTTTAATTCTAAACAAACCTCTTGAACTTTTTATTTTTTTTGCTAACTCCGTATTGCCGTTTAGCGTAAAGGAATAGCCAGTCTTACCCACTCGTTTCTGTCCTTCACTTTCCTAATCTATGTAGCTCATTATACCAAATCTGGGACTTCATCTGAATCGTCTTCCATCTGGACTGGCTTCTAGGAACCACCTAGCCTTCTGATCATCACCACGCCTTACGCGTCCATACCATATAAAATGCCGTTCTTTAATAATTGGCTTCAGCGACCTTTACACCTTTACAGTTCCTCTCTGATTAATTTATTCCTCAAAGAATCTCTTCTTGTCTTACACCAATATTTTTTCAAGATACTAAGAATAACATTTGTGTTGCCGTTACATTGCTCAGAAGTTGGTTGAGGATCGTCAAATTATTTGCAGGTAGGTAAACTAGGGCCCGGGTTTAGGGTGAATAGCGCCCTGGGCTGCAAACAGCTTTGGCGCCCACCTCCCACCACCCTGCCGAGGGGTATGGAATATCAAAAGCAAGTTTCATTAATAAGACCGCCAATGTTATGAACTTTAAAGGTTTATTCAACACCAATATAAATTGATTTTCTTTAGAGTGGAACATAACAACAAAACTAATCAAAATTGTAAAAAAAATGTTTGGGGAAATTAGGCGCCCCTAAAAATTTGGCGCTGTGGGCTATAGCCCAGTCAGCCCATATATAAAATGGGGCCTGGGTAAAGTTTCTTTAATATTCTTATTCTCGTATCCTTGCTTATTTTCTGCTAGCAATGTTGAGCATATAAAATCGGATACACATTTCTTCAACAAGTTCCCATTTTATACTCGCAAGAGTAATTAATATCTTAGGTGCTTTTTTTATCGCTCTTTTTAAAACGAGAGGTCCGAAATCTTCTAATCGATACTGTACCTGCAATCGATATCTCTTTAAGTTCCAACCGTATGCCCAAATAGGTCTAATGACTATGCAGACAAGTCTTATATAAATATTCAGCATCTTACAGTGTTAGCCAAGTAAATGCTAAAGAAGTCTAAAACTAGCCGTCTCTGTAGTTTTAGTAATGTATGTGGATTCAAGGTAATGCATTTGTCCAGGTTGAGTCCTAGAAGTCGAATATCTGATCAAAGAGAAATAAGCTGAACTCATGATTTAACTCTCATATTCACTAATAATTTTTTTTTATTTTTTATTTAATAGGGTTATCGGCATCGTGGACCGATTATTTGGTATTGGTATAAGAAATCGAAAAAAATCGGTATCGAAACAACACTATTGATTATGCATTAAAATTTATATATTATTTAAATCAATACATCAGATGACTCATATTTAAGAGAATCAATACAACAGCCAAATCTTTGGATAAATTACTAAGGAAACTGGAAAATTCTGTACATTATCATTTCTTCTTCTTCTTCTTTAGAATTTGGCCATCTGTGGGCCACGTTTAACAATTTATTTCTTACTCTTTCGTTCTTTCCAATACGTTCTTCCTCACCTCTGCCTCATGTTTCCTCCTTTCATCTAACCACTGTCTATTAATTAGCGTTTTAATTACTTCTGGTAATTTGATCTTGTTGACTGCTGTCCGAAATTTGTCTCTGTTTCAAATGGAATTCTGTTTGCTACCATCATATATCTTCTTTTACCATCCGTATATGTAGTCGTTTTCTGTTTTTGGAGGGTGTGTTTAAAAATTTTCTTTATTAGTCTTCTCTCATCCTCATTCTCATTAAATGACCATAGAATATCAATCTACGTTTCTTCATTGCATCACTTAACTTTTCAATATTTTGATTTCTGTATTACTTTTTAGTTTAAAACCTTCTTCAGTCTTTCTTGGTCCTAATATTTTCCTCAATATGATAAATATTTAAGTTAAGAACACAACTTAACATCTCGTCTTGTAAAAATGTTTAGTACAAAAGGTCTCTTGAGCTCTGCTGCCTCAATGAGATACTGCTCAATTGAGACTTGAGTTCCATTTGTATTAGGAAGGGAAATCGAGTTATCTTGATTTGTGTTAGCGTAATGATCTCAGAAGTTGCTATCCATCCTCCTGGAAATAATTCCTCTACGTCTTAATTAGATCTTCCACCAGTCTCAGGTGCTCTTTCTCAAGGCGCTTTCAATCGATTTTGGAACTTTCTTGGCACTTTTTTCATTATTTTTAGCTTTTTCCTCCTAGATTTCACAATAATCATCATTAATAATGATCTAAGTCTATTAAAAATATATATTTAGGAAATCTCATTTTCCCCACTTTGATTACGGATGCTTGGTATATGGGGGGCTGTATGTTGAGCTTGAGATGAGACTAAGGAGACTAATGAATTGCTTCATAAGATTTATCTTTGGGGTCGACAGGCGGTCTCACGTATCTTGCCGGTACAATGAGCTAGGGTGGCCCTTCCCCGATTTTCGACGGCAATACTTCCCCGGCACTTTCCTATTCCAGTCATTAAAAACCAATAAACCTTCATATATCCTAGACCTACTTACTCTGCGTTCCTCCATTCACCACCTGAATACAAGATACCAACCTTCCAACCTATATACCCCCTCACATAGAACTGCCTCCTTTGAAAAATCCTTCGTTATCCGCGCTACCTCTTTTTGAAATTCCTTACCTATCCATATTCGCAAAGCCTCTTCCTTAACTTCTTTTAAACATCTTTTATCTATCCATCTCCTCGATCTTCAATCTTCAACAAAAATGTAAATAATATGTAAATGTACATAAGTGTGTTAAAATTTTTACTGTTGATTTTTTTTATTTATTTATTTTTACTTAGCATTAATTTTTAATTTTTTTTTTTATTTTATTTGTTTTTTCTACTTTTTTTCTCATAATTTAATTGTAATACTGATGTGCTGATTTAACTAATCTCAGCCAGACAATTGCAGCTTTTATTGTGCACTTTAATTATTCTTAATTGACTCATCCAATTTTTTCCCAAATGGTAAAGAATTATAAAATATATTTATAAGCAAATCATTTCAAGTCCACTAAAGCCTGTATGAGACTCCATGGGTGAACGACATCGAACCCTTGCCCCACCAAATTAGCCAAACCCGCATCACCCTTGCAGATCTATTCCGATGTTCCTCATTTATCAACAATTCTTTCCTATCACTCAACCTGTAAACTTCCATTTCAACAAAAAAGATTGTTTGCAATCGATATATATGTCGGTAACCACCCCTAGGTATCGATATTTTACACCTGCAAATAATTAAAATAAACTACCTAGTAATTAACTATTAAGATCAAACAAATTCTATTAGCTGCCTAAAACCCAGAACTAATGAAGGATGTGATGATCAGTTCAGCTGTTGGTTATATAAGGCTCCAGAACTCCAGAACTCCAGCCACTCCAGGCAGCTCCTCTCTCTCTGATAAGGCTTATAAATCCCGCCGCCTTAAGGGAATCACTCTTCCAGACCACAAGCCGTTTAATAGGCGTCCAACTTATTCAAAGTCCTTCCTCGCATAATTTATCAACACAACGAAACAGAGATAATATTCCTTATATCTGACTTACACTTTATTTATTTTTTGTAAAATTAAAAATAAAATCTTATACAGTTGTAAATAATAATATTTGGTGTAACATACATCTCTTACAGTATGTTATGCAGATTGGTATATCAACATTTGAACTGTGGCTTTAAAATGTATTTAATAAACATCAAATACTATTTATATAGTGTGTTTTATGTATTTGTTGAAATTAGAATCGTAGGTCTGAAAATTACTTTGAAAAATAAAGCAAACCCTGTCGCATAACAGAAAAACCTTACGCCGAACACGATACAAATGAATGTAACTGACACATATCAGACTTAAAAGACAAGAAACCGCTCGTATTTTCCGACTACTTCAACATTTACTAGACAAGCGTTCAAAGCTCCCAATTAATTACAAAAGACTAATTTACATTGACAGTAATTAGACATAAGGAGTTGAGCTTTGGGGCTCCAATAAACCTTCCAATTCTTCTCGTATCCAATCCTTACTATCCAAAATCCTTTATAAAATCCTCAGATCAGCTTATTATGTCACAAACAAATTTATCTAAATGCTACTAGTGAGTAGTTCTTAAAATGTTATTGACATGTCATTGTAATCATGTTCCTCAAATTTACTATGTTGTACAACATAGTTTAAAAAAAAAGAATCACACAATTTTTACCCCAACATATTTATACTTTATAGATCTATATGAAGGAAAGCTATTAAATTAATCCATTTAATTTTTAAAATATTAAAATAGGGTACCTCGCACTTCTGCACTAGTTTAATAAGTTAAGTAGACTAATACGCTAAGCTACTAAACGACTTAACGAACTTAACACCATCTTAAAAATTATATTACAGTTACATTTAAATATAAATCTATAACACTATCATCAAGGAGAGTTAAGGTATACTTTGCCCATTGCATCAACTAATCCAATCAATAGATCTATTGAACACATCTATGTGTTCTTCGAAGGCAATCTATTTGAATCCGATCCTGGAGATATTTTTCTCAAGTTTTCCTCATGACGTATTCCAGTTCCTGGTACGATCAGCCTCACCACAATTAATTTCTTTTTATTGTTACTCAGCCAAGAACGGATTAGAATTATTATCTAGATAGCAGGAAGCATATTATTAACACATTTAAAAAAAAAGAGGTATTTAAATAAGCATTGCTAAAGTTCTTTAAGATGACGAACGCGTTAAACCGACGTTTCTGACAGTTTAACTGAAAGCTTCTAGTTTATTGGAATAAACTTCTTCAAAAAATAAGTATTTGGGTGATTTCTCAAAAAAAAAGTGTCTTCATCAGAGCAATGAAGAAATCAGGAACAACTTGATAGTTAGATTCAACATAGCAAAGCGATCTTTGGAAAGCTCTACTTATAACACTGTACTATTCATAGCTATATTTTTTTATTTTATTATTATTATTATTTTTTAAATTATAATAATAAACTTTCTCATCATCCTAATCCACTAGCACAATCCTTGTCCAGATTCACTCACCCCTATAATCCTCCTCGCAGGTTAAAAAGGCAGTGGCCTCGGGATCTATTATAAATTTCGACATGGAGTCCTGGCAATGGCCAGCTTCTCAATTCATGCTCTGAGTGACAGCACTCTCACTCTACCTCCACTGGTGTTATCTTATACTAGTGACGTAGCTGAGAGAGAAGCGCTGGGATCTCTTGGGGCCTGACTTGTCCCTCTATAAGTGGAGGGATAAGTCTGTTCGAAGGATCCCTCAGATGTGTATATAGTGTAAATAAAGTATGAATGCATTTTTAAGATTTCATTTAATTTAAATTTATTTTAATTTTATTATTATTATTTTTTACTATTATTGTTGTTTTTATTTTATGTTTTGTTACTTATTTTATAGATTGTTTATTTTTTATTTTTCTTGGCTTTATTTTTAGTATAGTTTGAGATACTTTGTTTATTTTTTTATTTTCTTCTTATTATTTTTTTTTATTTTTTTAAAAATATATTCTTTGTATTTATTTATTATTGTACATAGAGTGTGAGAGGATCCATTTAGTCATCCATATTACTTATTGCCCACATTGAGGCAGATAGTAATACTTTCTCAATAAAATAAAAATTAAAAAAAAAAATATAATAATAATAATACTTTATTTACATTTATTACGATTTAAAATTCACATTAAGTATTAATGTTACCGCTTACATTCTCTACCTGATGAATATAATTTCATTTAATACTAAATAGGCTTTACAATTCAAAGTTTATCTCTAAACAGTAGAGAAAATAAAAAAAAAAACCCACATAACAAAGAAAGAAACAAACGAACTTCTCAGTCATCAAATATCCCATCAATATAATGTCCTTATGATTCAGTCATTGTAATTATTTATTTTAGAAATCAAAACAATTTTCGGCAAAAACTGACTGAAGTTCTTTTATTTTCATTATAAATAACAATTTCGCTAAAACACCACCTCTGAACCCCTGCAATTTGGAAATTAGGAGAAAATACCCCCTTTTAAAACGCTTATTTCACATAATTTCTTATACATAGTTTTAAAAATATTTCTTTTATGTCTAAATTATCTGGCCAAGCATGTTTTCTGTCACGGTTAGCTTGAAATATATATTAGTTTTTTAAAAAAAGTGATTTTCAAAACGGAAATTCTAGGTTTTTATATGAGATGCAGTCCATAGAGGAAGAGAACAAAGAGGTCAGCTGTAATTTAATTTAAACTTAATTGGTTTGATGTAGTGCGCAATGAGGTGGAATGTTACTCGGGTTTTATGAGAAAACGCTGAAAATCACAGAACTAATATAGACACTGTTTTAATTAAAATTAGTAAGTAACTCTAAAGTCAGTTTCATTTTACATTTAAAAACGTTTGCAGTTGGGAAAAAAAAAACATTTATATACAAATAATGTCTTTATTAAAAGTGTTTTAGTTTGTTTTGATCCACATTCCATACAATTTTTTTGAACTAACAATAAGTTCTAAAAACATATTTCTACAGAAACGACAATAGTTGTAAAATTCCATTTTTATGTAATTAGTATTTGTATCAATTATTATATGTTTTATATTATTTATTTGGCGGTAAAAAAAGATTAAAATTGTTGTCTTGAAGAACAGGTACAACCCTTCCGATTGAGGTCAACACCTCAAAAAGTAAGTACACGAGCAAAAAAAATAAAACAGGGATTAGGCTGTTCATCGAGATTCCTCTTTTCAATGCTGATAAATTTCAGTTGAGGTACGCATGGTGGTATAAAAGGATCAATATCATAATTTTCTTTTGTTCCAATAGAAGTATATAATTCAATAATCCTCATTGTACTGATCCTTCTATACCAACAAGCGACCCTCAAGAGGCTTTTTAACAGTTAATATATAATTTTCAAACACCTGTTTTTTTTTTTTTAAGGATTTATATAATTATTGTGTATTTTTCAAGTTTCAAGAATACTTCATTCGCGGTTATACTGTCTCCTTGTTTCGCGGATAACCGGTAAATTACTTTACTAACTTTATATTATTTTACTAGAAAATATTATTTAACGTTAGCAAACAGTGAATTATAAATATAGTGATTACTGAATAGAATAAAATAACAACCTTATACAATAACACCAGTCTTTCAAAAATTCATCCTGTGTACTGCAAGAGGGGTGTAATGTTCGGCACGTGGTTTAGAAGAAAATGTGACATACGGTTCTTCTTACACACGTGCCAACTATTAAAAAAAAATATAAAAACCATTCTTAGCGTCTATATTTTGTTAAGCAGAGCCCATGCTTCGTTGGTGAAACAGACAGGACACTATTACCTTTAAAAACTATAGCATATTCAAACGATTGAATAAAATTAACACCCATACTATTTTTAGAATTTGAGAGAGAATAATACTAATCAAAGAACAATATTGTTGATATATGTAACTAAAACCAAATTTTGTGTTTAGTCTATGGAAACCCTTTTCTATAAATCTTAAATTAACCTGATTTAAAATTAGATTAATAATTTATTATTAGTCTTAAAAAGTTATTTTATTTTATTTTTTTCTTATATAACTCACATTGCATAGCAAACTAACAGGCAAAAATAATGTTGATTTCTCAATGGTTTAAGACAAAACATAGCAAGTGTTTAATTTGTGCAGAACAATATATTCGTAGGAATGTTTCATTATCAACTATTTTAGAACATAAATATATAATAATAAATAAACAATAAATTACAGTTTTCAGAATGCTAAAATTATCGTCATATGGAAATACTGATCTTTATGGATAAGTTTATAACTGGAATAATGAGGAGCGTTCAGGATTTTAGATTGCAAGGATTGGATGATTCAGTGAAGCCTCAAAGCTCATATATTTTGAATTAACTTTTTTTTCGAACACCTCAGATTGGTTGGTTAGACAACTGGAAAACTGGAGGGTAGGTTTGTGGATGGAGTTCATTAAAAAAAAAAAAAAAAAAATATATATATATATATATATATATATATATATGTAATTTTTCTTGAAATAATTCAATATTATTAAATATATTATTTTATTTTTGAAGAGAAAAGATTTGACCCAGTCGGGATTCGAACCCGAGTATTTTCTCTTCAAAAATAAAATAATATATTTAATAATATTGAATTATTTCAAGAAAAATTACATATATACATACCGGTGACGGATTGTCAATAGATCCAAAGTTAAATGTAATGTTCAATATGAACATTCATCCCCGAAATCACATCGCGATTTGCGAGTGCCCGGGGGTTATGGATCACTGAAGAGGGAAGATTTGCCTAGTTCGGATACGACCCCGGTGGCCTAGTTGGATAAGGCGCCACGCTAGAGAGGTGGAAACTCGGGTTCGAATCCCGACTGGGTCAAATCTTTTCTCTTCAAAAATAAAATAATATATATGTATATATATATATATATATATATATATATATATATATATATATATCGTACGGGCTACTCCAGCAATATAAGATCATTGCCAATCAGTTTATTTGTGACATAACGTGAGGCCTGTAATTTTTTTTTAATTTATTTTTTATTTTTATTTTTTTATTTATTTATTTATTTATTTTTTTTTTATGGAAGGATTGATAAGGAAACAATTCGATGGTTTGATTAAAGAATATATTTTACACCATAAATAGATCAATATTTAACTAATTTAATTATATTTTTAAAAAATTAAATAAGTAAATACAGATAAGTTGATTAATTTTTAAACGTTGAAACAATTAAATATGTGATTTTTTTTTTTTTTTTTTTTTCTTTCAGATTTTAATTCACACCTGTTATTAGGGTAACAATCAGTGAATGTGATGAAATTGAATACTACAGGCCTTGTATGCGTGTGGGAGACTAGCACTCAATAGTAACTCCTCCTGGGATGGATTAGAGATTTATTTGAGCAAATCTCTCATCCAGCTTCTTTTAAGCCTTCTGAGAGTATTTCCAGGTATGTCAGTCGTGGCCATGTCATTAATGAGTATGTTGTTATGTCCATGAAGTCTGTCATGAAATCGTCTATAAAGGTCATGTATATGTTCCTTAACTGTGGGTATTTCTAAATCAGTGTGAAGTGTGTGGTTTGAAACGTACCAAGGTGATTTCGTGATTAGTCAGAGTAATTTCGATTGGAATATTTGTATTTTTTTTAAGGTGTGAATTTAACATCATAACTGATATACAAAAATATAACAATTACAAATTTTGAATTTACTTTTCTCGAACTAGGTCGCAATGACAGTTATGAGACCTATTTGGACATATGGAGTTGAGCTTTGATGGAGGCTCCATCAAGGTTCTTCACATGTGGTTATTGACAAGTCATTGTAATAATTTCCTCAAATTTTCTTATTGTACACATATTTATACGGTTGTAAATATCAATAGTTTTTAAAAAACTTTTTTTGAACACAGTTTATAAATAGCTGGTTCCTCAGCTTATTGTATACAGTAAAATCATTCCTGTATAATTAAAATGATTTTGTTTTTACTTCTCTACAGAACAGAACGTACTGAGACCACCCCCTTATCAGGTGTCCAGACGGAGTTAGGGGAACCGCAAGGAAATGTTAGTAGGGCAGGATGTCATAGGATAATGATGAAGTTAATATGATAAAATTTATTTGGATTTAAGAAAAAGTTAAATATTTATTTTAAGAGATAAACATTTATTTCGATTCGGATAGAATCAAATGCAGAGGGATATAATAGAATATATAATTTATAGGAGCAAATATGAGTAACGGACGAGGAGACTATAGAACGGTCGAAGCGTGGAGGGGTACGCAGCTGTCCTAGGAACAGATGTGCCAAGTTGGGCTCATGGCACAGCCCTCACGCTGCGATCATACAATGCTTCTATACATTATTCCATATTAACACACTTGTTCCATGTGCAAGGTAGTCGCAACCCTACCCCAAACAAAAAAAAAAAAATGTTAAATTTCATTTAGATATATATCGATTCAAAAAATCGATCCTACATAAAATCGATTCTTGAGAAAAATATCTGTGTCGAGAACCAATGTTCAAAAGTTGATTCCTATGTATCGATCGATTCAGCTGAGGTTCAGTATGAACACAATAACTTATGGAAGCATAGCATAATTTTGGTAGTTTCGTGATATCTAATTTTGATTTTATCCTTACAGTTTAATATTTTTTTAATCCATTTATTAAATAACAAACTATATACATCAAATGAATATGTTGATAATGATCACAATAACATGTCAAAACTTGAAAAGAACTACTCATCACTAGCACTTCAATAACAATTCTATACTAGAAGGTCTCTAGGCCATCTTGTTTTCAGACGCCTCGGAGGATTATCGGGATTGGATTAAAAAGAAAGTTGAAAGTGTGGTTACACTTTAATTTCAATTCAAAAATAAATAAATAAAAACTCTGTGCCACTAAAGAATGCTACTTGGATTCAGTACTTGATAAGAGTGTGAAAGGAAGAGATTTTTCCGAAATCCCAAGTTTATTTATTTTATACGCCAATTAAAGACACCCACTTTAAAATACACCAAACCAAGATCGTGTCAATAATTATCTCATCATTGATTAAACTATATTGTTCCTATATTAGAAAAAGATTATTTTCTAAGATTCTAAATGATTTTTTTTAACTTTTAGAGTAGTATAAGGAAAAGAAAGAGAATAATTGAGGCATAGAATTCCAAAAACAGCCAAGTGCTATTTTCAGACATTTTTTTTTTTTTTTTAATAGTTTTTCCATTAGATTATCTTTAGGTGGAAGGTTTCTCCCAAAACTAATTAAATCACATTGAAAACGGTTATACAAAAAATAAGGCCTCTTCCTAATTTACCTTTATTTTCCAGCTGTGAAAAGTTTTTAAGAATGGATTTAGCTGGATTTGGAATTCTGCTCCTCAATTTAAAATTTAAAACTTTATATTCAAAGATTAATAAACGGTAAAAAGAAATAAACCTCATTATCTTCAGCTTGGTATCAACATCAGTTAACAGTTGATTTAAACTCCAACTTACCTGTAACAAAAAAATAAAATAAATTAAAATAAATCCAAAATCATAAAAATTAGTCAATCCTAATAATTTACAAAATTCATAATTATTATGCGGGAGAAGATAGTTCAAGATGCAGTTGAAAAAACAAAGAAACATTGAGTAAAATATTTTTATCGTGCCAACGTTTCGGTTTACTTTTTAAGCCTTCACTAGGGATAAAGAACAAAAAAATACGTACGGATAGATGTAATTCAATTTAAAAAAAAACAAACAGATTTGGTTCAAAATTATAGACAGTACCCTGAACTATCTTCTCCACCATTCATGATTTATTAAAATACACCATACATATAACTGAATATGATAATAAATTATATTAATAGCAGTTTATTTTAATTATATCACAATTATAAGTTGGTAATTAACAATACAGGAATGATTGTTATATATATATTTTTCTAAAATACTATCATATATATCATTTAAGTACCAACAAATAACATTTTTTTTAAATAACTACGAAAATTTAACATAGTTTTTTTTTGTTTTTTTGTGAGCAATGAGAATTATTAATTGCTTAATAATATTTTAATTTCTGTAATGTAGCACGAGGAATATAAACAACTATAACTAGATATAGTACACAGGAAACAGGCGGTTGTCATAGAGCACGGGAATAGCGGAAGCTAGGAGCGGTCCCAGCTTGCCGGTCACATCCGATGTCTGGGTCAATGTCACTGCCATTGTGATCTATATTTATATCATCACTCCTCGCATACAATGTATTTAGGAATGTATAGAAATGTAAAAACATACTTTCTGTTGCTAATAAAAAACTCTGTTAATATTATTATAGTGTATTGTCAATCAATGTAAAAGTGTATAAGTAGTTCTTCCTCACACTTATCATATTTTTACCAAGTCATACATTCCGCTGATTAGTTATTTTGATTTTTGACATGAGTGGATAAATAATTAAAGTTTTAAAAAAAAATAGTATCCTCAAGATAATGTTTAATAATACAGGTTCTCTAATACATTTACTTCTTTAAAATCCGATCGTTTCTTTGTAGTAGTGTTTTATTTTTAAGGTTATTTTCAAACCTGTTTTCGGTATCGAGAATCGAGGATTGGATTTCTGGTATCGATATAGATATTATATCGAGAATCGAAATATGTATATACGAAACCTCTAGTCAACCGAAACATTGCTGAAACTAATGCAATAGTCTGATGCAATGACTTTCGAGTTGATATCGAGCAAAAGATATTATTTACTTATATTAATAATAATATTTCAAGGCTTCGTATTAATAAGATTATGCACGTGTCTTAAAATACAAGCTGACCCGGCAATGCTTTCCTGATATTGGAAAATATTAACTTTATAGGTTAAATGAACACAGATAAAAGATTGATATTGATTGATGTATTTAGGTAAAATAGGATAATTACCAATACGTTTCATGGTTTTGTTTTGAATCATCATCAAGATCATAGGAAATACAGGAACTATAGGCAAGTTGCACTTATACATCTATGTTATACTTTTTAGAGTAAGTAATATATATGATATGACTGTTTACATTTAAACCTCGAAAAACGTTTAGGAAATTCCGTCCCTAGGGCAAATTCGGAATAAAAAAAAAAAATAAATAAAACGCAATTTATTGATTTGTTATTTCTACTAGACAAAGGTTCAAACTTCCGATTTACTACAAAAGACTCATTTACATGACAATTATAATATTTATTTTTTTGTTTTATTTATTATTTAAAATACTACTTGATTTTATATAATTAATACTCTAAATAATTATAAACATGATTTTTTTTTTTCTTCTTTTCCTTATATGGTATCCCCATATAAGGACCGTTTATTTGTATATTAACATGTTCCATGCCTTACAGGCATACTACATGTTTTACAATGTTATTAAAAGTTAACATGATTAGTTTAGCATAACGTACATAACGTAGTAATATAACAAAAATATTTAAACAAAATCACAAAAAAAAAATAAAATAAATAACAAAAACAAAACAAAAGCCTACAAGAAACTACCTTCGCTGCCCATCACTTGTCAGTTTGTCAAAGTCGATCTTTCGTATAAATGTGAGTAAGTCAGTCTTAAATTTAGAGAACAAATTTTGTTCTGTCTCTGGCCATGTTCCATGTTTGACAATAATATTTTTTACTAGATTAAACCTGGGTCTTTCAAATGCTTTACATTCATGAAGTACATGTCTAAAATTTTGAGTCTGTCCGTCTTATTTAAAAATGACTTATTTTCATGACTGTGATTAGACCTATATGCAGCTTTGGGGCTCCACTAAAGCATATAATTCATCTCGTATCCAATCCTTACAATCCAAAAATTCTTCAAAAAATCCTCAATGCTCCTTACTTTGTCACAAACAAACTGATCCATAAAGATCTTAATGTTCCATATGTTGCTGATTTAGCCCAATCCAGATACCTTTCCTTTCATAGTAAACTACATAACCACTCAAATCTCTCAACTTGCTTCGCATTCTATTCCTCGTAATCCTCCGAGGCGTCTGAAAAGAAGATGGCCTCGAAACTTTCGACTATAGAACTTTTATTAAAGTCCCACAAATGGGTGGTTGCTTTACAAGTTACTGTCATATTACTGTATTAATTTTTGTTGATCCTGCTGCTCATGGTTCCCTCCCCACTTCCATCGCCCCACCACCCCTCGCTGGGACATCTTCAAAATAAACCCCTTTCGTTTGAAATTTTCTATTCTACCGATAGAGCTTGGCTTCTTCTTTCGGATTCAGAGAAATGAACCACACAAGGTTTTACTGAATATGTAATTAAATGCTTTTTTCGCTATTTATTCAAAAGCTAATGGATCTGTCATAAGAGTTGTTTACTCCATTTTTCTCGGAACCATTGTAATTGGAAACTTTTCGCTCAAATTTGCACTACACTTGAGCTAAATTTATTCCAAAAATAAAATAAAAATTTTTGATTGAATAAAACTATTTTAAAAGTATATATATTTTTATTGAGTACACTTAGCTAAAACCTTCTTAATATTATAGTACCTATAAAACGTTAATTATAAAATAAGAGGAGGTTAACAGTTCGAAGTCACAAGAAGAAGTGGAACGAAAATGCATGGTAAATAGGTACTAGGTTAGTCAAACTGAAGTGGAACGGAACGAAAACTGAAACTGGTTCCAATAGTGGAACGGATACTAATGATCAGCGTGTCAAAAAGCTATATTTTTGAGGGTGAAAAAAAAAACGTTACAACAAAAAGACATATCTATCCATGTCAAAAAATACTCAAATAAAGAAATATAACATTTGGAAATAATATCAAGTCAATCCATAGACTACTCTGGGAATTTTGTAAAAACTAAACATACCGAAACTTTGTATCACATAAAATTTGTAACATTTTATGAATATTAAAATATTCTAAAGCTACAGAAGAAGTGTATTCGAATACTTGGTTCAAAGTTATCATGATCGAATTTATTGAAACCGACGACCTAGTTTCTTGAGATTGGTGATTTCCATAGTAACTAGAAGAGACAACATCCATTGGAAGAGCTATATCGTCCAAGTTCTTAGTGAACTGTCGGAGTGAAACAGGTCGGGTCGTTCGGGGACAAGAGGCGGCGTTGGATGGACAGTGGTGTCCCATCGACCCGATAGGCAAATACAGGGCTCTTCTACCGCGCTCTACGGCTGTCATCCTATTACATGTCATGGTATAATTCATTTTTTTAGGAATAGGTGAATTATTGGACACTTCTATTAGTATTTTTAATTTGAAAAAAAAAAAAACATATAAAAATTCAAAACATCAACAATATGAAAGATTATATTAATTTTAAAAATGTAAGCCAAATATCAAACATGTTGATACTTACACCTAAGCAACGCGGAAGGGCTTCTTGAAGCATTTGATTCACAGGATAAACTGAAGAGCAATAAAAACAGAACTCAATAATTAGATGAATAGAGAATTCTTTAGGTTTTCCCTATGAGCAGTCGTTTTTTCTGTTACTATTAGAACTAATTTGTCCTATGATATTCCAGTATATATTTTTTTTCTTTATTTCTTATATAATTAGCATTTACAATTCACAAAATTATATGCTGTACCAAAAAAATAAACCAGACTCAACTTAAAATATAATACTAATATTTAACTTAAATATATGTGATGTAATCATAATTTACAATGAAAGAAAAATATACAAAAAAAAAAAAAACTTTCAACAAATAAACAGAAAAATATAACATCCTAGTAATAAAATAAACAAAAATTGTGACTATACATTCTTAAATATCTACCTAGAGCTCCATTTGGACATAGGATTAACTTAGAATCCACATACTAGACTAAAACGACAAGAAACTGCCCGTCTTTACAGACTACTTCAACATTTACTAGACAAACGTTCAAAGCTCCCAATTAATTACAAAAGACTCATATACATTACTGTGATTAGACCTATTTGGACGTACGGAGTTGAGGTTTGGGTCTTCACAAAACTATCCAATGCCTCTAGTATCCAATCATTACAATCCAAAATCTTTCGTAACCCCTCAATGCTCCTTACTTTGTCGCAAACAAACTTATCCATAAAGATATTAATGTTCCATATGTTGCTGATTTAGCACAAACCAGATACCTATCCTTTCATAGTAAGCTCCATAACCATTCAAATTCATTAGTAATACAACTTGCTTTTCATCCTATTCCATATAATACTCTGAAGTCCTATCAATCGGTAGATGCTTTACGAGCAAATGAGCATTATCTTCAAGTTTACTTGATGTGTTTTTATTTTACTGTATACAATTATAAGTTTCAATAAACAGCTAAAAAATGTGTATTTACGATTAATAAGAAATACCCAATAATATGGTCATGATTATAAACAGAAAATCTATATGCTGGACTACAAGGATTGATAAAATTGTTTTCCCTAAAATATGAAAACCATTGAATCAACTAAGTACAAATATTTTATTAGCTTTTAATGTTTTATATGTACTGTGGTTTAAATATATAAAGTTTTCAATAATAATAAAATGAAAATCAAACAGTTCTAATCTCTCGGATTAGTCCAATAATCAAGTTTTTGTTTGAGTTAGGTGTTTCCCCTTTTGTTTACTCTGATATTAAACTAGGATAAAACGTAACTCTCTACATTATCCCTTCACCTTTTAAAGGAGGAACAATCGTTAAAAGTTTAAGGTTGTATTATCAATTAGTTAAACGTAATTAAAAGTTTACGAGCCATAATCGAGGGGAGTTAGTTATGGCCATGGAAGAGAAAAAATAGTTTTATATAGCTCTCACATTTAGCGCTTAGCTTTCAAAAGTCTGAAAACTTCAAATATGACTGGGTGGGTGTATATATTCTTGAACAAATATAAAATGTATTTATATTTATGGCAACATGGCTATTTCTAGGAGATAAGTTTATAGAGCTATAAACCTGCTACTATTAATGAGTACTTGGAGTTAAGTAGACGAACAACTCACAAAATAAAGATGGGGCATAACCTAGGCGTTTTATTACTTTAACACATTAAATTCTAATTATATGCATCCAAGGCTAACTGTCTGAATTATCAAAATAAACTTCTTTCATAAAATAAATAAATAAAGGCTTAGCAAACCCGAAGGTTCGATGCCGACACCACCAACCGTTGACCACAGACCTCTCCCCAACACACTCCCCCAAAACCCTAAACTTTACAAGTAATTCTCATATTATTATTCTCCCACACATATACTAGATGTATATGTTCTATGAAGTTGTAAATAGCAATAAAAAGACGGGAAAAAAATATTATTATTTAACTGGTGTGTTAGTTTCACTAGCGATTTTTTTTATTTATGGTCATTTTCATTAAAATGGATAGCGAAGTTGGAATTCTTCGCCTTATTATCTATGCACTAATATGTCCTTTTAATCTTTGATTAACTGATCGTCGATTTTATTCAGTGTTTTTGTCTTCACAGACATTACTTTTTAGCTCATAAACACCGTTAATTTAATTATTTATTTATTTTTGGAAAGGGGCTATTTAGTTATTATGTTTACATTTAATTAGTATTGGTCCTCTGTACTACCAAAACACTTACCTCAAGCAATGATGAGATATGCTGACCTACCTTAATATCCAATCATGAGATATCCGCCCGTTGATTCTGCACTGATGATTATTTTACGGATTTGTATTTCACCAATCTCATTAAAAAAAAAATGTTTGATATAAACAAAATCTCTGATTAAAATGCCCATTATACAATTTTAAAGTATTGTAAATATATCATTCTTTTAATTTTTATAAAAATATTCTCGTAGACATACATATGATGTTTTACGGTTTCTAAAGATATATTTATGTATTTAATGTAAATCCTAAATTTTCTCGATCCCATTATGAAACTATTTTCCTATATACTACTACTAAGTTACAACAATCATTTATTCTCATGTGATCTTGATGACCATCCCTTTTTAGTATAGAAATTTGCCGAAGAGAAAACGCCCCCTCCTACCTGCTATAACTCTCTTCTTTGGAAAATTCAAAAGCTTGACATAATTCCAGTATCGAAAAGTGCTTATCGTCATGCGTCATTTGTTAGCTACTTAGTATAGCCTGAAGATGCCGCGGTCGAAAGGTTAGCGTTGATGGATCGCCTATTCTATTGGCAGCCCTGCTTCGGGCCCAGTGTTACCACACGACTCGATCTGTGTCATATAGTAGTATGATTCATTACTTCTGAAGATTGTAAACACCCCCACACCTAAAATTTGATATTGTTTTGCATTATATAGACATTATTTATATTTGTTTTTTTAATAATATACTTTATAAACTCAATAATCACACATTTTTGTAATTAATAATATTCAAAATAACATGAACAGTGTATAAAAGATCGGGCAAGAATATATATATATATATATATATATATATATATATATATATATATATATATATATATATATATATATTATATACAATTTATAAAATATATAAGTAGCACTTAAATAAAAGTGCTGTATTGAGCTTCGATGAGTAATGGAGAATCAAATGGAACACAAGTTGGCAGAATAGTGGGTTCGAGTTGGTATACCAGCATACCAAGCATACCGTGGAAGGATAGATTTTTTGGTTTTGGACACATCAGAAACATTTGGTACGATGAGATCAATATATATAAATTTATTTCTGAATAATGAGAACTGGCGGATATGCTATTGATATCTACAAGTAACATTAGCATGATTATGAGAACAATATAGTCGCCAAAATAAGTTGTAATTTTATTGACTAAACCTCAAGAAACTTATTAAACATCTAATAGTAACAGTCAGGATATTTTAGGTCTCAAAATCTAATAAGAGGAAATTTTATATGTTAAGGCCAAGGAACAGAGGTGAAAATAATAATCAAGCACAAAAATTTCCACAAATGATATCTGCTGCTGAGATAGATGTACTGAATGAAACTTGCCTTGTT
Source organism: Euschistus heros (assembly GCA_003667255.2). Taxonomy (NCBI): domain Eukaryota; kingdom Metazoa; phylum Arthropoda; class Insecta; order Hemiptera; family Pentatomidae; genus Euschistus; species Euschistus heros. Next base: position 152,313 of record RCWM02000152.1, on the reverse strand, counting down.
CTGTCGTCTCTAAAATTAGCCACTATTTAGTGTGGGGGTGGTTAGTGGGGAAAAATAAGATACAAGTTATTCCGATAGTTGACATAATCGACATAAAACGATAAACTGAGCAAACTTCTATCTAACTAAGTATATGTATCTATTTGTAAATATGGAAGTATGTGTATGTAAGTATATGTATACTGTTTAATTTATAATAAACTACATTTAAATTATAAACATTAAAAATGCATAAGATAATTTTGTTTCTATTTAAATTATGAAACAAATTAACTGAAAAGGTAAAATACACATGAATATCCATGAAACGCGTTAGAAATATTTAAAATAAAATTCCATTAAAAAAAAAAAAAAAATCATGATATATTCATCGTAATATCGTTATTTTAGGTCACCGATATCGTGTTTCTTTACTCAGAACTCAAAAAATTGTCGATATGGATTATCGATATTTTATCACTAGTTATAATCAATACCGAAGAATAGTTTTTAAAGGGAATATCGTAACTTAAACAGTTTAGTGGAATCCCTTAACCGATTCAAACTTAAGTTTAACTAGTTAACAGGTCGTAATGTACGCTATTTCCTTCAACTTTAGTAGAGCTACGTGTTTTAGAGCTGTAGTTCTAAAGGGCAAAAACATTAAAAAGCAATTAATATTATATTTTACTTTTAAGTATTATTTTTATATTTAACTGTAAGGAAAAAGGAAAATCTTTTTTTACGAACTACAAAGAAAATTCTAAATCAGATAAACTGATGAAAAGAGATCCATGCTCCAAAGTTAAAAGATTAAGTCGAAAAAATTCTTAATTTTATTCTTTATAGACACTGTTTAGTAAAACAGCTGGTAATATGGACACAGATGAGGAGACAATGTGAAAATGATCACAGATAAATAGAAGCCTTAAGATGGAACATGTAGCAACATATATTAAATATAATAGAAGTTATGCCAAAAAAGATTTAAATAATTTATTAAACCTTCCTCAGCATAACATGTTATTAATTAATTTTATTCTTTTTATTACACAACACAAGCTTACACATCAACACTACTCACAACTACCAATATAAGAATATTGCTTTAATATCGATATGGTTCTTATATCGATACTTCTATCCCCTGAGAGAACAAGATACCTCAACGAATCAGTTCCTCCGATCCCCCCCCCCCCCTCAGCCTACGTGCTCGAAAATAAATATAGCTTACTTCATATTCAGACGGTGTCTCTATCTGGCTGAATAAGAGGGCAATCTCAAGTTGGGAAATAAAATTCAGTAAAAATATTATTAATTTAAAAAAAAAAATATTTATTGATATTTCCTTATATATACAATAAGTAAAATTGAGGAAATTATTACAATGAGTTGTCAATAACATGTAAAGAACCACTCACTAGTAGTATTTCAATAAAAAAAATTCCATATAAGAAGGTCTCTCGGCCATCTTATTTTCAGATAGGGAAGCAAGTTGAGAGATTAGTGGGTTAGAATAGTTATGGAGCTTACTATGAAAGGATGGGTATCTGGTTTAGGCTAAATCAGCAACATATGGAACATTAAGGCCTCTATGGATAAGTTTATTTGTGTCGAAGTAAAGAGATTTAAGGATTACGGATTGCAAGGATTGGATACGAGATGAATTATGTGGTTCGGTGGAGCCCCAAAGCTCCACTCCATATGTCCAAATAGGTCTGATAACTGTCATGTAACTGAGCCTCTTGTAATTAATCGGAAGGTTTGAACGTTTGTCTGGTAAATGTTGAAGAAATAGAAAACGAAGAGCAGTTTCCTGTCGTTTGAGTCTTGTATCAATATATTTAAAAATAAATATACTTTTTCTAACATCCATAGATTATTATTAATAATTTTATCAATTTATTTATTTTTTTTATTACAATCTGTCTCGATCGAGGGCAATAAATAGTAGGGATGTCCATGAATCCAATAATAATCGACAGCGCAAAAGGAACCGTCAAATGAGATTAAAAACAAAAAAACCTGCTTGTTGACTTCATTTTCACTAACACGTCAAACTTTCCAATCTCCCAAAACCAACGGAAAGTGCATGGACATCTAAATTTCCTGATTCCACTTATTAGGTTAAAGCAGTTTCCTGTCGTTTGAGTCTTATATCAATTTATTTAAAAATAAATATACTTTTTCTAACATCCATAGATTATTATTAATAATTTTATCAATTTATTTATTTCTTTTATTACAATCTGTCTCGATCGAGGGCAATAAATAGTAGGGATGTCCATGAATCCAATAATAATCGACAGCGCAAAAGGAACCGTCAAATGAGATTAAAAACAAAAAAACCTGCTTGTTGACTTCATTTTCACTAACACGTCAAACTTTCCAATCTCCCAAAACCAACGGAAAGTGCATGGACATCTAAATTTCCTGATTCCACTTATTAGGTTACTAATAAACTAATCCAGAGTGACCTAAATTTCCCATATGTTGTAGAACTTAGATACCTAATACAAATAATACACCTAAACATTTTGGTGAATTTAGCTACCAAGGATTCCATCTGGCAAACGCCTTAATTGGATTCCACATTTAAAACTCAAACGACTCGTAATTTTCGATTATTTCAACATTTACAAGCCAGAGGGTCAAAGCTTTCAATTTATAATTAAAATGGCAGTAATTAGACCTGTTGGGACATACGGGGCATACTGATGAACTGTTTCATTAGATTTATCTTCGGGATCCCCAGGCGGTTACACGTTACTTGCCGATATTCTGAGCTTGGGTGGCTATTTCCTGAATTCCGACGGCAATACTTTCTGGGTACTTTCAAATTCCAATGTCTAAAAACCAAAAACCCTTCCTATATTCTTAATTTATTAACTCTGCGTTCTTCTATCCACCTCCTAAACACTAGATCCCAACCTTGAAAAATCCTCCATCATTCGTGCTACCTCCTTCCTGGAATTCCCTACCCACTTCTAATCATAAAGCAGCTCCCATTACTTCCTTTAAAAATAATTTATTCCTGTACCTTTTAGACAATCAATCTTCCGCAAATATGTCAATAATCAAATAAATACTTAGAATTACTTTTTTTTTCTCTCTTTTCTTCTTCTTTCTTTTATATGTTCATACATATTCGATTGTTTTTTATGTTATAATTATTATTTCATATATTTATTTATTTTTATTTAATTCTAATTTTTTTCCTGTAAAAAATGTATGCTGTAATTACTGAAGCATCTAATATGTAAATAATAGGCCAGACAATTGTACTTTTAACTGTGCATTATTTTTATTCCTAGGGGACAGTAAGTCCCAGAATAAAGTTTATTTTTTTTCAATTCATTTAATTGAATTTGAATTGAACTGTGGGAATCCAAATAACCATCCGATCCACGTATATCTGATATGCCCTTAAATGCCCCTTGTTAAGTCGCAAATAATGTAATCCATAATCACCTTAATTTTCGATATGCTGCTAGTTTGTTCTGGACCAGATATCTACTATTTCATAATAATATACCCACTCAAATTCACTTATATCTCAACTCCCTATTTGGTTTAGGATATTATCCACAGTCCTATGAAGCCTCTGAAATTAAAACGATCTCGAAACCTTTTAATACAGGACTTTCATTGAAAAGTTTTTCTAAATGTGTGAGTCATGTCAAATGATTCGTTATCAAACTTATTTAATAGATATATTTTGTAAGAAAGCCGTAAAATTCATTACTGAGATTAACCAAAATAAAATATCGCAAGCTTTAATCCTACTCCTAACCTTAATTTCCAGCAACCTACCTAAAATCATGTAAATTAAGATACAATTTGAGATTTCCCTACTGATAACAACAATTAACAAACTGGGAAAAATTGAACTAACGACAAATATTCGAATCAGATCAATCATTCAGCCGATAGTTGATTTGGTATTTTATCCTCAAAACTATAAAATATCTGTTTAAAAATATTTTTAAAGTAATGCCACTTACATTGAGATTGACAATCTCAATAGAAGTGGCAATTAATTCATCAATCCTAATTGTATTGATCCTTCTATACCATCATGCGTACCTCAAGTAATGTCACTTACGTTTATACCTTTTTACCATAGAGACATTAAAGGTAGATTCTATGTCAACAGCACTAATGCTCTCTGAGGGTCTCGTCTATAATTACGTGATCAGTTGAATCGGAGGTGTCAACATGCTGAACAGCCACTGTAGACATTTGCATTAGTAAACACGAAACTCCAGCCATCACCCCCTTGATTTCTACCATTTAGCGAAGAGGTAAACACATTATTACATTTATTAAAAAGATGAGAGAGACATTTATCAAAACTAAATTTGATACAATAGTAACTTTTCTACGGTCACCAATAATGTAATGTCAATTATGTAGCAATTACTCGACAATCTTTGTACTTCTCTCGTTTTCCCTACTCTTACTGTAAGGAATAACTAGTGAGCTCGAAATGAGACGTAAGAGACTAATAAACCGTTTTATTAGATTTATTTTCGGGATCCCGAAACGTTCTCATATCTCACCGGTATTCCGAAATTGGGAGGCTTTACCTTAATTTCCGATGTAAATACTTGCTACGTGTATTTTTTTAGTTAATACTTATTGATGTTTACATCCGTATAGATATATAAAATAAGGCAATTTGAGGAAATTATAACAACTTGTCAATAACATGTGAAGAACCACCATAATAAAAGATCTACATTAGAAGGTCCCTCAGTCCTCTTCTTTTTTAGACATCTCGGAGGAATTAAGTGAGAAGCAAGTTAGGAAACTAGTGGATTTGAGTATATTTCAATCCTTACATATAAAAACACACCTATATTCATGAGCTCCTTACTCTGCGCTCCTCCATCCACATCTTAAATACAAGAACCCAACTCTATACAAATCAACTAATGAGGCTGATCATTAAGAAAAAAGAAAAAAAAAGAAAAGTTGCTGTTACTCCTTTTAACAGTTACTTTTCGGCAACCAGTTACTGTCTAACCGGCTCACATTCGACATTCGAAATTATAACTCAATTTTCCCTTTATTCCACATACTAACTTTTCGTAGCACCACATAGATGTTTTCGAGCATTTAAAATTCCCGGGGACCGGAAACTACGGTCCGCTTTTTTAGCAAAAGCAATCACAGAATGTTCATTTATTATTCTGTCACTTTTAAACATAAAATAAATACTTTATACTCATATATTGTTTATCCATATAACTTCATATATTATTTTTAAACAGTAACTGGTTACCAAAAAGTACCTGTTAAAAGGAGCAAGCCACCTCTTCGCAAATAATATCAAATAAAAATACAGCTTGTGTGATGTAAAGACAATTAATTTAAGCAAAACTACTTAAATCGCCTATCAGTTCTACAGAGCGTTGTACACCAAACTGTTCCAAGATCTTTTAATAATCAGCTCATTCATATTGTTCCAACTTCATTCTTGAATGAAGGGAACCAAAGTTGAGTTAATTCATTGATAGAGAGACAGTAGGAGGTTGGAGGTAGGGAGGGTATCCATCAATGAGACAAAGCGGCCGGTATCGTCGGCAGCGTCATTGTTGCCGCTCCGTCAGTGTTGTCTCTTCCCGCTCTGTTATTCAACATGTTGTTTAGTCAACTTTGTACTTTTAGCTCTATATAGCTATGTTCCATGAATTGAAAAGTCAGAGAATCATGAACGACTAAGTCTAAAGAATTTTATAAAAAAAAATAAATATCGATTATGGAAACTCAAATTTAATTAATTAAAAAAAAATAGCAAAAACAAAGAACATGGGAAATTGAAATTTAAAAAAAAATAAGGTACCCTCACAGAAGCGGGGCTCCAGGCCCTTCACGCGCCCAGAATACCTTTTATAGATTCTAACCTTGTTCCGATTTATTTCGATGTTCTAGTCGCTTCTTTTGAAGTGAAAGGTTAAAGGTTGAAGTGATAAAAACAGAATTAAAATAATGCTGGATCACAAGTAATGTTAACTTTTAATAAACTCTCTAATGTTAGGGAAGTGTAAATAACAAATTATAAATATATACAACACAGAATCCTTTTTGAAAGTTATGATGTCAATTTCTGCTAGATTTTCTCAAGGGAAGTGGAAATAAGAAAATATGAAACTTTTAATATACTTTCTCACATTTATTTTTAGATCGATGTGTTTTATCGAATTTATAATACAATCTGTCTCACTTTAGGGCAATAAGTAATATGGACGACAATCAATTCACAAAATGTGTAAAATGAAAATTTATCACTTAAATTGATATAGCAAATATAAATATATAAAACACCAAATCAATGTAAAAATTAATCTTCATAAGTTTTGTAACACTGTACACATTACATACGAGAAAATAAGAAAACATCAATTTAAAAAAAACACTAAATCCATTATGAAACTCATGCTGTTAACTTCTGTTTCACCTTTTTACATTTTAGAAGGCTAAATATCAATATAACACACTAAACTACATAATCCAAGTAAAACTGTAGAAGTGAATGTTTACATGTGAGCTTATAGGAAAGAGCTATCGATAAATGTAAATTCGAAGTGAAGCGTAAGAATCGAACTGTTCGGTGTTACGCTGGTCAGGCCAGTCTGGTGGAGCCCCGCTTCTGTAAGGGTACCACAATTAACATTAATTTAAAAATGTATGTTCCATTACTTCAGTAACTCATGATGGTATTGAAGGATCAGTACAATTAGGACTGATGAATTATTTGCCACTTCTGTTTGAATTTTTTTTTTTTTTTTTGTATCAGAACAAAAATGTAATATTAGGGGGAGCTAAATACACTAAAAAACTGAACGATCTATAAATCAAAGATAAACAGAACATAGAAAAGCATAGAATAATAAGATGCAGAATTCCAACTTTGCTATCTATTCAAATGAAAATAATAACTTCGACAGACTCCGGAGTAATGCTAATACATACCTAAAATCTTCTCTCTAACCAAATATTAAAAAACTATTAGAAATATTAAAATCATTCTTTTGTTTATACTTTCGCAATGTTCTAAAACCAGATTACTTAAGCTTTCCACCCCCGGATCGCGCGGCTGCAATAAGGATAGGCAAAGAGGTCACTACATCAAATATTAAAACCTATTGAACAAATAAGGAGCCTTTCCTTTTAGGGATGCCCTTTGCCATCTTATCTCAACTATATCAAAACTTGTTAGCCGATGAAGCAATTAAAAATTTGATGGATTCGGCGGAGGCGGCACGGCTGGATCGATTTCGGTGCAATATTTATGTTTCGATCACGCTAGTCGTCGCTAGTTCGATCTCTCGATAGTCGTCGCCTCGACGGATGAAACAATACAAAGGTCTTCCCTCTGCGTCCTCCTTCATATCGTTGTATCACTGTGAGTGTGCTCTATTAATATCAGGAAGGAATGACAAAACAAAGCCAGATAGGTTAGTCATTAATAGGGCTGTGAATTATATGCAATGAAAACTGAAAAATATGCAAATATATTTGGTTAAATATGCAATTAAATACCTGAAATATGCAATTTTCTACGTTATTTAGAAAAATAAAAAAAATTGCAATACATACTTATACATAAGTACAGACTCCAGTTTAAGTAACCAATTGTGTTGAAAAGAGAAACAATTGGATTAAGATTATTAAAAAACAAAAAGTCAAGACGAATGTTAAAAAAAAAAAAAAAAAAACATGTATGGAAGGGTATGTCAGCTGGACATAAATCGGTATCGAAACCAGTATTTTCTGGTCCAGTGAAAATTAGTGTAACAGAAGATTTTTCAAATTTTGATTTCTTACCTTTGTTATATTGGTACTTTCCTGTTTTTATGCCCTGCGTTACTAAAAACTGTGCAGTAGTTAATACAACTTTCAAAAACAACACAGTATAGAACGTCCTACCAAACTTAAAAGTCTCAATAGAGAACTCAAAAACATTCTTTCCAATAAGATGTTTAGTCTTCGCCAGAGTGATTTTCGGCATTTTAGGAGTACATAAATAAACCACTCACGAATGATGCGTAAAAAATATGCATTTTTGGTAAAATATGCAAAATGAAAATAACTCGAATTGAGTCCAAATGCCTCAAAACTTATTCATTTTGATGATATTAGATGTTCTAGTTGGCTTGGAGAAATATGCAAATGCATATATTTCACAGACCTGGTCATTAGTAATTGGAAAGGAACATTAGCCACAAGATATTAAGAAATATAAATAGATTTTAATAAATAGAAGGTACAACATCGTACATTACCAAGAATCGAAAGTGAGAAACGATTCTGTTAAACACTGAATTTCTCCCCGACTGGGATAAACAACATATTATTTATTTAATTGTTAATTAAATAAAATAAACAGTTAATGCATATTGGAAATTAACAAAGTTAAGAGGAAATATGGGTCTCCAACGTGACTTTTTTTCATCCAAAGCAATGAAGCTCCTAAACGGTAGTTCCTAGTGAAAAATACTATTAGCGAATTTCCGAACCGAACTACACCAACAGAGCTAGAGGTTGCCAAAATGTTACGAGTACATTTTTAAGTGTGATTAACGTGATTTTTCTTTCAAACCATTATAGCTCCTAACCGATAGGGTCTAGCGACAAATGTTATTTAACAAAAATTATTCTCCACTAAATCTCTGAGCAGAAAATTTGTCAAATTTTCTATCCAAGCAACGCCAACAGAGCAAGAGCGTTACATTTTTGAAGGTGAAAAAACCTAACAAAAGAAAACTACTGAACCTCAGCCAAAGCCAAAAGACTAATAGTAGACCATTGAAATTGTTTATGGATACTAACACAGCATTTTTGCATATACAATTACGAAGTCTAGAAAAAAAAAAATTGTTTTTAGTCCTAATAATAATAAATATAAAATAGCCATACTATTTTATGTTTAAAATAATTATAATAATAACAATAAAATAATAAACAGGTAAAATTTACGGTCAGCAAACACAATCCATAAAGCCACTTGACAGTTAAAACCTTTATAGCCACTTGGACAAAGCAACAAGGCTTTGAATCAGCTTCAAACTTACACTAAATGTTTTGGAATGTCCGGAAAATGGTGTAAGCGTTCTTGTTCTGTTTGTATTACCCTTCTGGGTAGAAAATTGATTATATTTTAAAGATTTTTTTTTTTTTTTTTTTTTTTTTTTTTTTTTTTTTTTTTTTTTTTTTTTTTGTAATGGTGTCAATATTCCTCTCTTAAAAATATGGTTTTATATAAAAAAAAAAAAAAATTGTCTTAAGCGTTTCGCTATTTGGCAACAATATAAGCCTTTTACATAACTTTACACGTGATCATTTTACCAGGACCTAAAGACCATATATATAGAAATTTTATTTGTAACACTGTAAATTTTTTTTTTTTTTAAACTCCGAAGTTTTCTAAAAAGAAAATCGAATAAGATTTCCAATAAAATATAAGTTCAGACTGTATTAGATTTTCCATATGAAAATAACTCGCAGGCTTGAATGAGAAATAAGTAGGGACTGATTACTAAGTAGTGATCCTAAAGCACGCCATTCTGCCGCGAACTTCGCTCACAGCTTTCCTCGAAGTAGATGCTTAGTCCTGCCCTACATTCAGGCCTCAATCGTCGAAAGTTTGTCCCGGGAAAGTTCCCCATCCTTCGAGAGATCGATTAGTAAGACTTATGAAGATAATTAAATGTAATTGAAATGAATTGGCTTAGGTAACTCAGACATTTTCAGAAAGTTGATTGTATCAGTGAATAGACAATTTAACTTCTAAAGCCATTTTTTTTTTCTTTTTCTATACATAAAACCACCTCTGTTTAATAAGGGAGCTATATACAGGAAAACTTTAATAGTTTATTAAATAACCATACTTATTGTATTGTAATTATTATTTACAACGGAGTGACGACTCCCTATACTCCTCAAGTAATATTCGAGCTATAAGCCTTCAATTGTTCTTTTTAACTATTAGAACTAGAGATGAGACGGTACAAAAATTTTCGAATTTCGATATCGGTACCTATTCATACGAGAGCCAAAGAAACAAATGCAATCTATTAACAGAAATATTATATTAAACAAATTAACTATTTTTTTTCGCAACGCAGAAGTTAAATACAGTCAGGACTGAATCAACTGAGCCTTCTACTCCTAGAAGACACTCGATTGTCGAATAAGACATTAGACTATCTTTGTACGAACATTACTACAACGGGAAGAAACTTACTATTTCTCAAGAACTCGGTTGGAGAAGACTCATCAATATCTAGAAGGAAGAATCGATACATCGTTTGATTTGTTGGTTTTTAGACAATGGGGTGATCGTGCGGCGGTATATTCTTATAATTTACACATGTAGTAATGTTATTAATGTATATTATTATTGCATAGATAATAAGGATTATTTTGACATTAAATAGATATATGTATTATGCCAAAGAATCTACGTTATTTTCGCTCACTTTTTTAGTCATCTCGACCAAGAATCTGGTAATCCGAGCCTGCCCAAGTCGATTAATCGAGTCCCAAACGTAGTTAAATCGTAAACCGACTACTTAACCTTCTTTTTTCTCTAGTTCTATTGTGCCTTTCAGCGTAGAACTTGGCTTGCCTCGGCACACCTTTTCCATTCTTCTCAATCCATAACCATCCGTTTCATCTGGTTCATGAACCTTCCGCGTTCTCTCCCAGTTTTTCAATATATTCACAGTATGTGATTCGTGGCCTGCCAACGGGTTGTCTTCCTTCTGGTCTAGCTTCCATATACTTTTTTTACCCTTCTTTCCACCAGCATTCTACATATATGCCCGAACCACTTTAGCTGTCGTTCTTCCATCCTACTCTTTATAGATGGCGCCTTCAGATCCTCTCTAATGATCTCACTTCGGACACAATCCCTTCTTGCCTTTCCAGCCACTCTCCTAAGGAATCTCATTTCTGAAGTGGTGAGTCTTCTAATATTACTATCAGGGGCACCGCCAATGCTCTGATCCATACATGAGGACCGGTAGGAAAACTGTCTTGAAGACTACTAATTTTGTGTCCCGGGTTATCTCCAATTTGCCGATTATGGTATTATTAATCTGAAAGTAGACCCCATTTGCCTTGCTTACTCGGTTTCCAATTTCCTTCCCCTATCAGTCTATCAGTCCTACTTACCATAGTGCCCAGATATTGATAGGTGTCCACACACATTCCAATATCTCTACATTTCATAAAATTACCAATGATTACTCAACCAATAAACGTAATTGGACTTAACGACTTCTTCATGATAAGCGCCGAAATAATAAATTATAAAATATTTTATAAATTAAATTTCTTTTTTCTCTGGAAAAATTGAATATGAAACTAAGAGACAAAGAATCCTGGAGCTAGCCCAACGCACAGCCTGTATGCGAAGGATCATATATCCCCCACCAGTGGTCATGTACTTTCTTTGAAGGATTTCGAGCTTGTCTGCAATAGGACGGTTTTCACGAAGAGGGAGGGGTCTTTCTTGCCCAAAGCATTTATAGGCGTTCGCAGACAGGGCAGAGGGAGGGGGGGGAGGGCTATGAGTCAACGAGAGCAAACATTAAGGCTTCGCTGTAATTAGGTTGGTGTGGGGGAGGTCCAGATAAAGGATGACGTCATCTGGATCTGTGAGATCAGAAGGGGATAGGGGAGGCTTTTATCACAAGAGGAGTTCGCCATGGGAACTGGGGAGTGGGGGAGGGAGGAGAGAGGGGAATGGGGTGCAGGTGGCACTGAGCCTGTCTAGCGATAAGTAGAATAATAAAGGGGAGTATATGGGAAAGAGTACACGAAAATATATATAAGAAAACATGAGCAAGGCTATCCACTTATCTGAATATGAACAGAAATCCAGATTTAGGTTTGCCATCAAGGAGTTTAAATAAAAACATTGTTCATTCCATATAGCAGTAAAAAAAAAGATCAAATAAATTCCATAATAGAAGGGATTGTTAACGAAGGGGTTATGTAACAAAATTCAATTCTGGTTGTTTTTTTTTAACTTTCCATTAGCCGGAAAATGTTACATCGCCCCTTCATCTTCTTCAAATCTCTTCTTCTAGTTGTTTTGAAATATTCAGTTCTTGCTACTTAACACTTCTGCAAATAAATTTTTCATCCAATGAACTAGATTGTATTTTTTTTTAAAATGTTACACAACTCCTTCATCCACCAAAAACCTTTAGTTTAATTAAATATTTTATACATTATTATTCATAATATACTTTACTATTTTTCTATTGCATAATAATGCAGGTTTTCTTTTTCTCTTTAAAGTACCCCTTTGTGTAGTAAACTGTTTATATTTTTTATTGTTCCTCTCCTAAACAAAAACTTTTTTTTTTACGTTTATTTTTGTCCAATACATAATTGACAATCAGTAGATCGTGTTGAAATATAAATACAAACAAAAAATGACATGTTAGACATGAGGAGAGAGGCAAGAGAAGCAACACTTCCAGTCTCCTCCTGGTATTCTCCGACATAAGAGATGTGACCATTCCATCGATGTGTTTGTTTGCGAGCCCATTATAAATTTAAATAAATAAAAAATATATAATAAAAAGTTATTGAACTTTCGGATTTTACTAACTTGGAAATAAATTTCGGCCCTAAATCTGGGTCCTAACGGAAAAGCTTCGAAGTCGGATAACCGCATCCGAAATGAAATTTCTTAGGAGAGCAGCTGGAAAAACAAGACGAGACAGAGTCAGGAATAAACGCATTAGAGAGACGCTCAATATAAGTTCCATCCAGGATTTACTCGAGAAGAGACAGATTTACTTTCCACGATGGATATATTTCAGATATCTGTTAGATCTCCTCAGGTGAGTACCAATGTTTGATTTCTTGTCTTACATTTTTGAAAATTTTAATATAATCCATGTAACATAGTAGTGATTTGTTGAAAATTTTGTATGTTTTAGAACTGAATATGAATGTTTAGCAACCGAAACTAGAATACTAATGAAATAATCCCAATAGAAGTGGCAATTATTTCATCAATCCTAATAGCTTCCTTTTTTTGTTTATCGGGTCATAGTAAGGATGTAAGGGTCATAGCTTCAATTAGTTTGTTTCTGTGTGTTTGTGAATTTGGGTGGAATCTTTCGTAGTCAGTGTGTAAAGTTGTGTTGGCTACGTACCTAAGAGCTTAGTCTAAGATATTCAAAAGCCTAAAAACTCTTTGAATTAATTCTTTAATAAAAAATATTTTTATAAAGACGTATTTTAAAAAAATATATATTTTTATGTAGAAATAAATTGTCTTTGATACAAACCAGTGTGGGTTTTTGGACAAACGACTAATATGCTGTTATTATCAAACATTACAATCATTTTTCTGTAATATATTCTGCTCTGTCAGAAAATTTGTGATTTATGACAAATAAACCTTCGTGAAAAACTTAAAAACTAAATACTGTACAAATTTTTCTTCAAAATTGGTTTGCATTTTTCATTTTTAAAAATAACTTCCTTCTGCCATCTTAAGGCAATTGAAAGAACTCAAGTATAGAACTAAAAAAACAACAACTAAAAATTTGTTATAAACGGTTAAGTCATTTTGAAATTGTTGTATTAAAGTTATGAGTCAGCCTCAACCACTTCTCTACAGACTTCCAGCCTGTTTTATTTTTATTATTTTACTTTATTTCTTTATTCACACCTGTTCACTACAATACAGACAAATAGTGAATCTGTTGTGCGAAAGAAAATGGCGCAAAAGGCATAAGAGGAAGCAGAACCCAGCAGCACCTTCTTTCTTGATTTTATTTTTATTTTAGTCTTGGAGGTCTCTCATCCAGCTTCTTTTTTTAGCCTTCTCTAGGTATAGTCTAGAATTTGTATTGTGGCCATGTCGTTTATAAGTGTATTAGGATGTCCACGTAATTTTATATTGCGTAGGTCAGTATATGAATCTTAATATGAGTCTTTTAAGCTGTTCAATACACCTGCGGATTGTAGCTGGTAGACCTCAAGCTAACCAACTAAAATTCTTTTACGGGTCTGGACCACTTTTAAACGATAGATAATTTATTGGTCAAAATCGATAGAAATCAGCAATGGTAAATAATTTCGTAAAAGTAAATCCTCAAGAGAATTATGAATCACTAAATGTATGACAATGAAGTTTGAAAAAACTACCAATTGGTAGATTTCACATAAACATTTTACAATAATTAGGTCTTAAGGCTTTCTTATTTCATACGTATATAATGAAAATATGTACAACAATTTACAGCTAAGTCACTGGAATATTCAGTAGACATCTTCAAATATATTTTTAACGTCTCATATGAACACAGCAATTTATTACATCACGATTAAACTAATTAATAACTAATTTTAAAAATTCAATATAGCGAGCGATAAGGAATGCGATAAAGCTTCAATATTCTTTTTTTTCTTTTTATCGTTAACCACAGATTCTCTTTTGTTTGTTTTAAACGCCTTTTCCTCAATTGACATAGAGTGTTCGCTGAAGGTCAGATCTGGCTCTACTTCTCATTAGGTTCCAATATCACCTGTTATCTCTTCTACAGGTAAATAATTTCAATGTTATTCCTTATCATTGGTTTCTATTTATAAAGATTTTTTTTCAATATAAAAAGAACAATATTTTACAGCGATTGTATCTGATTTAAGTTGAATAAGCTATTATTATTTAACTTAAATCAGACATATTCTAAATTACATATTTTACTTCTTTTTTTTAATTTATTTTTAATGCAGACCTGTCAAAATATATACCGACAATCAGCGGAATGTTTAGCTTCATAAATACGTGTAAAATGTGACATGTATGTGTCAGGCATGCGGAAGAACGATATCTGATGGTAATTCCTTAGCGTTCATTTAGTTAAGGAAAGTTACGAAAATAGATCTCTAATCTAACTTCTTTTCAGTCTCCTTTTTCACTTGAGGCACACCATGATAGAAGGATTAATACAAATAGGATTGACGAATTAATTGCCACTTCTATTATATACACGGGAAAAACTGGACGATCGGTAAATCAAAGAGTAAAAAAACTTTTAAGAGCATACAATAATAAGACCCAAAATTCCAAATTCACTATCATTCTAAATAAAAATAACCAAAAAATTTAATAAAGATTCGGGAGTAAGCAGAAAATAGCCTAAAGTTAAATGTTTATAAATCATTAGCAATAATAAAATCGTTTAAAACCGATTCTCCAGTCCCCTTTCCACGATGGATATATTTCAGATATATATTAGATCTCCTCAGGTGAGTACCAATGTTTAATTTCTTGACTTACATTTTTGATGGCTATAATATAATCCATGTAACATAGTAATGATTTGTTGAGAATTGTGTATATTTTAGAACTGAATAAGAATGTTTAGCATCCGAAACTAGAATACTAATAAAATAATCCCAATAGAAGTGGCAATTAATTCATCAATCCTAATAGCTTCCTTTTTGTTTATCAGGTATACAGGGTGAGTATCTCTTAGCGTAAAAAAAAAAATTGGGTGAAACTAGATCAAAAGTGTAGCCAAATGCCGCAGACCTCACCTTTCTATTCCAATCCGTTGCAGATATATGGTAAATAAACGATTTTTTGGAGGAAAGCATGTTTTTTTTTACGATAAAAGCTGTAATATCTCCATTTTGTTTAAATATTTTTCAAATATTGATCACATTTTCGGATTTAGCAATAAATTTCCTATAAGATCGGAGTAATTTAACCTTGAATTTTACAAACTTGGGACCTAAAAAATATCTTTATCTTCACCTAATTTAGGGAAGTTACAATTTCTTATAATACTTCAGCGCTCACTGCTTTTCATAAAAACAATCCACAAAACTGCAAAGCTCTCAAAAACTTACAAATTTAATAAGCTTTCAAATGATATGTTAAACGTAATGATTTTGTTTTAATTTCATGGAGAAATTTACTTTTGAAACCGAAAAAAACATGGTGTTCTCATTTAGCATACAAATCAGGTACTTTGGTAAATAAGACATTATGATAATCGCTTGATGAAAATCTGTATTTTAAATAAAAGAAACACTTCATTAGAATAAAAAGCAAAGAAAAAATATAATATTTATTGACATAAATTTTAGGCCAGTTCAGGTATTCATACTAACAACAGCGACTTTGACCTCTCTCAGTACTAAGCACATTATCGCTATTTCATAGTTATTTTCCTGTTTATTTTGAAATGGGAGGGGATTATTGTTTATTATTTTATTTTTATTTTGATATAATGATTGAAAGTTTGATTTGGAAATTAAGAAGCTACAGAGATAAAAGTGTCACTATCATTAGAAAGACCCTTGCTAATATTGCTTATCCTTAGCTTGAGGGCCCATTTTATTTATTGGGATTATTTTTTTTCTGTTTGGCAATACACCTGCGAAGATGGCAACGTTCACAAATGGTGAGTACGCTGACATACATTTTTTGTATGGTTTTTGTAATGGAAACGCGAGTGCAGCGCGGCGGGAGTACCAACTTAGGTTTCCAGATAGGCGCCTCCCCTCTACGATAGTGTTTTCACGAACTCATCAACGTTTATCTGAAACAGGTTCCGTTCATAAGTTACGTCAAGAATTGGGACAAGTTCCTCATGATGTTGAACTCGAAGAGGAAATTATTGATATAGTAAATGAAAATCCCAGTGTTTCATCAAGAGACTTGGCCCGTGAAATTGGTATCTCCCAAAGGTCAGTTATCAACATTTTGCACCGAGAACATTTTCACCCATATCATTTCACACAAGTACAAGGGCTAGAACCTAATGATCATGTACATAGAATACAATTTTGCCGCTGGCTTTTAAATAGAGACATTCAAGAACACCAGTTTCTGAGGAAAATTTTATGGACAGATGAGTCTCTTTTTACAAGGGAAGGAATTTTTAACGTCCACAACCGGCACTACTGGGCAGCTGAAAACCCACATATGGTTCAAGAAGCATCTTTCCAGCATCGTTTTACAGTGAATGTGTGGGCTGGGATAATAGGGGACCGACTCATTGGGCCACATTTTTTGCCCAGCAGATTGAATGGAGAAAGTTATTTGGATTTTTTACAAAATATTCTACCACAACTTATTCACGACATTCCACTTGATGTTCAGCAAAACATAATATTCCAACACGATGGTGCTCCTCCACATCATTCGGCAGCAGTACGGGAATGGCTGAACCAACGATATTCGACCTGGATAGGTAGAAATGGTGTGATACATTGGCCAGCTAGGTCACCTGACTTAGCTCCAATGGACTTTTATGTGTGGGGCTACATAAAAAGCGAGGTATATGCCAGAGAAGTGACCAGCATTGAGGTCCTAAAGACGAGAATTCTGGAGGCCGGAGCCAAATTGCAACAGCGTCTGACTTTAGCAGTGACCGTAGGGGCTGTGAGAAAGAGAGCAAGAAGCTGCATTCGAAATAATGGAGGACATTTTGAAAATTTAATAAAATAACGGACTCTGGCGGCGCTTTATTGACAGTGATTCTTTTATTTTCAAATTAACAAATTTTTTCTTTGCTTTTTATTCTAATGAAGTGTTTCTTTTATTTAAAATACAGATTTTCATCAAGCGATTATCATAATGTCTTATTTACCAAAGTACCTGATTTGTATGCTAAATGAGAACACCATGTTTTTTCGGTTTCAAAAGTAAATTTCTCCATGAAATTAAAACAAAATCATTACTTTTAACATATCATTTGAAAGCTTATTAAATTTGTAAGTTTTTGAGAGCTTTGCAGTTTTGTGGATTGTTTTTATGAAAAGCAGTGAGCGCTGAAGTATTATAAGAAATTGTAACTTCCCTAAATTAGGTGAAGATAAAGATATTTTTTAGGTCCCAAGTTTGTAAAATTCAAGGTTAAATTACTCCGATCTTATAGGAAATTTATTGCTAAATCCGAAAATGTGATCAATATTTGAAAAATATTTAAACAAAATGGAGATATTACAGCTTTTATCGTAAAAAACATGCTTTCCTCCAAAAAATCGTTTATTTACCATATATCTGCAACGGATTGGAATAGAAAGGTGAGGTCTGCGGCATTTGGCTACACTTTTGATCTAGTTTCACCCAATTTTTTTTTTTACGCTAAGAGATACTCACCCTGTATATGTAAGGGTCATAGCTTCAATTAGTTTGTTTGTGTGTGTTTGAGAATTTTGGTGGAATCTTTATTAGTTAGTATGTAAAGTTGTTTTGGCTACGTACCTAAGAGCTTAGTCTAAGATATTTAAAAGCCTAAAGACTCTTTTAATTCACTTTTAAATAAAAAATATTTTTATAACGACGTATTTTTAAAATAATATATATTTATGTAGAAATAAATTGTCTTTGATACAAAGACGTGTGAGTTTTTGGACAAAGGACTAATATAGCTGTTATTATGAATCATTAGAATAATGTTTCTGTAATATATTCTGGTCTGACAGAAAATTTGTGATTTATGACAAATAAACCTTCATAAAAAAATTAAAAATTAAATACTGTACAAATTTTTCTTCAAAATTGGTTTGCGTTTTTCATTTTTAAAAATAACACATTAATTTTCTATGTTATAATGGGATAAACTGAAATTGAAGTATTTAGTTGAGCATTATTTTGTTCAATGGTGTTTCCACGCATATCAGTAATTTTTAACCTGGTACCATTATACGGATTAGGTGGCAGTAGTTCAAGTAAAAACGTCAATAATCGGACGTCCAATTTTTAATTTTAATGTATAAGTTGGAAATCCAGAAGGCCAGAGAATATTAAGAAACTTTTAATTTATTAGTGCTTTCAACTAAAAGCCAATGAATCATATAGTTGGATTTTATTTTCTAACCATAAAAGTTTATAGCAGTGTGGTTAACCTCGTTTCTGCAACTCAAAATTGTAAATTTAAATTTTTATTATGAAACCTTCCTAGAACTATGAAGATGATGTAATTAAAAATTTGGTACAGTTGTTTTAAATAGTTTTACCATTATAAACTCTCTTGTGGAATGATGCTAAGCACATTTTGGTCGATTTTCAAACTTCACTGGAACCCACATGCCACGCAAAATATTTATAGCTATTTTAATAACAATTTAATTGAAAATAAGTAAATTTTATTATCAATGTCAAGCTCTGTATAACACTGTACCTTTGTAACCTCATGTAGTATGGCGATATTATGGTTGGGCGATAGTCATTGGTCACTATCGATAGTGTCGACTATCGATAGATCTCTTTTACTACCTCAAGTTTTGAAACTCCCGGAATTATGCAGATCTGTCTCTGTCCAGTATCGAGTTTTTTTAAAAATTGAATTGGAATTCCTAGAGCTCAAGGATTCTCACAAAGATTAAGCCAAAGGAAAGCAGAAATGCTAGCTTTTCCTTCGGGAAATATGTGGCTCAAGGAGCACACTTAACTCATGAAATTAACTATTTCGTTAT
Organism: Euschistus heros; assembly: GCA_003667255.2. Classification (NCBI taxonomy): domain Eukaryota; kingdom Metazoa; phylum Arthropoda; class Insecta; order Hemiptera; family Pentatomidae; genus Euschistus; species Euschistus heros. Next base: position 132,858 of record RCWM02000152.1, on the reverse strand, counting down.
TTTTCTTTTCTGAAGATTTGATTTCTTCATTATTATTGTAACCATGTAGATTGTAAATACTTTTTTAAAATTCAAATAAATTAGTTTTTTTCTCTCATCTTTATGATATAATCTTATAATTTATAATCCTGCAAATTTCAAATAGTAAGTAGATAATTTAATTTAATTAAATTAGTAGAAATTTTTTATTGAAATTTAAAGAAAAAGGAAGCAACTATCAAAAAAATATCGATAGCAATCGATAGTTCTCAACCGATATGATCGGCCTATCGATAGCCACCTATCGGTCAATCTTTAAACATCAATGGTATCCACGTATTATGGCTTTTTTAATTGAGAATTAATGGGTAATCGGTAGATTTTATTATAGCTAAACCATCGTTGAAGTATAAAGATGACCTGGTCCAAATTTGGTAGATATTGGTTCAGTAGTTTTCGCGGTTAGTGATCACAAACGAAAAATGGCTAGTCTATTTTATATAATAGTATAGGTACGTTTAATAATGATCGCAACATGGGAAACAATGCTTAAGTGATCCGAAAACAAGTGCTTTAGCAAAGAATATTACAGTTACATCATTCTCAATTATCACTAAAAGTAATTGTCATGTCATTTAATTCAGATTATTTAATAGATGTATTTAGTTAAAGTTGTGAAATAATGCACAACCATCTTTAGATAAGCATCACTGAAATGGATTGGTAAGTTAAAAAGGATACCAAAGATAAAAAAAACCTTCTTGCTTTCCTTTGATTTCTGATTCTGTTAGCTACCGTTTGAGGATCCACAACCACCACACAAGGTCTCTAGCTCTCTATTTGAGGTAAACTCCAAGCCCCAAAAACGACAAACCCTTAGAAACAAAGCCCTTGAAAAGGATACCCTTAATTACATCTATGATGTAACAAGACCTACAGAATGGGTTTTATCTCATTAGAGATAAGGTTGACAGTGAACTACCACTTAAATTCCAAATAAATCGGTTAAACCAGCAAACCTTTTAGGAAACGTATTTCCGTCGCGATATAATCGGAAGAATTTCTTTAGATTTAGTAATTAGACTACAAAATTATAATTTAAAACATTACCTTCAGATCTTCCTAGACACCAGAGTTGGACAAAATTTAATCAAACCTATATGAAAACTAATTTCCTGGAATAAATCATCTAATCAAACATGATAAAACATGAAAAAAATTAGTCAATTTTTTAGTGGACTAATGATTATTTGACAGAAAGATGGTGTTTGATTCCAATAAATAGCTATGATTAAATTTTGCCCAACTCTGCCAAACGCGTTTAAAACTGTTAAATACTAAATACAACAATAAATATTTAGACAATGAACGTGTCCTTTCAAATCAGAATTCTGAAAACCATAGTCAACACTCCATATTACGTCTCCAACAAAACCTTATTTCATGACATTCTTTTACCATGTACAAGGCAAGTTATCTTCCGACTCAATCGTACTGTTATCATCCACGAAGACTGAATGGTATAAGTATTTTAAAAAAAAATGAAATTGAAAGAAAGCCCAGTCATTTTCTAAACTTTGCCAACATGGCTTTTACACCGGCGCACAGGAGTGAGAGAAGCACAGGGGTCCATAGAGGGCATTAATTAATAAGTTGTCATCAGCCTGAATATGAATATTGTAAATAATTATGTACAAGTTTCAAAGTGTATTTATTTTTTATTTATTTGTTTATTACTTTTTAAATTGTATTCTTTTAATACAATCATATTTTTAATTCATTTCTTTTACCAGAGGTTTGGGGCTCCACTAAACCATCCAGTTCATCTCGTATCCAATCCTTACGATCCAAAATCCTTCGAAAAACCTAAATGTCCTACCAAATCCTCAATGCTCCTCACTTTGACACCAATAAACTTATCCATAAAGATTTAAATGTTCCATATGTTGCAGATTTAGTCCAAACCAGATATCTACCCTTTCATAGTAAGCTCCATAACCACTCAAATCCCCTAATTTCTCAACTTGCTTCCCACTTCATTCCCGATAATCCTCCAAAGCGTCTGAAAAGAAAACAGAAATCTTCTAGTGTAGAATTTTTATTGAAGTGTTACTGATGGGTACTTCTTTTCAAGTTTTTATATATTATTGTAATTGTTATTAACACATTTACTTGATCTATGTATTAGTACAGTAGTAAATTTCAATAAATTGATACAAAAAAAAAAAAAAAAAAAAAAAAAAAATTAAGGCGTTTTCTAGGTTTCTATATATTTCTAGGTATATTTTAGCTTGTTCTAGGTGGTTAGACAGTGGACTCAAATCTTTATTGAGAACTGATAGATAGGAGACTGAGTTTATGGAATTTTGAGCACTAAGTATTCCGCTTGGTCAAAAGGTACCAAGCCATTCTGCAACATCGCATTGTTTAAAAAAATAAAAATTATTATTTCCATCCAAAATCAAAGGAGTGGTATCAATATCAAATACCATTACTTGCAGAAAGATTGGTAAAAGTAATTAAAAATAATGGGCTTTACTATGAACATTAGTATTCGATAATGTTTGAAATTATTTTTTAAGTATTCAGAATGCAAAAAAAAAATTGTAAGAACCGAGTAAATTATTTTTTGCTTCAAAATCACTGGACAGCCCAACCGAAAGTCCAATTGTTAGTATAAAAAAAAAAAAAAACATTCACTAGACACATGGAATGTGGTGGTAACATTTAAACTTGAAGCAATTTATTAAACAAAAAAATTTAAAAACAAATATTTATTTTTTCAAACAACTATTAGCGTAGACACAAATTCAATTTTAAAACATCTAGTTGAATACCTTAGGTAAATTTTGAGAAAGATAGCAGGTTCCTTAAACATTGAGTTGTGTCAGAATATATTTTACATTTATTATTCTTGAATTAACAGGAGAGAAAGAGAATTCAAACAATGGCTCAACGGAATGAGATCTAAAATAGATGCAAATTGGGAAACAAGAGAGAAGTCCCAAATAACGAACTAAGTTAGAGCTTAATTGTTAGCGACCATTTCAATTGCGGTAATGTTTTTAGTTTGAATTTGGTTTTATGCTAATTTTGATGATGCCATGTTTATATAGTTTCAATATTTTTCATTATTTATTTAGAAGTCTAGGAAACAGTGAACTTTGAGAATAGTAAGCAGTCACGATTAAACCCAGTTTCACTAAATAAAAATCCCTTATAAACTAGGGTTGAGCCAAAACGGCCAAAAAAAAAGTTTGAGAATCTGTAAAATTCCCGGGTGAGGGAAGAGTGGCGAAATTGGGTAAAATTAATTTGTAAAAATCTGAGACTGAAAGGTGACATAAATCGTTTGATGTTTCCAGTTTGAACAAAAATGTCAAAATAGAAAAATTCTAAGTTTCATTATTTGCAAAGCAATATTTTGCAGCCAAAGGGCTTAAAAAATTTATGGATCTTATTTGGATCATTGTCCTGAGGTCTGGTGTAATCAATATTGAGAAATACTTCGAGTCATATCGTGGAAGTTACTTCCTGTTGTTCATTAGAGAAGAACCCATTCCATCAACACTTGTAATAGAGCTAGTGGGGGTCTCACAATTTCTATTGCGTTTGTATCTCATATAACATTAGGAAATACGTTTTCATAATAAATGAATAATCCAGAGAAAACGATTCCTGACAGTTAAAATATAATTTAAAAAATAAAAATTTACTAGACAAACGTTGAAAGCTCCCAAATATTTACAAAATGCTCATATATATGACTGTGATTAGACCTATTTGGACGTACGGAGTCGAGCTTTGGGGCTCGACTAAACTATCCAATTCATCTCTTATTCAATTATTACAATCCAAAATCCTTCGAAAAATCCTCAATGCTCCTTACGTTGTCACCAATAAACTTATCCATAAAGACCTTAATGTTCAATATGTTGCTGATTTGACCCACACCAGATACCTATTCTTTCATAGTAAGCTCTATAACCACTCAAATCCGTTAGTTTCTCAACTTGCTTCCCACTCCATTCCTGAAAATCCACCGAGGCGACTAGTGACGGCCTAGAGACCTTCTAGTGTAGAATTTTGAATAAAGTGCTACTGATGAGTAGTTCTTTTCAAGTTTTAGCATGTTATTATTATCGTGTCAATACATTTAATTGATATATATATATATATTGTATAAATGTAAATTTCAATAAACGTATATTAAAAAAAAAAAAATAAATAAAAATATTTCGGCTTCAGTAAATTTCAAACTTTAAGATGGTAAGATGGTAATTTAAGATGGTATTATATCATAATGAAATTTTCACACAATTTTTGAGCCGATTTCGCTCCTTTTCCTGAATGAGGGTTTTTCTGATTTTCAACTTTTTTTTTCTCTCCGCCCTACAGTACATATATATTGAGATGTTCAAAGGGTCTTTAAAATCGAGTTATTTTTTTATTTTTTTGTTTTAATCAGAAAAACACAACTTCAGTAACTTATACAGATCTTGAGAATGAAATAATCGAAAAATTCGTTCCACAAAGTTATGAAGAGTTTGAACCTAAACATGATGCGATTAAAATTTGGTACAGATTGTTTCACTAGTTTTCGCGACTAGTGATTACAAACGAAAAATGTCTTGTCCTTTTATATAATAGTAAAGATTAGAAAATAACATTCTAGAAAGACTTTAATTTTTAGGGTTTTTTTCCCCCTTTTGCAAATAAAAATATAATATACACTGTTTTACAGATCTGCCAGGATCTTACGATTTTTCGAGGCCGAAGGACATCCTTGGCCACTCTCTCCATCCACAATTAGAATTAGTTTTTCGTCCTTAAGGATTGCTGTTTTAACGGTTTTTAAGTACACTGTTTTACAGATCTGCCAGGATCTGACGATTTTTTGAGGCCGAGGAAGGACAACAAAGAAATAGCTAATTTAATCAAAAAATGGTATGTACTAAACGTTTTAGATCATTTAGTGCAAGATACGATTTTTAAAGTAAAGATACGATTTGCCTATTCTTTATTCTGAGATATGTCAAAAAACCAAAATTTAGATAAAAAATCACGAATGCTTCAGGGAAATTAGCTTTGAACTCAAAAAATTAAAATGTCTGACTCCTGTATTTTGTTCAGCACACTTAGCTCTTTAGTTAAGTTTGATATAAAAGCGTATTTGTCTAGTTTTTTTAAACTATAATTTTTATTTTATTTTATTAACAAGGGGATATAAATATAATATAAAAATATAATATAAATAATATTTAGTAGGCAGCGGCTGATGTTATAAAGTACACTGTATCTTGACTGTTGGCCTTCCCTCTTCGAATTCTGGGACGAAAAGGGTGAAATGTAAGTCGATACTCCTGTTATTTAATTCCCTAAAGTTAGTCCCAACTCTTCCGTCCATTTAAGCTCGAGTTTCAAAGGTTTCGATAAAGTTATTCTTCAATTATTACTGAGTTAACTTCCTCCACCAGAATTGTGGTAGAGGCCTCCTTCCATAATTGATATTGCTATCAATCTACGGCTATTCGTCACTACTGACCTCAACCATCAAGCATAAATTAAATAAAAAGATATTTTTAAGATTGCATTGACTCAATTTGTTTTTAGAATTTTAATCGAACATCAAATCATGTATCGATTTTTTCCCTTTAATTTTCTTTCGTTCCACATAAAATATTGTGCTTTGCTACCTACATATGTTTCGGTTCTCAACTAGTCATAACCATGTCATTAGATTAATAATTTCTCATATTTATATATATTTTGTCTCTGTAATGTATAATGGCAGAAGAGGTGGCGGCGCATACGCTTGGTCGGGCGCGGGAGAGTGTTTTGTTAGAAAAGAGTTTAAAATAAAAACAGGCGTAAAAGAAAAAAATATAGATCCGTGTGAGCTAACGGCGACACTGGATCGTGTTTGCTCTCTCTCTCCTCTGTACATCTTCATCTGTGTTAAGTATGTTAAATAAAACAGTTTTATGTACAAATTGGTGATTTAATTAGAGAATGATATTGAAAGAGTTGGAATGAGAATAACCATTACATTAGATATAATTATAATTAAGGTTCATATTGAGTAAATGAACTATTAAATATTTAAATTCTTTACCATATGTTTACTTTAGACTGATTAATAGAAATATTTGTGTATTAATAAAACTATTCGCTGATGGTTATGGTTGTGTGAGAGTAATTTGTAAATTCCTTATATATATATAAATATTATTCGAATAGATATATACTTTAAGGAATACTACATCTCATTCAGCTGAACATTTCACAAATTAGATCTATTAATTAGGATTGATAAAATAATTTCCACTTATATTGGGATTATACACTAAAGTTTTCAAAAATGTAAGAAAGGAAATCAAACATCGGTACTCTCCTGAGGAGACCTAACAGATATCTAAAATATATCCATCGTGGAAAGGGGAAGGGGCAGGTAGGCTAAAATTGTTGGGGTTTACTATGGGATTTCCCTCAGGACTCATTGGATTTTTCCGTTCCTATTGGAAACAAAATTAAAATAGATGAATGTTTAGCATTCGAAACTAGTTTTCTAATATAATAATCTCTATAGAAGTGGCAATTAATTCAACAATCCTAATTGTGTTGATTCTTCTATAACATCATGCGTACCTCAAGTCAATATATTTATTTCATTCACTTGAAGTGCGTATGATGGCATAGAAGGATCAATACAATAAGGATTGGTGAATTAATTTCCACAAAAGAACGGCGTAAATTTAAAAAGATTAAAAGGACATATAAGAGCATACAATCACAGCAAGAGGCAAAGTAATGGTTCTTATTTGGATGTAAACAGAAAATGGGCCAAAAGAAATTTACTTTTAACTTAAATATATTATTTTAATCTCGATAATTTTTCTTTTGAATTATAATGATACTTGGGTACTTTTAAATATATTTCAAAGAGAAAATAAATTGAGGAAGAGTTATTATTCAGGAGAGGTGTGAAGGATAAAAAGGGGGGGCTGGTTAGTGGAGGAGTGGTCCTTTCATCTCCCCATGTTTTATTTGGTCAGTTACATTAATGCAAGCCAGAGGCAAACCTTAGCGCAAAGCACAAAGAGGTCAGTCAAGGGTATGTTATCATCCCACTAATGTCCAATTTAAAAAGTATTATTCATAATTAATATACATATAATAAATACATGTTAGGTCGTTTTATATAATATGATGTCCATTTTCATACACAAAGGTAATTTATTTTTTTCACACGTTTCCCAAACTTTTTTTTTTTAATTATTTATTTTTTACGAGCCTAGCCTCATTATATGTTTTGACATCCACCTTGAAAAAGCTTTCAGATCATCAATTGTCAGGTAAATGAAAAGGGTCTTTCATTTAGGGATAGGATCTACAAGTGCAGGATGCTTATTGCAAAGTATTCCATGGATTCGGTAATTTTCTTCACATTGCTATATGGGAGAGATAGTTTGTTATCCAAAGAAGTTTTTCCACTAAAGCCTATCTCACACTAGTAAACATCTTTTTGGTCTATAGACGTGGTGAAAGGATGTCTTCGTAAACACGTCTAGGGTCTTTTTTACTTTAGCCATCCCAGTTACTTTTCTAAGTAACATGCGATCTAGATAAAATAACAGTTGCTATGAGATAACCTAACTACCATATGGCCGTTTATATTCAGTTATCATTTTTAACCTGCTTATTTTAAATATGAATCTTTTAAAACTTGGCAAGTTACTAAAATCAGAAGAAATAGCTTTCAAATACCTACAGAGATGTGGATTGCTGCACAGAACGAGAAAATGTAGAAGAGGACATTTTATAAAGATTTGTTTTTACAAAAATAGAGCTGCTTTTTATAAGTGTTTTTTGAGAAGTTGCAGGGAACAAGTTGGTGGATTTAAAGGAACATGGTTCAATCATTGTAAACTTCCGTTAAGAAAATGTATATTGTTTATATACGCCTGGGCTAATGAGTACGCAACCAAAAAATTCTATAAAAAAGAATTAAATGTGTCTTCAAAGGCTATAACAGACTGGAAAAATATGTACCCATATAAGAGAAGGTATGAACAAATAGATATTTTTGAATGTATTTTGGAATCATTGACAGACTATTGAGATTGGCCTCAAAAATGAAAATTTCTATGAATTTATTATAAAACAACTACTTTGATTGTTTTTATTAAAATATTTTATATAAACAATTTTGAACATATGTTCTTTAATAGTATTAATTTAATAATAAGTTAAATCACTGTTTTAGAAAAAAGTAACTGGGATGGCTAGGGGTCCTTTACACAGAAGGCTGAATTTATAATCTAGTTGGCAGAAAATCAAAAAGCAGTTTCACGAAGACAGCGGAGGTGAGAGAACCCTATCGAATAGTTAATTAGAATAGAGGGAGATTCAAGATATGGGCATAAATCGTTCACTTGAAAAAGCTACAGAGGCGAAGAATAAGCATTTCAGGCTATACCTGGAATAGGAATTAGAATAAGATATATTTCGCTCAAAAATTTAAAAGAAAATCTTTTAACATAGATATCTAGAATAGTTTGATTATAAGTTCCGATCCGCATCTGTCCTTGTACTGAAGAAATAAAACGAATCGTTAGCCCTACTTCATTCTGCTGAACCAGTCAATCAAACAGCTCGCCAGAGATTCTTGGATTTGGGGATTGATGAAAGTTGTGAATCATCAGATGATTAATAAAGGAGTATGTTTGCTTAAGTTTTAATATCGTAAATAAATTACCATTAATTAGATGAACTATTGTACTTTTTTTTATTTTTTAACCCAAAATATAGAAAACTGTCACTATCCTTGTTATTTAGAAACTTAAAGTTATGTAAAGTAAATTAATTAATTAATGTTTTCACTACTAAAACCAGACGGAATTGGTAATTATTTACAAGATTAATGTATTTCAAAAACCAGAGGTACAATTGTTTTTGGAGTTTTATAAAAAAAATAAAATAAAAAAAAATCAAATATTCTATTTGATTAATAGACATTTATTAAAATTAATGAAAAATACTGATATAATATTTTTGTCAGGTTAGACCTTTTATCCAAAAATCGTAGGTTTAAAGTCTCCCGAATGGAACGGAAGAAGACATGCAATATTATAACAGTGTGGACGTCCATAAACGAGAAACGTTCCAGTCAATCTCCAACTTTTAAGCAGTGCGATACCGATTTTTACTTTTATTATTTAAAGTTTAAAAATTCTTTTTGTAAGGTTTACAACAAGCTGTCTAAAGATAATTTTGGTACATAGTGAGGACTGTAAGGTAACTCATATATTACCTGTGAAGATTATAAATACTATTCGCTGTTAGCTGATTTATTTTTTGGATAATTGTTGTTTTTTCAATACATCTGGTTTGCACCCATCGTTGCACTATGCTTGGCAATAGTAATCGAAAATTTTTGATAAGTTCACATCATAGTGTGGACCATATACGAGACAAATAACGGTGTCTATAGACCAGACTTAAATCGGCTCTAGACCATCTATAGACAAATCGCGCAACATTGTCTACTAGTGTGTACTAGACTTAAGACTTCTTTGAAATGCTGTGAATTTCTTCAAAATTTTCTCAATCCAAGAAAGAATGGTTTGATCGATTCCATTTCATTCCGTAAATGCAGTGTTAACCTTTCAAGCAGCCTGGCCGAATTTCAACTCAAAAACGCTACACGAATATCTCGTGTCTCCATGGTCGTATTTACATTATACAAAATATAAGTAATGAATTGGAGAGAGGAAAAAAAAAGGATAATAAACTGAGCATTAATAATTTACTGATTGCAGATATTAAACTACTAAATAAAAACATGCCATAAGTTATTTCATGTGAAACGACAACACATTAAGATGATATATTTATTTCCAAGAATATACATTTTAATTTGATCAACTCTATTAGCATAAAAATGAGATAAAATGACCCAACTTTAAAGTGCACTTAATAAAAATTAAATTTGTCAGGGAATTACCCTATATATATTTATAATTACCTCTCTCCAACCCACACCATCAAACCACAAATTCCTAAGACCAGATCTGAGACAATCCTCCCATACACGTCTCGGTCTACTCCTCGGCTCAAAACTTATAAAAAATCTACTTTGGAATTAGGTCATTAATAAATCCAATGACTTTACATGCCCACTTAACTACTATTATCTGACTATAATTATCGAATAAACCTCCGGCAATTCCTCATATTGGAGTCTTCTAAATTCTCCATACCGTACATACTTTTTTGGGCCAAATATTCTACGCAGTACTTAATTTTCGAAAAAACGTAAGGCATTATGCTTCCCTTAACTTAAATGGCCACGTTCGTAGATCTGTTAGTAGTATCATATCACTAATGTTAGGTCAAAATGGCTTAATCTTGGAATGTGAAGTTTACAAAACGATTTTCCAAAAGTTTGAAAACTCATTTCAAATCCTGCCCACACGTCACACCACATACTTATATCTTTTTCAATAACAATTTATTGAATTAATCAAATTTTATTATGGCTTAAACCTTCCTCGAACTATAGAGATGATGTTAAAATTTAGTACATATTAGTTCAGTAGTTCTGGCGGTTAGTGATCACAAACGAAAAATTGCTTGTCCTTTTATATAATAGTATAGATTTATGTTTTCATAAAAATGACGGCTGAAGCTCTTTTTCCCAAATACTAGTGATATATCATAGTTTTTAAATTTCTATTTATCTTGCCTTTATTTCATCATGAATTTCATTTTACCTTTATGTATCTTAACGAGCATTATATAACCTTTAAAAACGGCCCGTACATTAGTCCTTCCTAATAACGTTTTTAAATAATAACAGAGAAATGGAATCTCTATTTTTTTAAACCAGAACGTACCTCGAACTTTTCGGAATAAAAAAATATAGGTTTGAATTTGGTATCGATTACTTTGGTATCCCCAGTTGAATAAAAAATATCAAACAATTTCTGTTGATCTAATCGAAAGCCTTTTGAAAATAAATGTAAAACTGATGCATTACGCTCTTATATACTACTTTTTCTCTAAAATCAACAAACTGACAAATTTAAACAAAAAAGGCAGACATTGAAATACTATTCAAGACAGTATAAATAAAATGAAACAGAATAATATCATTATTAATTCGATATTTCGCCGAGAGAACGGGTCGATCATTAACGCCTTTATCGCATCGTGCACAACTGAGCAGGGACAATAGCGGGCGATCGCTGGGACTAATCTATTCCAGTTATCTCTGCGGGAGGGAGAGGGGGGAGGGGGTGAAGTGAATAAACTAAAAGGAGCCGGCCGCGAGAGCTGGAGATGACACGGCAACAGCCCTGACCTTCCGACCTCCGAGAAACATTCATCAGGCGACCCGATGTCCAGGTTCGGTATTGTTCTCTCTCTCTCCCTCTCTCTCTGATAAGTAATTTATCTTGTTACCTCATCCGGCCATATTTGAAGGTATTGCTGGATTCATAACAATTAATATACCTGAATAAATAGACAAGAGCGTAACACTGATGACATGACTTAAAAAATAATAATTTCCATTGGGTAACTATTTTATATAATAATAATAAACCTTTATTTGTACAATAATCGTACATAATCATTTATTTTACATAAATTCAAAATTCGTTCTTACTTTTATCGTTATTTTTCCTATACAAAGAAATAATTACTTCACTTACCATCTTTTTATTTGACAATTCATATGTGTATGTTTGTGTTTATATGTATATAAAGGAATATATGCAGTGTGTATAAATATCGTGGTATCTGTATATTCTCCAATCAATGTACATATGGATATAGTTTATTTTCAGTATATATATTTTCTTATTTTCTCTTGGTTATTTTCATTTTACTTTATTTCTCCTTCTTGCGTTAGTATATTTACTGAAAGCTCTTAATACAATTTTAGTTACTATAAACCGTATTTACATGTCTGATGTTCTTCATACATAAATTCATACATAGCTTTGTATAAATTTATATAAGCTAGACAATTGTACTACCTTATTATACATTTTTGTTATTCTTGGGGGACAATACGTTGTAGAATAAAGATTATTTTTTCATTCATTTTTGTTCTTCAACATTCATCATACTCCATTAGAAAAATATTAAAATGTCTTATATATAAAAAATCACATTTATGAGAAACTCATTATCCAAATAGCGTTTAATATAAAAACATTTTTTGAAAGTCCCAAGGCCAACTTATTTTCTAGTTGAACCAAACATATGGTACATTATGATCAGTATGGATAAATTTATTTGGTCTTGATAACCAACCTTGAGGATTTTAATTGAAAGATATTTTTCCAAACTACAGATTTTTTTTTTTTTGAGTTCGATTATGGCTATCTTCAATAGAGCGGTAACAATTTTAAACCAACCTCATGTTTTGGAAGCCACTGGCGTTAAAAAAAAATGAATATACATAATTATATTATCCATATTATCGGTTTTTTTTTGTTGTTGTTTTTTTTTGGTTAGTCGAATTCAAAATTGAGATCAGTAGAGTGGTTATTAAAATATATAATATATTAAAGTAACATAACTAAAAAATTACATCAATCAATACATACCAATCATAGCTAAATGAACTAAAATCTCACCTGAAACAAACAAAAAAAGAAAAATTATGATAATAGAAAAAAATAAATTAATTAAACGTATTAATTTTTCAACATAACATAAGCTGCTATCTCTTTTTTTTTTTTTTAGTTTTCACTTGAAAGTGTTAGCAATATTAAAATAAAGTGCAACAAAGCATTAAATATTTGTTTAATATTTTTATTTGAGAATAGGGGTAAGAGTTTATAAAACAATGAGCCAGGAATGCATCTGTTTGATAAACTTTTAATAATAAGTTGGCAAAACTTTGAGTAGTTTTAATAAACGTTAACATAAAACTTTGATTAATTGTGATCAAATTTAACTTAAGATTCAAAGCTTGTATTGAGAAAATATTAAAATCGACTTAATTAAGAACAATAAGTAATATAGATAGGTATAAATCCATTTATACAATAAGCACCATAAAAAAGAAATGGAAAAAAAAAACTAACTATAAAATTAAATAAATTAATTTTTTTTAAAAATAGTAAAAATAAAAATAAAATTGAAAATTAATAACAGAGTAATACTCTATAAACAAAGTAGACACACAGGCTAGAGATCACTACACATCTCTGGACAACCCAAGTCCAAAGAAAGCCCAGCGTTACTCTCTCAGCTGCGTCACTCGGCATGAGTAAAGAAGTTAGCCATTGCCTGAACTCCAACATAAATACATACTTAAACATACATAGGACCTTCTACCCTTTTAATCTGTTGTTATCACGGCATGTGTAACTGGATAAGGATTGAGTCCAAGGGTTAAGATGGTAGGAAAGGTTGTGGAGAAATATTAAAAATTTAAGAGATATAAGATCGAGGACGTAAGGTTTTTTTGAGATCATTATATAGGGTTCTGTTGGAGACATAATATGGAGCATTCACAATACGAAGGACTTTGGATTGGAAGGACTGAATGCATTTGATATTCGACTGATAACGATTGTTAATGCTTTTCTTCTTCTTTGAGGTTTTTATTATTTATTGTCTTAAGTATTTTCTATTCTATAAATTTATAATTTGTAATAATAAATTGTTAAATTTGTTGTGAATATATACCCGAAATTTTATAAATTATTTGTATATTTAAATAATGTATACTTGTATGTACTGTTGTTTATAGATTATTATGGCTCCACTCAAAGGATATTCTTGGAAGTACCAAAGATGAGGCCCTTCCTAAAAATACCTGGACTAACGTACTTAGAACAAGTACCTTGACCCCGGACCAGATGACTAGTCGGCTAGCAGCTGCCTTCAGCTGGCGTTTAATAATTATGTGATCAACTGGTCACATTTCGTCGCTGCTAATGTTCCCCTCAGGATAGCAGTGACAACCACCATATCACATATAACCACACATCTCATTAAGGAAATTGCTCAATATATCAAAGACTATTTACGTATCTTAGATTTACTGAAAAATACGAGCTAAAATATAAAACGACTAGCATCCCCCGTCGTTTAGCATCCCCGTAACCAAGATCTAAGTAAGGAATTGCAGGTGCTTGAAGGTTACGTAATTGCATAATTGGACATCCTAATGAGTTAGTAATCGCGGTGGATTCAGACTATTAAGAAACCCTTGCGGATAGTGGATTGCATTATCAGTGCTTACAACTAAAGACCCATGAATCGTCTTTTAACACACAATATCAAAAGGAAAAGGATCGATATTTTGATTAGGCAATAATTTTTGGTGCTGCAAAAATAATTTTGTTGATTTAGTCGGGTTGGATTTTAATTTCTACCCATGATTTATGACTGTGTGCCAAACCTTGTTTCTGCTATTTAACTCAAAACATTTTAATTATTATTCAACTAAACTATCGGAACCATCCTAAAGCTATTAAGATGATATATTTAAAATTTGGCAGAGATTGGTTCAATAGTTTTACCACTAAAATATTGCGAAATCAAGATAACATGTCGGTCGATTTTTAAACCTCGCATCTCGCACCACATATTTCAATTTTTTTAATAATTTAATTGAATATAAGTAACTATTATTACTAATTTCAAGCTTTATATAACACTATACCTTTGTAGCCTTTCATTTAAAATGGCGCTAGCCATATATTAGTCACTTTTCAAACATCACTGTTATCCATATACTGTCGCATTTTAAATAATAAATTAATAGAAAATCATTAATGTCATTATTGTTAAACCTTCCTGGGACAATAAAGAAGATGTAGTAAAAATTTGGTACGGATTAGTTCAAAATTTCAAATTATTTATAAATGTTCATGTTTATAACATTTAAAAAAAAAAAGAAAAATTTGATTGCAATTTTTTATGCAACATTTATTTTATTTAAAACTGTATAAAATAAAAATATTAAGTAAATGAGTATAAAAAAGATTACAATAACTTGTAAAGCAACAACCCATTTACAAAACAATAATTGTTCTGTATCAGAAGGTCCCCAGACCAACTTCTTTTCTGACGGTTTGGATTCGAGCGGTTATGAAGTTTGCCATCTAGGGACCAATTAGCAACATATGTTTTAGTGATCCTCCAAGGCTCAAATTCGCATGCGCTAACAGTTCTAATTACTGCCACATAAATATCTCATTACTCTCATCACTGCCCTACTGAAAATATCTCAAAAATTACACTCCGCAATTGATCGCCAAGAGATTACCATCCTTATCCTTTTGGTTTTTGAAAAGCTTTTGATAATGTTGACCACAACATCCTTCTATCCAAACTCCGAAACCTCTCCTTGTCCAAATCTGCCTTACTTTGGTTTAAATCCTTCCTTTCCGGCCGATCACAGTATGTAGTGATTCCAAACAAACCTCCGTCCAAGACCCTACCTCTCTCCTGTGGTGTACCTCAGGGATCTTCACTTTCGCCCACACTCTTTTCCGTTTACATTAATGACCTTCCCCTTTCCATCCATCACTGCCGATATCACCTTTAAGCAGATATCTCCAAATCTATTTATCCTTTCCCAATATACCTACTGCTGATATTCCCAACTGACCTACTGCAAGCTACTAGAAAAATCCAGAAAGAATTGGATCGAATCTCAATTAATCTTTGATGTTTATTGATTTGATTAAAAATTATGATCGCTCACAGAGTGCTACGGTATTGTATGAATAATGATGATTAAATTGCGATCAAAAAAATGTTGATCAGAAAATAAAAATCACCTTTTACACACAAATTGATTAATATGTTTGTATACAGTATTATACTTGGATCAAATCTATAACTGGGCAGTGACAAACAAGTTGAATTTAAATACTGAAAAGACCAAAGCGCTTGTAATAGGTTCGAGTTACCTCCTGAAACCCATGCCTCCTATTCCCACCATTTTCCTGAGCAGTGATCCTATCAAATCTACCCCTCAGTCAAAAATTTCGGAGTCATTTTCGATCAAACCCTATCCTGGAAAAACCATGTGTCCGAAATTTCCCGTCGCACCATCCCAATCCTAAAACGTCTCAATTACGTTCGCCATCTTTTTCCGGCTCTGTAGGCCCCCTGATTGTACATTATTTTTTATTCTTAAGGGACTTAAGGTCCCAGAATAAATAAAGAACTTTTTATTGTAAATGAATCTTTTGAAGTTAATTGAATGCTTAGAACGTTTTTCCAGTAAACAGATTTTGACATAAAACATTTTTAATTTTATCTGAATTATATGAATATGTCTTTTGTTACAGAAAAAAGTCGCAAGACAAAAATAAATACGTACAATTAAATTTCAATCTAATAATTGCAGCTACTCGAACATTTAATAAAACGTTTAAAAGTTCCAATTAATTATAAAAGACTTATTTACACGACAGTAACTAGCCGATTTGGACAATTGGTTGACTTTGGGAGCTCCACTAAACCTTCCAATTCATCTCGTATACAATTCTTACAAAACGAAATCCGTAGTAAAATGCTCAATGCTCCTTATTATGTTACAAATAAACTTATCTATAGTGTTAGGATTGATGAATTAAATGCCACTTCTATTGAGATATTATCTCAATAGATATTATATTATCTCAATAGAAGTGGCATTGAATTCATCAATCCTAATTTTATTGATCCTTCTATATCATCATGCGTACCTCAAGTTATCTATAGTGATCTAAATATCAGATGCATTTGGCCCAAACAAGATTCCTATGCTTCCATGACAAGCTAAAAACACACTCGAATCCACTAGTTTCCCAACTCGATTCTCACTTGATTACCGAAACACTCCGAGGCGTCTGAAAAGAAGATGGCCTGGTGACTTTTAAATGTAGAACATTTCTGGAAGTGCTACTAATGGGTAGTTGTTAACAAGTTATTGTATTAATTTTACGGCACATTTACTTACTGTCTACAGTTTTATATTTCAGCGAAGTATACAAAAAAAATTGTATAATCAAAGAATCAGAACCTACAACGTATTCGGCACCCTATCGCAGGTACTTAATAATAGATTTAGCGAAACTGGAGCTCGATGATGGCTTGTTATTACGGTAACACGGAGCAGAATTAGCATCGGGGATTGTGTCGTGTAGGGTAGGGGATGCAATTTGTATTCATGTCTAGTTCTGGGCTGCGAAGAGCGGGTGTAGCGCTAGGAGCAACAGGAGTCGACCTAGTTCCACTCTCCAGGATGAGCCATCAACGGCGGACAGGCCATTAGGCGATGACCGCTGTCCTCTGGGTATCGTCCTGGGTACGATCTCTCTGGATAATAGTACGTTCCAGGGATCTCTATTATATTAAGCTCTTCGTATTAGGTTTATATATTGCATATTATGGCTCAGTTTTAGTTCCAAGACAAATAGTATATTTTTAGTTCTCTTTGGAAAGAGACGTCATAGAAATAGAGTTGGCTTCAGTCCAACAAAATAATTACAACAATGACTAAAATAAAAAATCACTGCTATTGATACAAGTGATATTCTTTTTATTTATTTATTTATTTTTTAAGTTTTATATTTACAGACTACTTCAACATTTACTAGACAAACGTTCAAAGCTCCCAATTAATTACAAAAGACTCATTTACATGATTAGACCTGTTTGGACGTACGGAGTTGAGCTTTGGGGTTCTAAACTACTCAATTCATCTCGTATCCAATCCTTTCAATGCAAAATCCTTCGGAAAATCATCAATGCTCCTTACTTTGTGACCAATAAACTTATCCATAAAGATCTTAATGTTCCATATGTTTCTGATTTAGCCCAAACCAGACGCCTATCCTTCCATAGTAAGCTCCATAACCACTCCAATCCACTAACCTCCCAACTTGCTTCCTCCTCCATCCCTGATAATCCTCCGAGGCGCCTGAAAATAAGATGGCCTAGAGACCTCTTAGTGTAGATTTTATTAAAGTGCTACTAGTGAGTAGTCCTTCACAAGTTATTTGCATGCCATTGTATTCACTGTCAACACATTTACTTGATGTTTATGTTTTTGTACAGCTGTAAATACCAATAAATGAAAAAAAAAAGTTTTATATATTTATATTATTAGTATTTATATCATAAGTTGATATATAAGCATCCATTAATAATATGGGTCATTGTCAGATTATGTTACTGCACAAAATATTGATAAAATTAGGATTGGTGACTTATGAGCCACTTCTATTATTTTTTTTATTTATGTAAATACGTATTTCGAATGATGGTTAACATTATCAATCCTAAAAATGACAGAACTTTGATTCAAATATTACGTATATTAATTTTAAAAATGCAAGACAAGAAATAAAACATAAAACGCCTTCTCAATTAATATAAATTTAAATAAAAATAACCATAAATTCAATCGAGAACCCCAAATAAAGCTAACGCATACGTAGGGAATACTAAACGCTTACGAATGATTGAAATGATAAAATCTTTTATAAATAATCTAATTTGTTGTTTAAATAAGAATTGATGATTTAATAAAAAGAAGGGCTGCCCACACTAGGTTCTGATATCTTCCAAAAGTCCTTTTCGTTTTGCCTTTAAGAACTGACGATGAATGTTTAGCATTCGAAACTAGTATTCTAATAAAATAATCCCAATAGATGTGGCAATAAATTCATCAATCCTGATTGTACTGATCCTTCTATAACATCATGCGTACCTCAAATGATATTGTTTAAATAAACACATAAATATTTTCAATAGTCTCAATCTAAATCTGTTTTAATCACTCCAATTCAAAATCCTTCGAAAAATCCTTACTGCAACATTCTACAACCGGTGGTCTTCCAATAATTTACAAAAGACTAATTTACATTACAGTGAACAGACGTATTTAGATACACGGAGTTGAGCTTTAGGGCACCACTAAACCTTTGGATTCTATATCTTATAATCCATAATCCTTATAATTTGTAAAATCCTCAATTACGACATATTATGACATAAATAAATTGATAAAGATCACAATGTTCCATATTTTGCAAAATTGGCCATTACAAGATTTTTTCTCTCATTCTTTTATAACTTGCATACATATTCGAATCCACTAGTCTCCCAACTTGTCTTCCTGATAACCGTCAGTTTATCTAGGCCAAGTTGGCCTAGAAATCTTCTAATGTCAAACATTATTGAAGTGCTACTAACGGCTAGTTTCTGAACAAGTTATTAACATATCATCGCAATTATTTTACCTCACATTTATTAATTGTAGGTATTGAATACAGTTGTAAATATCAAAAAATATATAATAAAAAAAAATGTTTCTTTTTTTTTTTTTTTCTTCATTTATTGATATTTACAACTGTACAAAATAATATACAACAAGTAAATGTGTTGACAGTGAATTCAATGGCATGCAAATACCTTGTGAAGAACTACTCAATAGTAGCACTTCAATAAAATCTACACTAAAAGGTCTCTAGGCCATCTTCTTTTCAGACGCCTCGGAGGATTATCATGGATGGAGGAGGAAGCAAGTTGGGAGACTAGTGGATTGGAGTGGTTATGGAGCTTACTATGGAAGGATAGGTATCTGGTTTGGGCTAAATCAGAAACATATGGAACATTAAGATCTTTATGGATAAGTTTATTGGTGACAAAGTAAGGAGCATTGAGGATTTTTCGAAGGATTTTGGATTGTAAGATTGGATACGAGATGAATTGGATGGTTTAGTAGAGCCCCAAAGCTCCGTACGTCCAAATAGGTCTAATCACAGTCATGTAAATGAGTCTTTTGTAATTAATAGGGAGCTTTGAACGTTTGTCTAGTAAATGTTGAAGTAGTCTGTACCGACGGGCAGTTTCTTGTCGTTTTCGTCTTGAAAAAAAAAAAAAAAAAAAAAAAAAAAAAAAAAAAAAAAAATCTAAATTACAATATATGTCGTAATATGGATCAAAAAGGATTTATTTGTGATGGGTTTGTACACAGAGGAGGGTGTTAGGTATATTCTAATAATAGTTTTTTGCGGTTATGATTTTTAAAATATGTATTGGCAATAGTGACTTTAATTTAATCGCTATTGCTGGATTTGAATTATTGGACTAGTCCCAATAAAAAACATTAAAAAAAGTAAAAACAGCGCTGACTTCTAAATAAAAGAAAAATCCATCAAATGTAAACAGTCTATTATTCAGAGGGATTATTTAATGAAAATAATAAAGCCGGCATTATTTTCCACAAAGATCTATAAATAAATTGAAATTATTTAATTATATTATCAAACAATTGGAATCTGTTTATTTTCTTTATATATTTATATTCCTATTTTATTTATTTATTGAACTAGTATAGCAATCAATAGTCCTTTGTAATACGTTATAATAATATTATTGTGGATGCTATATTAATAGTGATTTGTCGTGAATAATCAAAGTGGGAAGAGAACTGTGAAAAGGTGCCGTAACGATGATGAGTATAGGGCCTTGGAGTTGACTAAGATTGACGGGCGCGGTGACGTGAGACTTTTATATACGGAACTGTTTGTGCTTGTGCAATGCGTTTTATTTTTAAAGTAATTTAGTAATTATGAGAATTAGTTATTTATATTTGCCATAATATAATATATGATAGTATAAACAATTTCCACCATTAAAAAATACAATAGTTTTAACCTAAAATACAGTAGGGCGTCGTTTATCCAAACTAATGTTGTTAGGGGTGGTTCGGATAATCGAAATTCATTTAAAAAAATATATTATGTACAAACAGTATCTTCCAACAGTCCACTTTTCGGTTTTTTCAAAGTTTTTTTACCCAAACTGCCCGTCTCACTGTAAAAATTATTGGCTACCTGATTGATTTAGAATTATTTTTGATTCCCGTTATTGTTGATTTACCAACCTTGAAATCGATAGTTAATGCCTGTCTCGATTCACTTGTTTTGTAGCCACGTAATGATTTCCATTTTACCTTTAAATGAAAAAGAACTCTCGTTTCCTTTTTCTTAGTATGGATAATGACGTAGTTTTTAAAACAAAAAGCGATCACAAAGGTGATTTATACCTTACAAAGGTGTGAGATCTATTACCAACAAGATGATAAGGAAAATACTGAGAGAAACAAATTAATGGTCTAATTAAGTATACAGTTCTCTGTTAACAAAATTGTAGGTATGTATAGAAGCTAAATGAATAAAATGACAACAGCTTGTAAAGCAACGACCAAATTTTTGTGGATCGAAGTAGGAAGAAAAGAAAGAAATGTTTTCGTTTCCAAGGTAACTGGTTTTGGCATAATTAACAGCATATATGACATTGAGATCATTATAGATAGAGATGGGTATCGATACACTATACATCGAAATATCGATATTTTTTCTTGACAGCCTTAAGTTATACTTAAGTTACGATATATTGATTTCTCTGAATTTTTAAAAAACATATAGCTATATTTATATATGAAGGGTGTCAGGCTAGAAGGGGAGGGTAAATTGCTAAAGAAAATTACAAAGCCTATATTCTTTCTCATTGGGAACGGGTTCATAAACTCCAAAACATGTGAAAATTTCTCACATTCGAGAAGTCGATAAATTTCTAATTCTTGTAGAAAATAATGTTGCTAACTTGTGTTACACTTTCTTACATAGGAAAAGAGGAAATAAGGAAATATAAATATAACACACCAAACAGTAGAATTCAATGTAAAACCGTATATCCTAAATCTTATTGTCTAGAAAATGTAAAAGTAATAAAAAACGATGAGCAGTTTGTTGTCGTTTTAGTCTTCTATAGAGATTTCAAGTCGTTAAGAAATTAATCCAGATGGAGTCCTAGGTGGCAAATCTATTCAACCAGGAAAAGTGAAATGAAAATTATCATACCAGGGTACATTACAAACCAACAAAACACTCTAATTTACTTGTACCCTCGAAACTTCAGCCTCAATATGTTTTATTTGAATCTTTGTCATCGAGGCAAAAGTCCCTTAAGTATTGGACTAAAATAATTGATACATCTAATTATCTATCAACAGTTATTGAGACAGTTAAAATACTATACATAAAATACTTCTGAATCTGCAGATAACTGTCTTTTGTGATGTTTGGTCTTACAAAACTTTTTAAACAATTTTATCTTCTGGTTGAAACCTGAAATTGAAACTATACTACAGTAAATAAAATAAACACTTTCTTAGGTTCTTTGATTTCGAATAAGATCGTTAAGTCCACTTGCAAACTAGTTTAAGTATTTTCGCCTAGCTTGTTGATTTTTAATTTGTTTTTAATCTAAAATATCAGTCGAATAGTATAGCGAATATATGGTATTATAGTATCCGCCGAGTCCTAGTTTGATGATTTGCGTTTTTCTTAATAGTCTCGTGTCATTAGCCTATCAATATTAGAACCAATTTTGATAAACTAATGACACTAGTTACCTGTGGGAGTACTAAGAGAAATGTCAAGGTAAAATAGGCATGTTTCATCAAAGAATAGAAATCGTTGTAGGAACGTTTGTTTTATTATTATAAACTCCCCGTCAAAAGTATCGCAACACTTTGAAAAAATTAATAAAAACTTATTTTTTTTTTCATAATTAAGAAAGGTTCAGAAGTCTATAATAAACAATCCTAAGCTAGACATAAACAATTTTTATTAAAATAAATTACAATACACAAGACTAAAACGACAAGAATCTGCCCGTCGTTTTCGACTACTTCAACATTTACTTGACACACGTTCAAAGCTCCCAATTAATTACAAAAGACTAATATACATAACTGTGATTAGACCTATCTGGACGTACGGAATTGAGCTTTGGGGCTCCACTAAACTATCCAATTCATCTCGTATCCAATCCTTACAATCCAAAATCCTTGGAAAAATCCTAAATGCTCCTTACTTCGTCACAAAAAAACTTATCCACAAAGATTTTAATATACCTTACGTTTCTGACTTAGGTCAAACCAGATATCTATCCTTTAATAGCAAACTCCACAATCATTCAAACCCATTAGTATCACAACTTGCTTCTCATTCCATTCCAGATAACCCTCCGAGGCGTCTGAAAAGAAGATGGCCTCTAGACCTTCTAATATAATACTTCATTATATAAAAACTTTATAAGTGCTACCAATGGGTAGTTGCTTTAAAAACAAGTGACGAGTCATTTTTACATTATCATCATATTTACTTGATGTATAATATATTGTATATACAGTTGTAAATTTCAATTACATAAAAAAAAAAAAAAAAAAAAATACAATATTTCTTCCAATAAACAAAAAAGTTAGAAAACTTACTTTTTCATTCATTTTTTACAATTTTAACTTTAGAACTTTTAATTTGTATTTAATAAGACATATTGCCCCCTCTGGCTTGAATGACTGCTTCCACTTGGCATACTTGTAAATAACGAAACGAATGATAAACAGGAAGTTTGAAAAAATAAAAATCTTAAATTCCATCGTTTGTTATTAACAGGGAAAAACATTGATGTGTCTAATCCTTAATGTCTCACGTTTAATACATAATATTAATATGAATACAAACCAAGCATAGATTAATGTAAAAACCAAGAAAATCTCGAGAATTATGGGTGTTACTTTTTTCGGGGAGTTTATTTAGTCCCAATGCCCTCCAAGGTATCATCACTATGAAACCGGTAATGGAGAAAGTGATTATCTACCATGAAACATTTTTTAAAAGTTGATACAAATTCTTATAGCATTCATACATTTAAAATTAAAATATTTTTAAATAACCATGGTACGTCAGCAAGAAAACATTACACACAGATGCACACATTTTAACAGATACAATATCACACACAAGATTTAATTACAAACTCATGATGTACCATCATATCTCTACCTCCTTCCATAGAGAAAACTTTCTATGTTATCCTACACTGGGCACCCTCCCTTTATTTATAGTACCTTACAATTCAAGTACTCAATCCAATCACTACCTACAAGATCCCGTCTCTCCGATCTCTATACTCTATCCAACAATCGAAAGATAATATCGCTATTCTGCAACATAGTTTGCAATGCTAAAACTATTGAATCCATCTGTACTAAATTTTAACATCTTAATGGTTTTAGGAAGGTTTAGCAATAATAGAAATTTAAATATTTAATGATGAGTGGTAGAAACGAGGTTTGCGACACGAGTACTTCCAACCAGATGATTTCAATAAAATTATTTCTATCAATTAAAAATTATTGTGTGTTTTTGCTTTTTGATATGGTGTGTGAAGATATAAATAGTATTTAGTTGTTAGCACTTAATAATCCGCCAGAATTTCTTAATAGTCTCTGTCCTTCTAGATTACCAACTCATACATTAAATTTAAAAATTGGATGTCCAATTATGCTTTCAACCACCTAATCTGTGCAATTTTAACCAAGTTAAAAATTACAGCTATATGTGAAAATATCATTGAAGGAATGATGCTCAATCGCATACTTCAATACAAGATTTATATCGATAAACAAATAAAATTACAATTATTAGTTAATATTATCTAAGTTCTTTACTTATGAGAGTGGGTGAAGCCGCGACGGGGGATGTTAGTAATAGAATAAACTCAAATCAATATAATTGTAAAATAATATGCATGAATATATTTATTTTACTTCTATAAACACTAATCCCGGAATTGAGTTTAAGAGATAATACGAAAAGTTTACGATGTCTTATGATAAGATTACGTCGCATGTTATAAAGGACGGGGTCAGCTGATGGCTGAAGACTGTCTGTCATGGCAGGTGTTGTCATTATTAATAATTCAATATGAACGGGAGATAATCAATAACCGTGGGGAGATAATAAAAATGATTGTTAGATAAAATTTCAATAAAAAGAAACAGACATAAAAAAAGTTTAAACAATTTTTAATATTTAATAGTATTTTCTTTCCTTTCTTGCATTATAATAATTTAATATAATTTATAAAATGGAAAATTGTATAGATAACGTACGCAAATATTCTTTAAAATAAATACATCATTAACTTTAATCAGAAAATTTATTTGAATTTTGACCTTGAAACGTAATTTAAGATGAAATTATTGGGGTTCCATTAAACCATCCAATTCATCTTTTATCCAATCCTTACAATCCAAAATCCTTCGAAAAATCCTTACTGCTTCTCAGTTTGTCACAAATAAACTTATCCATAAAGACCTTAATGTCCCATACGTTACTGATTTAGCCCAAACCAGATAGCTATCCTTAAATAGTAAACTCCATAACCATTCTAACTCATTAATCTCTCAACTTGCTCCCCATTCTATTCATTCTTATTCC
Organism: Euschistus heros; assembly: GCA_003667255.2. NCBI lineage: Eukaryota > Metazoa > Arthropoda > Insecta > Hemiptera > Pentatomidae > Euschistus > Euschistus heros. The sequence goes on along the minus strand of RCWM02000152.1, from coordinate 107,551 downwards.
CGATAATTCATTCTTATATAGAATTTTTTTTTTAATTATTAAAATGCTACTAGTAAGTGGTTCTTCTGTTATTTACTAGTCATTATAATAATACCCTCAAATTTACTTAGTGTACATATATGTATACAGTTGTAAATATCAATAAATAGTTTTTTTTTTAAATATGAAGTTGGTAAAAAAAAAAAAATTGATTTTTAATCGACATACAACTATTCAAAAGTCGTTTAAAATTTAATCTTATAACAATTTACGTATGTTTTCAAAACACACGGATATTTTGTCTGATAACTGTTCCCCTTTCTTATGGATTGGAGTATTTCCATATACTTCATTGAAGATGGTTCTAAACTTTAGGGGATGGGCGCAGCCTAGCGATAAAGCACTTGGGAAAAAGTCCGTTATACTAGCAACTTAATATACTAAAGATCGTAGGTTCGAATCCGGCTGGCTTAGGATGAAATTAATTCTAAGTAATTAATCGGGAATCGTTTACGAAGCAAGTTGGGAGAATAATGGATTCGAGTTGGTATATATTTTTTCATGAAAGGATAGGTATCTTGTTTGGGTAAAAATCTGCAACATATGGCACATCTAGATTAATATGGATAAGTTTATTTGTGACATAATAAAGAGCATTGAGGATTTTACTAAGGATTTTGGTTTGTAAAGAGAGGATACAAGAAGAATTGGATGGTTTAGTTGAGCCCCAAAGCTCAATTCTGTATGTCCAAATGGGTCTAATTACAGTCATGTAAATAAGCCTTTTTTGATTATTAGGGAGATCTGAACGCTTGTCAAGAAGTCGAAAACGACAAGCAGTTTCCTGTGTTAAGTCTCGCATGTTTATTGCAATTAGGTCATGTAAATTTTCAACAGAGATCAGTGAAGTATTACAGTATGAGGTAGTGATACTGTAGGAGGGGAATTCGTAGGTTTACGACGAAGGGTAGAGGTAATTTGATGAGATTTGTTTGGATTCATTTTAATCGACCATTTATGACACCATTCACGAAGGTTTGTGATATGAGATTGGGAGCTGTATAAACAAAAACAAATTACATAAACAAAATTAGGTTAAACGGGATATAAATTAGATTAGATGAGAAAAATATTTTTTAAAAAAATAGAAAAGATAAAACATATTTTTAATAAAGTCATTCTCATTAGATAATAGTCAATGCATACAAGTTCATTACGAAATTGCTTAATGAAACTTCAAAACTGGTTGAAACTTAGGAAATAAAAATAAAAATATGAAATTAGGTTTGATGAATTAATTTCAACTTCAATTGATATCCTTTTTATTTGAAACTCTAATATTTAACATTCATAAACAGTTTTAAAAACATACAAAAAAAAAATCAAAGCATCAGCACTTTGCTACATAGATTATAAATACATTATATTTATATTTATCTATACTATAATATAAAAGGAAAAGCCATTTTTCGGTTATGATCACTAACCGCGAAATCTACTGAACCAATCTGCACCTAATTTTAACCACACCATCTTCATAGTTCAAGTAAGGTTTAGTTCCAATAAAATTTACAGATTTCCAATTATATTGCCATAAACAAGCGATTGATAAGTGGTTCGCTGTGAAGTTTGATAATCGACTGAAAGAGGGCCAGTACTATTCGAGAGAGATTACTAAGGTATGGTTTTATAAAGAGATAGAAATTTATAATAAAATTTACTTATTTTCAACTCAATTGTTATTAAAAAAGCTATAAATATGTTTGCAATGGTTAAACATTTAAACCCAACCGTATCATTAACTACATTTTTATAGTTCTAGGAAGGTTTAAAATAATAAATTTTACTATAATAATAATGAAAATGTACAGCAGAAACGAGGTTTGCCAAACTGTCATATAATTTTACGGTTAGAAATTAAAATGCAACCAGAATGATTAATTATTTATGCCCAAGTGGATGTCTATTGTGCTTTTACATACTCTTAAACACCAAATTAATGCAAGTTTAACCTTAAGGTTAAGGAGGTCTCATGGAAGTTAGAAAGAGGATTGTCATATGTTTTGGAGATTAAAAACCTGTCCCCAATGATAAAAAATTTACAGTTTCGGATTTTTCAGAACTATGTTTAACGAACACCCCACCCTCTTCTAGCTCAAAACCCTTATATATATAATTTCTGTAGAAAAGCGCTGATGTATTGAATTTTTTCGTAGGTATGTTTTAGAAATGACAATAAATATTCAAAATTACATATATTCAAAATAAAAAGCATTTAATAGAAGTGTTTATAAATACATTTGTCCTAATTGTATTGGCTCTTCTCTATCATGCGTACCTCAAGTAAAATATGAAAATCCATGATTAACCAAATTAAGTAGTTGAAATACTAATGATTAACATTCGATAAATGACACTGAGTCCTCATTATAAACGAAACTAGCTTTAAATAAGGCTCCGGTAGCAAAGACAATTTTCACTAAAAATAATGCCAAAAATCCCAATATATTTTATCTCCCTTTTTTAATAGTCCTAATCGATTCTGGCTCTGAAAAATATACGGCCATCACTACCTATCTGAATCCAAATAAATCTTCTTAATTAATAACTGGTTTATTTTACCACTGATTCAGTAGAGGCGATGCAGCAGGCGATATCTTAAATGTCACCTTATACTTAAAATTTGATTCATCATTGCAAGTTGGGCAGATCTGGGTCGCGAGAAGGAACGGATAATTTGTCATTTCAACAGGTGGGTTTCAAATATTCAAACCATATGTCCATAGCCCTCCTTCTTGCCTCATCTTGTATTTATACCACCGTTGTAGCTACAGGACATTTCAGGAATTAGTAATCTTGTCATTATTAAAACAGAATTTATATTGAAATTGATTAGTAAACAAAATATATGTAGTGAAAAAGAGCAATTGTAATGTGTAGCAAACAAATAAAATTACTTAATATAAGGTAAAAAAGCCATCTTCTGTTCAGACGTCTTTTAGAAGGTTAAAAAGTACCGAAAGCAATATGAGAACCATGCAGGTTTCAGTATACAGTTTATTATAAAAAGACCTATGTTGTATTTGTAACTAACGCACTAACTTAATGTAAATAGGGACTAGGTAACTGAAAATGTTTTGTCTAATTTTTGTAAAAAGAGATTTTTTATTAAGTTTTATTTCTTATGTGTGATTTAAATACCAGTCAGTAGTTTTTGTGTTTGTATCCAAATTCGTGTATATTTATTTGTAATTAACGGATTTAATGCAGATAGGAATTAGGTATCACAATGTTTTGTCTAATTTATATAATATTTTTTTTTATTTGTGTGTGATTTCAATATCAGTGTATTTTGTGTTTATATTCGATTTTTTCCGTTTTTACTGATTGTGTTTTGCTTTCAGTCAGTCCACCTGTAAATGTATTTTTTTTGTTTTTCACTATATTTTCATTACTAACTCTAATCCCTGTTGAACAGATCCGCTACCTGGGACTCCATTTGGACAAACGTCTCACTTGGAATCCACATACAAATCTAAAACGACAAGAAACGGCCCGTCGTTATAGACTACTCCAACATTTACTAGACAAACGATCAAAGCTTCCAATAAATTACAAGAGACTCATTTACATGACAGTTATCAGACCTATATGGACATTCGGAGTTGAGCTTTGGGGCTTCACTAAACCATGCAATTCTTCTCGAATCCAACCTTTACGATCCAAAATCCTTCGAAAAATCCTTAATGCTCCTTACTTTGTTACGAATAAACTTATCCATAAAGACCTGAATGTTCCATATGTTGCTGATTTAGCCCAAACCAGATACCAATCCTTTCATAGTAAACTGCACTCCCACACGAATCCATTAGTCTCCCAACTTGCTATACATTCGATACCTGATAACCCACCGAGGCAAGTAAAAAGAAGATGGCCCAGAGACCTTCTAGTTTAGAACTTTTATTGAAGTGCTACTAGTGAGTAGTTCTTTACAAGTGTACTTGAATGTAAATTGATGTACAGTTGTAAATATCAATTAAAAAAAGAAAAAAAAAAGTCCGGGGCAAATGAGCAACATACCCATAATCAAAAAGTTTATAGGTGACATAACAATAAGAAACATTGAGGGTTTCATAAAATTACAACATATTATAATTAATTGCATAACAAAATAATACCAGAAAAAAAATGGAAGGGAAAATAAATTGTACACCCCATATATCAAAAATCCAACGAGTCGATTCCGGTTTTGAAATACAGCCCAAAAAAAAAAAAAATCCGTTGAACGTAGAAAAAAATTTACATCGATGAACCCTGCACCCTACTGGATCGGTGCCAACAAAGGTATGAAAATGTTATTACAATTAAATTAGGTGGAAAATTGTGATGGTGAATTATTATAAACTGCCATAGATGATTACAGAAACGTAATGACAGTTTACCAAAAAGACGAATAATAATATGTCGAAATTATCTCCAGCACATAGATTCTAAAGAAGTGGTATATTTCATATGAGTTTAAAAGCCAAAGTGGACGTAAAGGTAACGTATACTGTACCGTAGAATTAAGATCTGAGTTATTAAGAACAAACACTACACCAACTCTCTGAGCTATCACAACAAACTCTATGAAAATGCTAATAGTGTAATAATAATATAAACAGGACCCTCAATTCTAACTCTTATAATAAACCCTATCAGAAAGTATTTGTCAGTCATATTAGGTCAATGTTTTCTTGCACTATTCGTTTTATCCGTTGTGACTTGATTTGGCTGTTAGGAGTCATTTACACTGTAAGAATAAATGACAAGTGCAATGCCAGAATAAAACAATCAAAAAGTTCTAAGCTCATAGACACCAGCCGAAGAAATTTGTGCCAGATCCGTATCAGTTTGGATGATAATCGATGCTATGTGTTTGATAGAAATTCGAAGGCGTTATGTATTTTGAGCTTATTCCGAATGGTTAGGTTAAGCAAAGGGCTCAAATCTTTACAGTTAACAGCTTAAAAACGCGTTTTACATACACGCATTTTACAGTTAAGTGAATTCAAAATTTACTCATTTTCAATTCAATTGTTATTAAAAAAAATCTATAAATATATGTAGCGACATGTGGATCCCAGTGCAGTTTAAAAATTGACCTATATGTGGCCATTCCGCAACAGAGTTTGCAATGGTAAAACTATTAAACCCAATTGAATCAAATTTTAACTACAACATCTTCATAGTTCTGGGAACGTTTATAATAATAAATTTTACTATAATAATAAATAAAATGTACAGTCTTGAGTGGCAGAAACGAGGTTTGCCAAACTGTCATATAATTTTACGGTTAGAAATTAAAATGCAACCAGAATGATTAATTATTTCTGCCCAAGTGGATGTCTATTGTGCTTTTACATACTCTTAAACACCTAATTAATGCTCCGGCGCCCGAGTTCAAGCCCAGCTGGAGGCAGATAATTTAATTTCTGTTTCTTTAGCAGTGGATCGACTTTGGGATCTAGAGAACTCCCTGGGACACACCCAGGCTCTATAAAGTGGGAACCTGTAATTTGGGGAAAATCCTGGCGGCTAAGCGAGGTTTCTGACCACATTACCTCCTTGTACAACCATTGGCTAACGAAACAATACTTCCTTACCAAGTCATGAACCCAAGACTCTTCAGGGGTTGTTATTTAAAAAGTCAAATATTTGGAAGATGTTGTATACAATGGACTTAATGTTGGATAGCATTTTTAAATAATGTTTACAATTTTTAATCTTAAATACATAAAACATTACTATGTTTGAAATCAGAATTTTAAAAATACTGCCATGATTCTATCCCAAACGATAGGCAGATGAAACATGTCCCAATGATATCGATAAGATCAGTGCCGGGCAGTCACGAAAAGGAACACAGCATGGATCCATATCAGAGAGGCAAAATACGGCCGACAATTCAATATATCATGAACCAATATTATTGGAAGAGAAAAAATGTTTTCTAGCAAGTACTGATGGAGGACTGTTTCATATATTATATGAATAATTAAGCGGAGCCTATGGGGAAGGACAAAGGACAAGGTAGGTGTTTACAACGGACGTGGCCTCCTAGATAACGGCCTGCACATGTGTCACTAATCACTTCCCCCACCACTGCCAGGGTCGATACATCGATCAGAGCTGATTCGATAGCGAAGGGACATCCGCCCTAGGATCGGTCACTACGGCTCTCTTTCCGGCCGACAAATAGCCGACATTGCTCCAACACTCCCTTCCCTCGGTTCGCTTGTAAACTTCTCCAGACTCTTATTTGTTGTGGAAGGACTGGAAAAACACCTCAGCGGCAGAATATGAAGTATGAAGATTACCGAAAGATATGAAATATGAAAGGCTAATGTTTTGGAGAAAATTACAATGAAGAAACCAAAACGATGAGATGTGGAAAGATATCACAGATATCTATAGCTGATTATAGCTTATTTGATATAAATTTGTTTAAACTGTTTCAGGTAGAACTACAACCAAAAATATCCAACACTTATGCGAATGGTTATGTTCTGTTAGGGTTGTCTGTGGAGTTATGTAAAACAGTTTTCTTCCCCAAAAAGAAAATTAAATTTGAAATATCAGGTTCTAAAGAAAATAAAAAGTTGGCAGAAGGCTGAAAACAATTCATGAACACATTAGATCAGCATATACTCCTTATATAAATTTACTGCTTTCCACAACGTAGTTTAGAAAATTTCTCATCCTCACTCAGGTAAGACCACTTTTGCAGTGTTACACACATTGTCACTTATTTAAAATATTAAATTCCAACCTGTTCTGGCAAACAAGAGCGTTAAGAATGTAACATTTTAAATATATTACAATGCGTGTAACTGAGCAACTGAGTATTGCTTTCCTTGGTCATAGTAAGAACGGGAAAACTTTCCGAAACATTAAGTGGAAAGTACTAAAATTAATATAAGGAGTACATACTGAACTAATCTGTTTATAACCGAACCTCATTTGACATGATTGAAAACAATTAATAATATTAGAAACCAAACAAAAATGTAGCAGAACAAACATTCAAGAATGAAAGAGCGAAATTACTAAAAATTAATTATTTTTTATATATTGAAAAAAGAATCACTATTTTCTTAAACTTAAATAAATGTTACATTGAAGTAACCACAAAAGATCTACACAACTTTGAAAGCTCTTGACTTTTTGACGCTGAAATTTGCCTAAATATAACCCTGAGATTTTTAATTAAAAGAATTAAATTTAAAACATTTTCGGCTACTAGCGAACAGAATCTCATTCAATTTTTCTGATATAAAGGTACTATCAAATATTAAGTTGAATAAAAATTTCAAGTTATCACCAGCAAGAAAATTAAGTAAAAATACAACTGATAATTTGTTTTAAGACAATTAGTCAATGATCCCTTGCTTAAAAGTTTAATCAACATGAAAGGTATTGATCGCAATTCGATAGGTATTCTCTCGTTCTCTACAATGAGTGTTTGCTCATCTTGTTCCAGTAATCCGTTAACAATGGTTTTAGCTTAGAGTCAACAAAATTCATGAAAGTATATTTATTAGTTCGAAGCAAATTTAATGGACAAGAAATCAATTTTTTTTTTTGTAAAATCAACAAAATCTTCAAGAGTTTGTGATGCGAGAAACTCTATTCTTTCATTTGTTTTATGTTGTTTTTACATATACTTAAAAAAAAAGTTTTAACCTTCATATTTCCATTTAATTCGCCAACATAGCTTAATTTAATAAACCATCATCCAACTTAAGACGTTTAGTAGGACCTAGGATTTTCATTTTCTTTTTTATGTATTTATTGAAATTTGAAACTATAAAACATTATAGGCATCTAGTAAATGTGAAGATAATTCTCATAGTGATATGTCAATTGTTTGTATTGGTAGCACTTCGATAAAAGTTTCATATTAGTAGGTCCATCTTCCTTTAGACGCCCCGGAGAGAAAAGGATCTCGAATAGACTGGGAAGTTGAGATTCTAGTGGATTTGAATGGTTATGGAGATCACTATGAAAGGATAGGAATCTGGTTTGGACTAAATCATAAGCAACATTAAGGTCTTTATGGATAAGTTTGTTTGAGACAAAGTATGGAACATGAAGGGCTGTAAGGATTGGATACGAGATGAATAGAAGGGTTTAATGGAGCCTCAAAGCTTAACTCTGTATGTCCTAATAGGTCTAATTACTGTCATGTAAATGCATCTCTTGTAATTAATCGGAAGGTTTGAAGGACTGTATAGTAATTTGTCAAAGTAGTCGAAAACGAAGGGCAGTTTCTTGTATAAAAGCTGGTATATTAAATTTATTTTATTTTCAAAAAGAAACATTGCGATTTTTTATCGGTCTCTGGTAGCTTTTTCACATAAAACCTCGCATATACATGTAATATTTTTTAATTTGTTTCACTAAACAAAGTTTTATCCCCAAAAAGTTACTTATCTAGTGAGGCATTAAACCGTAGCCAAAAGGTTCGTTCTAAGATTCAAGAACCACTTGAAAGTCCTAGTGAAAGGGATAAAATAAAAGAGAAACGTTGACGTCACAACATGGCTGAGTAAAATATACGTATTTCAAATAATTCACAATTAAGATTCATAATAATTTAACAAGGTCTACTGCAGGGTCTCATAAAAAAGGCATGGCTTCCAAAGTTCCTAAGCATAAATCATGAATCCACGTCTCAAAGTTCAGTTATTGATATAAATGACCAATCTAACAATAGAAAAATAAACCTCAAAATATTTAGAGTTGAAATTATATAAAAATTTTGTTTTAGAATAAATATAGTAACAACTCAATAACATACTTTAAAACACAAGTTTCCTAAAAAGAAAAAATATAATAATGGTATTCAGTAGAAAAGTTTCAGAGTTCAATATTTAATATGACGTATCATTCGCGGTATAGATTTTTCTTTCTTTTTTTATTAGAACAAAACAAAGTAGAACAAACTGAATTATTTATTAAGGGCGAGCAGAAAGTTGGGTTGAAACTTAAAACTTATGGCGGAATTCAACTAAGAAACTTCAGAGGAGTTATTCGGAATTTTTCAACTCCATCCTTCTACTCAACTTCCAGCTTAACCCTTCAAACAGAGAATTTCACGTCTGTCAAACCCGGAATATTGATAAAATTATATTTATATTGGGTCAACGAGAGAGCAAAAAAATCGGTTTCATTTATATATATATATATATATATATATATATATATATATATATATATATATATATATATATAATATATATATATATATATATATATATATATATAATAATCCTGGAGTCCTAGCTATATAGACAAACGGCTTACTTCGTACCTACATACAAAACTAAAACGATACCAAACTGCTATTGGTATTCGTATACTTCAACATTTACTGAAAAAACATACTACATAATATTACAACAGACATTTACATGAAATTAATTAAACCTATTTAGGCATAATTAAGCTTTGGGTCTCAATTAAACTATCCAATTATTCTCCTATCCAATCCTTATGTGCCGAAATCATCAATATTTCTTATTATTTCACAAATATATCCATAATAATATTATTATCCTATGTCTTGTTGATTTAGACGAAATCAGGTATTTGTAATGACAGTATTCGTACCCACACGAATACACTAGTCTCTAAACTTGCTCCACACCTGATTTCCAATAATCCTCCGAGTCATCTGAAAACGGTATGACCTAGGGATCTTCTAATATAAATCTTTAATTTAATCACTAACATGAGTAGTTTTATAAGCTATTCTCATCATATAGATGTTATATACCCTGATATCTAAGGAACACCTAAAACACACGCTAAAAACGCAAGCTGTAGACCAGTGGCAGACACGCAAGAACACAACACACAAGATAAGATATACATTACCTCATTCCAGACTTACGGACCTACATTAAATCAGACTCATGGACTGACTTCCACACTACACAAAGAATCACAGGGCATGCGGCAGTAAACAGTTACTTTTATAGATTCAAATTTCACACAAGAACAAAGTATACACTACCTCATATATGAATGCAGTCTACTCACTGACTACAGAACTATAATACATACAAAAAGAGTACAGAAGCTAGGACATTGGCCGGTGGATGATCAATGTTTGAGCAATATATTAGAAGACTTTTAAAGCAAAATTTCTTAAAAATTCCATAATAAAAAGGATATAAATATGAAATACCTTTAAATCATTAAATATTAATCAATTTTCTCTATTAAATATTTTTCAAGGATTTATGATGATTAAATAACTTTTTTGCTTGATTTTGTCGAATTTTTATGTTATATAATTTCTTGTTCTTTATTTTTCTTGTTAATTCTTTATACTTAACTTTCGACCATTTACTATGTATATTTATTTGTAAAATAATAATCACAACAAAAATAAAAGATTACATGTACATTGTATACTTTTAAGTAAGGTGTGTACAGAAATAAATAAAATCCCTTTCAAACAGGGTTACTGTTGGAAGGAAAATACAAAAAAAAAAAAAAAAAAAAAAAAAAAAAAAAAAAAGCTATTCTCATCATTTTTCCCAACATTTACTAAACAGTTTATGTAAATAGCAATAAATAAATGATTTAAAAAAAAAAAAAAAAAAAAAAAAAAATCGTAAAATAACTCCATAAGAGGTTTTAGTAGGTGTATGTATCGTTCTGTTAAGTAATGAAACCTGTGTCGTCTACGTATGTGCCTGTAAGGGTGTTATAACTTTGAGAAACATTAAGTGAGTGTGATCTAAATCATATGTGATCATGAAGTAGTGGTGTTAGTATTGATCCCTGAGGTACACCAGCCAGAATTGGGCAAATAGAAGAAAGTAATATCGAACAGCGAAAACTCTGATAGAGAGGAAATATTGAAAAATGAGGTAATAGATAGAAAATACTTCAGTCTGAAAAAAAAAGCCCCAGAGACCATTGTTTAAATATTCGGGTGAAAAGGTTGCCAAAACTTTCGTTGAAATCCTTGTTATAAAAAAAAAAAAATTAAAACTAAAAAAATTTTATTTTCTATATTATTTTAAATTAATTCTACAATTAAAATAATATTTGAAAAATTGCAGCAATTATAGTATCAAAGCCTTGATATGACGCGACCTTGGTACTAAAGAGGGGTTGCTCAGATGACTCATGGCGACTCCCCCACACCCCACCTTCCCCCCTGCTATTCTTTCGCCTCACGGAGCAGAGGGTCTTCGCAAACCATTCGATGATGGAATAACCTAACATCGAAAAATCTTCGAATTTATATATGTGTTTAATAAGATTCACAACTACGGGATTGCCTACAGAAAGAGGTTTAATTCAATTCTGTCTTCACCTCATGGAATTAAAATAAAATTGATGAATATATAAATAAAATAAAACAAAATGAAAGAAAAATATGTGGTACCCTTTCAGCACACCTATAGCTCTTTCCTATAACCTCGCATATAAACATTCACTTATACAGTTTCTATATTTATATTATATATTTGTTATATGAATTCAAGTGAGAAATTTTCAGTTTTGCCAATGGATTATATGTCGCCCTGATTACTTGTTGCCCTAAAGAGGGACATATTGTATTATTAATTCAATAAAACACATCGATCTAAAGATGAATGTTACAGAGTATAACAGAAGTTTTAAATTTTCTTATTTCCCCTTCCCTTGAGAAAATATAGCAAAACATAGCAGAAATTAACATCATAGCTTTCAACTAGGATTCTGTGTTTTGTATATTTATATTTTGTTATTTCAACTTCCCTTACAACAGAAAGTTTATCAGAAGTAAAAATTCCTTGTGATTTAGTATTATATTAATTCTGATTCAATTTAATATTAATTCAACATTGATATAGTGTTTTATATTTCGATATTTTCTCATTTACACTTCATTATTTTCTTATTTCTCAATTTAATATCGGATTATAAACAGTTAATATTAGTTTGAACATGGATTTAGAGTTTCGGAGTGAATTAAGGGGTACCTTTCCTCTTCGAAAATTAGCGACTAAAACATCGAAATAAATCGGAAGGTTAGAATCGATAAAAGGTATTTAGGGAGCGCGAAGGGGCTGGAGCCCCGCTTTTAGGGTAACGCATAAATAAATAGATACAATTAAATAAAATTAATTTAATAAGAGATCTCTGGAACAGATAAGATTAAGACTGGCAGCACTAGTAACAGGGTGGAGCACATGTTTGTGAGGTAGGAAAATGGGCTGCGCTGTGCGCTGACATTATGTGCGTTGTTCCTATCTAACCAACACAACCTTCCGCTGTGCGCAAATCATTATGTGTTATGTAGTTTGTTTTTTCTAGTTGTGAAGTTTTGTTCCGTATGTATTTATTTGTTTCAGTAATACGTTAAAAATTATTTATTTGTTTTGATTATTAGTTATTGTTAATCAAATTAATGCGTCAGTAATAAATAAAATTGTTTAAAGATCTAGTTGCTGTCAGTTTCGTAAGTGCATTCCTGCAGAGTTAATTGATTGAAAGCCTACATTCATGTAAACAATGAAAACAAGAAACACAATTCAAAACATTATTCTTTTTTTATTTTATTTATTGATTGATATTTCCAAAGTATACATTATATACAACAAGTAAATGTGTGGAAAAATTATTACAATGACAAGTCAATAATTTGAAAATAAACTATATATTTGTAGCTCTTTAATAAACCTTCTACATTTATTGAATTGTCTACATTACATAGAATTCTCCTTTTCAGACGCTTTACAGAGAGGAAACAGAAAATAAGAGTAAACTAAGTTGAGATACTAGTGTATTAAAGTGAGTTTATCATTGAATGTACTTTTCTAAGTTAAGTCAAATTAGCAAAATATGGTACATTTCGATCATTATCGATAAGTTAATTTGTAAAATAATAAGGTGCACTGAGGATTTTACGAAGTTATTTGGATTGTAAAGATTGGATACAAGATGAATTAGACGGTTTAGTGAGTCCCCAGAGCTCGACTCCGGATGTCCAAATAGGTCCAATTACTGCTATATAAAATAGTCGTTAGTAATAAATTTGAACTTTTGAACGTTTGCCCAGTAAACCATTTTAAAATAAAAAATTGATAATTTTAGCTATAATTAATATGTTTTCCGATAAAAGAAAAATTTGCCAAACAAAATTAAATTAAATTTACATAATATAAAATAAGATAAATAAATATTAGTCTTATAAATCAATGAATAAGTAACCTAAATCGTTCTCAGAACGCAAAGAATTTACCGAAACTAGAAATCTTCCTCGGCATTTCATCGATATCCATTCGAAAAATTCTAAATTTTTACATTCAAAAAACCCATGTTAAGACACTCTTGATCCAAATTCGTTTTAAATAAAAACATATTTAATTTTCCAACAAGTAAATGTACTATGTAGATTCCAAGAAAAAAGTGAATCCAAAAGGGTTTCGAATTTGTTCAACAGGGATTAGTAGAATATTATTAAAGAACACTTTAGGATAGGAAGTCGTTGGTTTGTGACGTAGGGTAAAGGTTATTGGGTGAGATTTATTTGGATTTATTTTAATTCTCCAGTAAAACGGTATGTCATATTTATATTATTCATGTTTTAAAAATTAACTAAAAGTTGATCAATAAAATCAAATCAGCAATCAATTCCACATCTTCTAATCCAATGTTATAATTATAGCACAAGATGATTATTAATGCAAAAAATAATTTAATCATTCATTAAATAATCTGCAGAGTTAACTAAGTAAAATTTGATGAGCTCATTATAAACATGCCGATGGACAATATCAATCAAACTGGAAAATTTCTTTCTTTATTCAATTACATAATGCGTCCGGATAATCACCGGGTGGAGAAAGAATTATTCCACCTTCCAAACCAATCAGAGATAAATCCAATTTTCACTAATTGTGGATATTTCTCGTTTCAGGAGGATTATAACGAACAAATGTTGATCCAGAACATACAGAGCCTATCTCAACCGATTTCCAATAAAAATTATCGCTAGTTATTCTCATGTATTCTTCGTACAGCCTCACAATTGGGATCAAAAATATTGAAATTCGGGAATTACATCATTATCACATATACTCCAACTTAGGGAATGAGATAAAAATCTTGATGATTTTTTTTTGAAAAACTGCAATTTTCAACCTTCAATCTTCTTTTAAGTTGCTGCATAGGAATTTATGACGTCACAACACAGCCGAAAAACATACGTAATTCCAAGGTCTTCTTTTCAGATGCCTTGGAAGGTAATCTGGAAGCAGGTTTGAATGATTATTTTGAAAGAATAGGTAATCAGGTTCGAACTAAATCAACAACATCCTGAATTTATGGTTATGTTTATTTGCGAGCAAGTAACGAGCTTTAATGGATTTTATGTTGAAAGGATTGAATATAAGAGGTACTGGATGTTTTAGTGGAGTCCCAAAGCACAAATCCGAATGTCGAAATAATTTTTATTTAATTTAATTTATCTAATGAAGGTAGATAAGTCTCTTTTAATTCAAAGGTATATTTGATTTACGTTTGTTTAGATATCACGCATGTTTCAAAAGTGATAAATCAAAACAATCAAAAATTTGTATTGCCAAAAAAACTAATCTGCAACTCTAACACAAATCTGCAAATCTCACAAAAAACTGGCCAATTTAATAGACCTCAATTTGGCCGTTAGCTTCTGAATGCAGTTTGTGTTGAAGAATACCTCTTTTTGAGGTTAATTTTATGGGCAAATGAGTCTGTTTTTACAGGGGAAGGCATTTCTACCTAACCATGTATATCGTTGGTTTATATTTGTATTGTTTTCGAATAATGCGGAGGCGCACTATGGTGTTCATATTAAAAATCATATTTTGCCGAACTTCATGTGGGTTATCGTGATGTAGTTGTGGTAGGATATTTTGTAACAAATCTTAGTAATTCTCATCGTTCAATCTTTTGGGCAAACTATGAATTTTCAACACTATTCGTTTTAAACGTTACATTGAAAATCTAATAAAATAAATCCTAAATAATAATAATAAATAAATGTAATAACATAAGATCCTTTGATCTGGTGTCACTTTATTGACAGTTTTCCTTTATTTTCTATTACGCTGGAGAGAAGACGAACGATGACTCAACTCGGTGAGTCATCGTTCGTCTACAGTGTGGTTCAGTGGCCCTAAAGAAGACCTCGAAGGCAGGTCGAAACGTTGGCACGTATTAAAGCATTTCTACTTACAATTAGACGTGGTGTTCCTCTTTGACTGCATTTCTTATTATCTTCTTCTCCATTTGTATTTTTTATTATTTTAATAAGGTTAAGTTAAATGAATCGAATTAGCTTCAAATCCCACCTGACACATCACACTTGCGGTTGGGATTAAAAGATATTTCAGGCACACTTTCAATAATTCATACAAAACTGTGCAATTTTATATCTTTTTAATGCAGATTTTTAAGTTGTGTCACTTTTGAAATACATTTGAGATATGTTAAAGTAGTCAAAAACTACATTCATTGAAGAAAAAAATACAATTCAATACCGTGAACCAAAGAATCTGTAATAGTTTAAATTAATTATAGATATTTCTATAATATTGTTCAACATACCTGGTTGTAAATTGCCACGTGGTTTCGCACCTAAAATTGCTAAGTTTACGTTAGCTTTCCTTCCGTCAATTATTGGGTTAGGATCCTTACACGCTCTCTCTGCAGCGGGCCTATCGCCCATTATCACCTGAAAAATAATTTATAATTACAAAAAATTACAAATTACAAACAGTAATGAATAAGTAAAATTAATTAAATGGTATAATATAAGACTAATTTCTACAAGTCCTTTCAAGAATATTCAAGGAGCTATTGAACTGAGAAACGTATTTTAAAAAATTGGCGCCCAACAGTAGTTTTCTAAAAATAACTAAACAAGCATGGGCACTGGCAAAAGTAACGAACAGTATTGCGATGAAAATCAACTGGGATATCTGATTAGATAAATTAACTATTCTGACAACCACACGCATATTTTAACTTATGTTGATTTTTTTCCAGACATTATATGCTAAGCCAACATTATCGAGTCATAATATAAGCTTTGTTAAATTAAATTATATATACTTTTTTAAACTATTTATTGATATTTACAACTGCATACAATATATATATAACAAGTAAATGTGAGGAAAATCATTTTAAAGACTTGTCAATATCTTGTAAAGATTTATTCATCTCTAAAGAACAACTCAGCACTTCAATAATTTTTCAATAATTTAAAAAAAAAATTAAATATACCTGAAGCGCCCCGAAAGGCCAAACCAAACTTGGGTTTAGTATTTAGGTAAGGTTGTACTGTTACTGGACCGACAGTTGTGAAAGGAGGAGATTGGGCCTAAATCACACTTAACCGCCAGGTTTTTCCTCAATTAAGGGTACCCAATTTGTAGACAGGAGGAACTCCCGACCTCAAAGTAAAGCCACGACCGAAATAACTGAAAATAAATTTTCTGCCTTCAGTCGGATTCGAACTCGGGCCCAGGAGCATGGTAATCAAGTGGGCTACCCACTGAGCTACCGTGTCTCCCATATTTCTACATTATAAGATGAAAAGAACATGTCCAAGATCTTCTCAAGCGTAATGGAGAGTAAGAGGGAATAGAGTTTGAGGCAAGTTGAGAGACTAATGGATTCGAGTAGGTATGGAGTTTTAAATTATAATTAACAATGAAAATCTAACCATAGAAGGATATTTCTTTAAAAATGTAAAAGATCTTTACATATTAGAGCTCAACTTAAAAAAGGAATACAGAAGTAAAATAAGGATTACGGCAAGTAGCCGAGGTTATTTAGCAATTAGGAATGGAGGGCAGTAGAACTCAAAGGTTCTTAATAAAATAATAAATTAATTTTTATAAAATTATGACCTTATTAATTAATTCAAAATTGCTTTGTTATTCAAAATATAATTAAAAGAAAGCAATACTTAATAAAATTATAAAGTAATTTTTAATTAATTTTTTTTTAATTATTAAGGTTTATATCTTCGCCTTGCGTTCATTACGTTTTACGGTCGATGAGATATATTTTTGAATCAACTCTTGAGGGATATGCCACATTTAATGCAAAACTCTAAATAAATCATAAATTTAAAATTTCGTAATTTTTAATTTTTTTTTTTTATTAAATAGGTACAGCTTTTATTTAATTACTGTATATATAAATCCTAATGCATCTCAAACAATATTTACTTCCCTATCCTTCAACCTGGACAGAAAATTACGGAAGCACATATTAAAAGATTTTGCACCATTTTTAATGTCTTCCAGGAATAATTCATTTAGCGAAATGAAGAAACTTATATTGAATTATTTAGACCATCGCATTATATTTAACGTAATATTGTGAACGATCATTATTCTAGGCCTTGAAAATGTGGCAAAAGTAAAGAAAAGTTGCCCAGATAAAAAATATTGATATTTTCTAATAAAGTAATAAATAAAATGACCGTTTCTTAAACAAATATTTGTATTATTATTTATTTGATATAAAATACAATTAATACTTAAAGTATAGTCCATAGTTATCTACCGTCATATCTGCTAGCCAATTGCTCGATGCCACGCTGATACCATTCCTTGGGATGGTTGTCAAAACCTCTTGGACAGCATTTTCAACTTCCGCAAAATTATCAAATTTTTTTCCCTTGAAGAAAATGGGCCATGGATCGAAATAAGTAGTAATCCGAAGTTGCGAGGTCTGTACTATATGGTGGATGAGGCAGGAGTTTAGACCCATGAAGTTCTGTAAACTTTTCTGCTGATTGTTGAGGAGTAAGTTCGTGAGGGGCCAGTCTACAGGTCTTTTTCGCCTTCCCCATGGAGAGAAGATGGCGACTAACAGTTTCTTTCGACACACCACACTCCCTGCAAGTTCACGAATACTTGTGGACGGATTTGACTCAACAGCTGCCTTCAGAACCTCATTAATATCCAATAATGGCCGCTGGAGCCCATTTTCCTTTCCAACGTCGTATCTCCACTTCTAAATATTTCATAAACCAACGCCGCGGAGTGCGTTCTTCAAGGACACCTTCCCCATCTTATTCAATAATTTCACGAGTTGCTTCAGCGGTTGTGAAATTTTTTTTCGAGTAATGTCTTAAAATTAAGAGAATTTCGTAGGACACTGTCATGTTTCTTCTTTGAAATAAATAACTGAACTGAGGCTTTTTTAAGAAGTCCAGTGTTAGTAAACAAGCTTAGAGAATGCTCTAAATGGATTATTAAGTATTGGTAAATAATTAATAGCATTAAGATATTTACAGACTTTTGAACTCTGGAATTTGATAAAACGGTCATTTTTTTTTTTTATACATCCTATTATTTACATCAGGAGAAATTTTTTTTAAAGAAATCTAATTCTTTTCATACACAATTATTAATCTCCCAACTATATGATATATATTAAATATAGGAACATAACAACCTAAAGAAAAATAATACTTTTAGCCGAGAAAATGAAAAAAACAAACTAAAAAACGTTAAGTGGAGGTTTATGCATAAGTCAGTATACTAATAAACTATACAATTTACTCTGTACTATTCACATAATAATCCTCTCAATAAATTTATTAAAATTATGTTAAACAAGATAATTAAATATTTTCTTAATTATAATTATAATGGATATGAGAAACTTAGATAATTAAACAATGTATAATAATTGATTAAAATATTTCTCGCAAATGTGAAGTAATTTATTAACCATACGGAGAAGAGTAAATTGACTTGTGACCCAGCTGACCCCGTGGCCTTTCCTATTCATTGTTGCCCTCCACTGCCACTGTAATCCCCTTTTCCTCCATAGTTTTAATCCTGTAATTTTCCATTCCAGTTGGAAATTTAGTAATTAAAAGAAAATATAATTATGAAGTATTATTAGCCAGGTCATAAGCTAAATATAATACATTTTTTCTAAGCTTGAAGGACTAATGCAAGTGTGAATTAATAAAAAATTGGTCACTTCTAAGATATTTAGTTTGTTACAAGGCTATTTTTAAATTTTAGCAATTCATTATCAGTTCTGGAGCTTATTTTATTTTATTTTTTTTGTGTATGTGTGGGTTTTGAATGTATGGAAAGGCTGGTTAAATCAATGATTAAAGAATTTAGATTTTTTTTATTTTTTTGCTTTATTGATATTAACATCTGTATAGTACATACACATCCAATAAATGTGAGGGAAAATGAATATAGTAACATAACAAGTGGTAGCCTAGTGGATAAGGCACCACGCTAGAAAAGTGGAGACTCGGGTTCGAATCCCGACTGGGCAAATCTTTTCTCTTCAAAATAAAAAATATATTAATCAACAACAATTAATTATTTCATAATTATAATATATATATATATGACGTATGTCAACAAGATCTAGTTAACAGTAATGTTCAATGAACATTCATCCCCGATTTGTACTTCGCAACTGCGAGTGCCCGGGGGTATGGATCAGTGAAGAGAAAAGATTTCCCTGGTTCGGATACGAGCTCGGTAGCCTAGTGGATAAGGCACCACGCTAGAAAAGTGGAGACTCGGGTTCGAATCCCGACTGGGCAAATCTTTTCTCTTCAAAATAAAAAATATATTAATCAACAACAATTAATTATTTCATAATTATAATATATATATATATATATGACGTATGTCAACAAGATCTAGTTAACAGTAATGTTCAATGAACATTCATCCCCGATTTGTACTTCGCAACTGCGAGTGCCCGGGGTATGGATCAGTGAAGAGAAAAGATTTCCCTGGTTCGGATACGAGCTCGGTAGCCTAGTGGATAAGGCACCACGCTAGAAAAGTGGAGACTCGGGTTCGAATCCCGACTGGGCAAATCTTTTCTCTTCAAAATAAAAAATATATTAATCAACAACAATTAATTATTTCATAATTATAAAAGTTCTATTATATTAGGTCTCGAGGCCATCTTCTTTTCAGAGGCCACAGAGGAATAGAATGTGAACCAAGTTGAGAGAGTAGTGGATTTGAGTGGTTATAGAGTTTTCTATGAAAGGATAGGTATTTGGATCGGGCTAAATCAGCAACATATGGAACATTAAGATCTTTATAGATACGTTTATTTGTGACAAAGTATTGACGATTTTTTGAAGAAGTTTGGATTGTTAGGATTGGATATGAGAAGAATTAGAAGGATTAGTTGAGCCCCACATCTCAACTCCGTATGTCAAAATAGGTCTGATAACTGTCATTTAAATGAGACTTTTATAGAAAATTGGAAGGTTTGAACGTTTGTCTAAAGCAGTTTCCTGTCGTTTTAGTCTTGTATGAGGATTCCATGTTAAACGTTTGTCCAGTTGAAGTCCTAGATAGCTGATCTGTTCAACAGGGATCAGTGGAATATTTGATTTTTCTTGCCGAAGTTTTCCTAGTAGAACCATATGAATATCGAGATAAAAAAATACGAGTTTTACAACGTTTCATTTTTTTTTTCTGAGCTGAAAACGATTGATGAAAGGAGAAAACATGTATTTAGGTTTTCTGTGTAGATTCTATAAAAAAAAAGTTTGAATCATAATCAACGGCACAGAACCTTGTACGTAATGCTGAATTTATTTATTGTTAATAAAAAATCAATATATATAAACTAGTATATCAGTATATATACTATCATAAAAAGCACTTGGATTGGTGACCACTCGAAATAGTTGGCCATTCTCCAAGAAAAGCCACGTTGGCCCGATTATTTCAAGCAACAACCCCCACAACTCAGGTAGGTGAGACCAGTTAGTCTACTGGAGGAAACTCACACCGACCGGAAGGAGAACCTCTCGTAGGTTAATTTTGGGTTTTGGGTTCTGCTGACCTTCAGCAAACATTATCTGTGGATCTAGACAGTGTTTGAAACCATGGTCCTTTGTAACATGATGCGGTTTATACTCTCCTGGCTGCCTGTGCTTGAGCTAGGAATGAATGTCTGTAGGAAGACCATTCCACGAAACCAATAATCATCAACAGTACTAACCTAAAAAAAAAATTGTATATATATATATATATATATATATATATATATATATATATATATATATATATATATATTTGTGTGTGTGTGTGTGTGTGTAAATAATGCTTTTTTAAAATAATGAATTGCTCACATGAAGTAACAGATGATTGTGCCTGACTAAAATAACGAGTGAGTCAATGGATGGAACTACTACAAATATAATCTTAAATCTTTATTGGGTTGATGCAAAAAAAATGCAGGATTTTATTTCCGTTTCGTTATTAATTCAAGTTGTGTAAACAAAACTAATCCACAACGCTAAGTTATACATATCATTTTAAAGCCTATTTATCTCGCATACTTTTCTATATAAGCCTTTTTTCTTTTTTTTAACATTTAATTCAGTCCATTCAGTGCCTCCAGACAAAATGACGTTTAGGAACAATTTTTGGCAAATTTACTTTTATGAGTTCAAACTCGGTCGAAGTGCTGTGCAAGCGGCTCGAAATATTAATGAAGTTTGTGGGCCAGGTACCATTAATGAATCTACAGTGCAGCGATGGTTTCGAAAATTCCGTAGTGGAAATTTTGACCTTTCAAACAAAGAACGTGGTGGCCGTCCCTCTGCTATTGACAACGACCAGTTAAAGGCAATAGTAGAAGCTGAACCCAACAAAACTACTCGAGAAATAGCGGAAGAACTCGATGTGGATCAGTCAACAATCGTACGCCATCTCAAGGCAATTGGAAAAACAATCGATTTTTTATTGAATACCAAAAACCTGCATTATTTTTGCATCAACCTAATAATACTAAATATCAACATCATTTTTGAACATATTTATCAATTAATTCGATTAACATCGATAAAATCGATCAGATTCCGTCAAGTCGATCGATGTCTACATAAGTGTTGTTGCGGTCAAAACGACACTAAGAATGAAAAAAGTAATTAATTATATTCTAACGTTTAGACCGACTTTGTTAGACCTTCCTCAGGGCTAACTACTTTTAATTTTCATACATACAATAATTAATACAATCTTTGTCATTAAACGATTATTATGTTTTCTTCAAATATAATAAATGATTGAGTCACGAAAAATACAATATCTGATGTGATGAGAGGCTATTTCACTCGGAGGAGGGAAGAGACCTATTTCGAACTCATCTCCATGAATAATGAAAGTACGGTCGATGAGACTTCTTGACAATGGCCCCAGTCGGTTTTAAAGCATTTTAATCGCCGTCATTGTTTTCACTTCAGGTTGATTAAAATATTTAATGAAAACTCTGCCTCGATGGTTTCCAATACTTCAGCAAAATAAAGAGAGATCAAGTGACTACAGGCTCCTGGAGCGGGTAAAAGGGACTGGGGCCGGCTAAGAACTAGCCAGAGTATTAGAGAATTAGACGATACTGTGGTTAAGTGCTTCTTCCGCTCTGAGGGCAAACAACACACTAGAGCCCGCGACTCTCTGTTGTTATATTATGTCATCGCTACGGCTTTGATTTATATCACGTAATAAAAAGGAATATTATGAATAATTATCTTATAATTAATTTTTAAAAAACAACAAAAACAAAGAAAAACTCAATTTCTCCGTAACTCGAAATAGCAATATATAATGGATACAACTAGCTATAATCTACTGCTTTTACATCTGCTGATTCTGATCAATAAACTGCTGGCAAATTTTTGATACGAGCAGCACCAACGGAGCTAGTCAGAATGTTACTACAGCAGAAATTCGATAATTCGTCATGGGTGCGGGAGGAGGGGTGACGAAATAGCGAAAATGAGAAATTACAGAATTTTGCTGGTAAAGTAACAAAAAAGCATTTTAAACTATATAATTGTAATTTTTTTTTACAATTTATTGAATGTAAAAACGACCAGATAAACATTGTACTTACATTAGTGTAAATGACGAAAATCACAGAAACCTTGGAACATAAACATTTAAAAAAAAAATCATATACAAAAACGTACATACTTGTATAAAATCAACTTTGGACTTGTTCTGTTGATTTTTCTATGAAATGATTTACAAAATGTATAAATATAGGCGTATTTTTTAGTGACAAACCAAATGAGGCGGCTTGAAGATGAAGAGGAAAAGATGAATTACATACATATTTGTTGTATATAGTTGCAAATTTAAAAAAAAAAAAAGAAAAAAAAACACCTGACGAATTACAGAATAAGACGAATTATCGAGTGACGAAATAACGAGTTTCCACTGTATTTTGAACAGAATGTAAATATTTTGAGGGTGAAAAAAACGTTACAACTCTAGGTTGCCAGAACAATGCATTACGTTACAAAAAAAACAACAGACACACAAAAGATATATCCATTTAAAAAAAAGTAAGTTATACGTAGGCCCTCTATGTCACTTAACCCATTCATAAGCAAGATAATTAAAAACAAAAAACAAATCCCTTTATATACCTTAAAAAGAGATCAAATAAAACATTGATATAAATACATTTGACCAAAAACATTTTTTTTATTTGGACACAAAACAAACTTTATTGGCTAGAAAAACAATCAATGACCTTCTCAATAACTCAGAGTAAAAGTGAAATATTGGTAAGGAACCAACAAATACTCTAGAATATGTCTGAAATTTGTGTAAAATACTTACAATGGGATGGTATCTCAAGAGGTACCATGCCCAGAAAAGGGTAGCCAGGTTCATCAGGAATTAAAAACTGTATGAACCTAAAGTTCCAAAATATTCTATAAAAGTAATGCAAAATGAAATAAAGTTTTGGAAGAGACAATTTGGAGATGACTTTAAGAGAAGAGTGCTGTTAAAAAATAACGTAACATAAGTAATATAAAAATATGTAATAAATAAGTATATAAAATAAGTAAATAAATTTAATGAATACAGATCTTTAGCAGAATTCAATAAAACTCCCTAAAATTTACGTATCGAATACTAACGCTGCTATAAATGAAGCAGCGTATAAAGCTGCCAAAGAAGCTTCTGTGATAAATACCGCATCACTTAAAATATATAAGCCGAATGATGTTAAAGCGTTTTTGAAGAACAAAGTGGGGAATCATGTAATTCAAAACTCCACTGACGAACAAACTAAGAAATATAAAAAAAAGTACGAAGCAGTGGACAGGCGCTATAAGAGGTAACAGAAGAGAAGAAGTTGTTACAGTAAGGCTGAGGATCGGACATTCTAACCTGACTCACGCATATCTAATCACAAAAGAGGCCCAACCACATTGTGAAAGATGTCAATCTCCAATGACCATTAAACACATAATAGAAGATTGCACATTATTACAAGACTTAAAAAAAAATAAAATACCCCGATCCACAGAACTTGCTATAGAGGACTCAAGAAATTCTATAAACAAAATTATAAATCTATTTAAAGAACATTCACTTTACCATAAAATAAAATACGAAAATGATGATACAGAACGAAGAAAAATAAATTTCCCACATTTAAATGAAAAGGACGTAATAACCAGGAAGTTGATCGCCCAAATAAAAACCCCAATCTACAGTCATCTCCAATACCAACGCATCAGTATAGAAACGTTTTATTATATTCTTCAAGAAATAAAATACGCCCCTCACCAATCTGACTTCAGGAAATGTACGAATTTACCCTCAAACACTACAGGTAAGACTTATTTCTTACAAGATTAATCAACAATTCTTTCTATACAGCCATTTTACCGTAATGTCGGAACGAAAAATCGGACTGAAACCTAATACGTTTGGTCGGTGAAGCTGTCAATCGGAAGTCGGGTGTAATCGGTCACTGTCGGATCGAGCTTTCCACTTCATTAAGTGCAGGCAGGCAATGCGCAAAGAAACCTCCATTTTGTTTTCAAAATAAATAACGTTGCAACTATATAGTCTCGAAAGATGATATACTCGTATTATATTATACTTATTAATTTATCAGTTATAATTAATGTCATCAATATATAATCTATACTATTATATAAAAACACAAGCCATTCTTCGTTTATGATCACTAACCACGAAACCTACTGAACCAATCTATACCATATTTTAACCACATCATCTTTATAGTTGAAGGAAGGTTTATCAATAATAAAATCTACTGATTTTTAATTAAATTGTTATTAAAAAAGGGGTAATACGATGATAACAGTAAATTTTGAAAATGTACCGATAGGTGGCGAGAGCCATTCTACATGAGAGGTTTCAAAGGAACTGTCATAAGAGCTTGAAATCGATAATAAAATTGACTTCTATTCAACTAAATAATTTTAAAAAAAGATGAGGTGCAAAACGTGGATCTCAGGGAAGTATGAAAATTGTCTATTATGTGGGTTAGGACTATTTATCAATAGAGTTTACAATGGTAACATTACTGAGCCCACCCGTACTAAATTTCAACTAAATTATTTTCAAAGTTTAAGGAAGGTTTAGAATTAATGAAATTTACAACAATAAAAATTTAAATGTACAATGTTGAGGTGCATAAAACGAGGATTGTCACACTTTCATAAACTTATAAAAATCTAACCACATGAAATCAATAAAATCAAAACTTGGATGTCTAATTATGCTTTTACGTATTTTAAAACTAATCAGTGCAATTCTAACCAGGTTAAAAATCACTGCGATGAGTATAAAAATCGTTGAAGAAATAATGCTCAACTGCATTTTTCAATTCAAGATTTTTGTTGATAAAGAAATTAAACTTTAATTATTTGTTAAAACTATCTGAAATGAGTGCTTTGATTAGGAGAGCGGGCGAAGCCACATTCCACAGGGAATGCTAGTTTGTTATATATTTATTTATCATATTTCGTTTTTTATTAATGTATTTTTATACCATGCCTACTTACTTTATTCTTTTTTTTTTTTTAATTTTTATTCTTAAACAACTCTCACATTACCGTGATTTATTACCATTAAGTAATCGAAAACTTTTAGTATCATCACTCATTTTCCCTAACTTTGACTACGGATGCACAGTATATGGAGGACTGTCTGATGAGCTCGAGATGAGATGTAAAAGAGTAATGAACTGTTTTTATTAGATTTATTTTCGGGATATCCAGACGTTCTCGCATATCTCATAAGTATTCTGAAATTGGTTGGCTTTACCCCAGTTTTCGACGTCAATACTTCCTGGGTGCTCTCATATTCCAAACCTTAAAAACCAAAAAACCCGCCTATATCCATGACCTCCTTACCCTGCGCTCCTCCATTCACCTCTTAAATACTAGAACCCAACCCATCAACCTATACACTCCGGCGCATCGAACTGCATCTTTCGAGAAATCCTTTATTATCCGTGCTTCCTCTTTATGGAATTCATTGCCCATCTCAATTCGAAAAAGCTCCACTCTTACTTCCTTTAAACAACATCTATTTCTTTACCTCCTGAATTTTCAATCTTCCGAGCAAATGTAAAACATGAATATTTAAGTTACATACATTATAATAGTACACATAAGATGTATCCTATTACAAGTTTCCTTAATTTTTTTGTAACTCATAATTTAATTATTAATCAATTTTTATTATTATTTATTATTATCATTTATTATAATTAATTATCATAGCCAGACGAATGTTCTATGTATTGTACTCGTTTTGTTATTCTTAGGGGACAAGTTGTCCCAGGATAAAGTTCATTCTTCTTCTTCTTCTTCTTACTTTATTTTTATTTTTTTAATTTTGTTTAAATTACCTCTATTTCTGTACCATTTGGGAAAAACTAGATATGTGCATTTTTGTTTACAATAAGAAAAATATTTTGAGTAACCCATATTGGAGTCATACACATCTTGTAAAAGTAGACAAGTTGTAATATCAATTGTATCCTTTTATACCATCGCCATTACAACTGTCATACTTATACATGATGAGTAGGACTCCAATATGGGCTGCTCAAAATATTTATCTTAGTGTGAACAAAAATGCACTTGTCTAGATTTTCCCAAATGGTACAGATTTAAAGTCATATATTTTTTCTAGATTAAGTCTAAGTAAGAGACAAAACGTAGGCACAATAAATCAACAACATAATACTTTGTTTCTATTTAAAATAAATTACAATAAATAATTTTAAAAAATAGCTGGATGAAAGACCTCAATATAACTTAAATGAGACTTTGTTAATAAACAAAAGAACTTCAACGAAGGGTTAGTGCAGGAAGTAATGGATAAAGCAATTAAAAAGTAGTTAAGATAAAATAATTTCATTACTTAAACCTAGGAAATAAAATAACTTAATTTTTTTAAACCTCTCTTGTTTCATTAAACGCTACATCCTATCCATTTTTTTTTTTTTTTTTTTTTTTTTTTTTTTTTGTGAAATGAAACCAGCTACGAAACAAAATCCTTTGTAACAATTTACCTGGTCCAATTAAAAATACTACCTGAAGAACTTTTAATACTTCCAACATCAATGCATTTATATTCCCCTATTTACCAGCGAAGAGGAGGGAAGAAGTTCTCTGGAATAAACCCTAGATATCTATATACATACAAAAAAAAAAAAAGAAAAAAAAAGTAGCTTAAAAGCCAAATAGCTATTTAAATTCTGGAAGCTTGTTTGATATTTGATAGGAAACATTAAATGTATCCCTTTGAAAGTCGGAATTGAAGAGTTTTTCGCTTACAAAGAGAACTATTTCCGAACTATATTTCCACAACTGCTTCACACAAAACCATTCTAGTCAGCTTGATATCGGAATTTTAACGTTCAACTTGCCCTCAAAAGACTGGAAATCGTTACAATGAAAAATAGTCTTATTTTATTATATAAATGTATTAGATATAGAGAAAGCTTTCAGGTTCGTCACAAAATTGATTAATTTAAACATTTTTATTATGTAATTTGGGAATTTTGAGATTTCGCAAGAATTCGAGGTTCCAAAACGAAAAAAAAGTAAAGGTGTAGGTTAGTTGAGAGTCAAAAACTTTTTGGAGAATGTAGTTTTATTATAACTTAATGAACTACCTTATTTTTGCCAATTTCGGAAAAATTATTACTGCCAGTAACAGAGATATGTTTCGATTCATACCGAAATTTACCCGATGATAGTATCGTAGATTGATTAATTAGATGTAAAAATCAAAAATTTTCCTGGCTTTAATTTTTATTTGACTACAAATCATAAAAAAAAAAAAAAAAAAAAAAAGTGGTTATTATGCTTGTTCTAGTCATATTCTATAGTGTTTGTAGTTATTCTAGTTGTTCTAGGTTCTTAGTGTTTAAGATCCTTATTTGAAGAACCGGTAATAGGTGGATGAAATATTTATTTTTTACTACATTGTAAAACCTGTAGCACTAACAACACCCCTTACCTAAAGGTTCAGTACTTAGGTAAGGTTGTACAGTTACTAGGCCAACTGTTGTGAAAGGAAGAGATTTGGCCTAAATCACGCGCGGCCGCTAGGTTTTTCCCCATTTAAGGGTAACCACTTTGTAGAGCCTAGGTGTGCCCCAGGAGGGTCCCCCTACCTCGAATTCGAGCCACAACTGAAATAACAGAAAATACATTTTCTGGCCTCAGTTGGACTCTAACTCCTCCCGGTAGGTAGTCTAGTGCCTAACCCACTGAGCTACCGCTCCTCCCTTTACTAAATTTTAGCGATACCAAAACTGAAATTTGCATTTAATTATCGGTATTATTGTATAAGCCGAAATTATTGTACTTAAGCTACGTTTTTATATTACAACTCTGATTAAGAAAGCTTATGTACTATAGAAATGGATCAAGTTCTAAAAAGTGCAACCTTTTTTAATAAGCATTTTGGGATAAAAACTTGCAGATGAAATTTGTGAACTTTTCAAAAATTGTGCTTATGTAAGAGAAACTAATCATAAATATTTTTAGCTACTAAAGGACTGTTTTTATAAGGTCCCGGTTTTCAATCTAAATTTACAAGACTAAAATATAATGGAATTACTTATAGTTCAACAGTAGAGCCCTGATGAAGTCTTACAACTAAGTCGAACCGTTGGTACCATAAATCAATAACATATTATTGTTTTTCTATTGATTGCACCATCTCTACTAAAATAAAAAACAATGCAGAGGTATTTTTAAATATCAGATTCTAATAGGAGGTGACCGAGTACGTTGAATTGTCAAAAACTTTTGAATTTTTGAAACCTTTGCATTGTTGTTTCGAATCAGATCTGAGGGAATCCAAGGAATTAATCTCGATCTTCTTACTCCAGCAGAACAGATTAGGAATCTGTTGGACCACCTCCCCAAAAAATCACAATTAAGTTTTATTTTAGAAGTACAATTAGAAAAATAAAATAAAATTTCGATAAGAAATATAATACGAATAAAAGTTCATGTAATAAATTTCTAAATCATTTATAACTTCTATCGTCTGTTCCACTTCCTATAACCGGCGTAAGTCAGTACATGACTAGCATGATTAGTAGAGGAAAATGAGGCGCTGATGATCAACTATTCACCGCCTCATGGTTCTATGCAAATAATACGTTAATTAACTACACTATTCCGTAGAGAAATACCAACAACTGCACATGTGTATATCATTGTTCCGTTTGAATTATTCAAACCACCTTGAACTAAGCTCTATAAAACCACGTATCCGAAATCGAATAAATGCAATATTAATAAACGAATAAAGAAAACAGGTTAGTCAATAACTAGTAACCTTATTTGCTGGCAGTTTACGAGTAAAAATATTACATTGAAAAATATTCTTATCAAACTGTGAACCCATTTATTATTTATTTATTTATTTATTGTGAACCCATGCACAAAATATTATACCATAATTCTCCATAATTACAAATCTATAATTTTTTTTATTATTTTAAATGTTTAATATTTCAAGATACGCACCAAATCTTAGCTAAAATATAGAATTTTCTATCGATAGAATGTTGGCTATGTCTTGTTGGAAGAATAATTTTACTGACAGTCACCTGAAGTGGTTAATATTATTTCGAGAATAAATTCTCGAATTGGTTGAAAATTGGGCATTGAAAATTCTCATAAAGGTTAAACGAAGGATGTTAGAAAAGTGATTTATTATTAGATATAATAAGTATAATATTTTATTGAATAGTAGCTTACGGTTTAATTCATAATAAACTACATATAAATTTTAAACTTATGAAATAATCTTCTTTTTGTTGAAGTTATAAAATAAATTAACTAAAATAAACAGGAATATCATTGTAATATCATAGCAAAATTAAAACGGCAATACATAAAAAAACATGATATATCTGTGTATCGTATATTTGTGGTCAACGATATATTGTGTAATGATATTTAGAGCTGAAAAAATAAGGGATTTCTTTTTTTTTTTTTACAGTATACCTAGATATTTAATTTTGGGGCATGTCATTGGTTTATGAGAAATAAAATACAAAATTAAAAAGGTTCTTCCCATCTTTTAAATAAGCGATATTATTATAAAAATAGGATACCATAAAAATAAATAAATAAATAAAAATTTAAAATTAAATAATTAAATTAAATTAAAATCCCCAAATATGAAGTAATAAAAAAAAATAAAAAAATTCATTTTATATTCTTTTTTCCATAGATTTATCCTCGATAGACACACTTACTGTACTAAAACGTCGACAAATTCTTACTTCTAAATAATTTATTTGACATAGAAACTAATTTGTAGAAAATTTAATTTATTCTTTTTTTTTATTTACAATTTTTTTTAACCATTATTTAAATTTGGAACTTAAAAAAAAAAACTCAATTTTTCCCAGGTTGGAAAAAATGAGATCTTGGATATGCCTATCTATAAGCTTTCCTTAATTTACATTTTAGAATTGGAAAGTAAGTTAATTTACAATAAATTAACAATAACTAAAATAATTAAAAATAAATGATTATTCGAAATAAACAAAGATGAGAAAAGATAGCGGCTACAAACGTGACATTTTTTATTAAAACCGATATAGCTCCTAAAAAGTTAGATCCTATTGACATGTGTTATAAAACAAAAAATACTATCCATTAAATTTCTGATTAGGAAAGTGCCGTCAAATTTTCGATCCGAGCAACTAGATTGTGCCAAAATTAACGCGAAAAAAAAACCTTACACCCCCAGACAAAAGACATGTCCATGTAAAAAAATAATAATTAGATATAGTCAGCTGTTTTAAATCAGAATTTTAAAACCTGAATATTTAATTTTGGAAGGTGAATAATAAAGCTATTAAAGTTCGCCTATCAGAATATAAAAGCAGAGGACTTAAAGACGAAAAACTAAAAGCTTGTTGACAATAAAGGTGTCCTACTTGAAGTCCGAAGTATAGAAGGAGAAGACAAAGCGCCGATGGCAAGCATTGTTCCCCATGATGGCGTTGAGACAATGTTATCAAGTCCAATACACAGTCCTTTCGGTATCTAAAGGTACCTCCTCCCATCCCATGAGTTCTTGTTTTTAGGGGCTACTTCAAGTCGGCATACAATAGGTACCTTCCGTTGAGGTACAGGAAGGGGCATTTTGATTCAATTCTACCCAGGCGATTCGGGAATTCTGTATCAATGATGGGTGGTAAATTTGCCATGAAAAAGAAAGCCAATTCGTTAGGAGAAAAATATAGTAAAAATATTTATTTTTTTTAATAATACTGTAAATTAAATTATTAGAGAACATTTTTATTAATCAAAATACATTATAATTATTACTCAATTCTCTCAACACATTTCTGCTCCTCTGAATAGAATCTTGAATCTTTCTAATAAACCATTTCTGATTTCTATTAACTTTGGATCTATAAATTGTTATCGTTAAAAATGAGGTACATTGGAGCGTCGATTATCCGAACGTTTAATTGAAGGAACCTTTTTTTTTGTAATGTAATTTTAATTGAATTGGTCATCTAATTACTTATTTGTTAAAATTATTTTTATTTAAAAATTAAATTAAATGAAAAACAGCATTATTTTTACTATCAATAAGGGAAGCTCAATTTATTCCACAGAAACTGCAAAAAATTAACTTCTATGCATACCTACAATTGTGTCGTCTAGTTACAAAACCGGCCAACTCCTCAATTTTGAGAAATACGTTTTTTCTGTTTTCTGAGTCCTAAGATACATTTTCCATCTATTGAAAACGAGAAACCTCGCAAAAACCCGTGAAATCCTTGTTAAACCTGCGTTTGAAAAACACAGTGTGCTGCAAAACCGGCCAAATCCTTCCGTGAGTGAGTTTCAAAACCGGCCATCTCCACATCCGCGCTGTTGTTTCAGTTCAAGAAGGCCTCTTATCAGGTAACTATCAGTCTGCTCCTGCTTTTCCTGTAGTTAACGTTTATGCCTTTATCGTTTCGTACACTTTTCATTCGATCTTTATGGAGAAGTTTGTAGAAGAAGTTCTAGCAAGAAAAAGACAAAGAGACCATGCAACATTGAGAAGAAACAAACCCCTCCAGATCGGGTTTTTACCCAAATTGAGAAGAAGTTAAAGAAAATCGAGTCTCGTTCAGCCTTCAGAGTTTTTCGGCATTCTCTCGAAAAGTGGAACTGTATTCAAGCCAGGAAGAGACTACACAAATCTTGATTGGAAGAGTCCCAGTAATGCCCTGCTCAAACCCCCTCCACTATGGCACTTCAAAGTCACCCCAACGAAGAGATTTTTCAGAACCAAACTAAATAATAAGGTGCTAGTTCAAGGGGAGGTTTTCTACAGATCGCTTGATTTTTTACTGCAACGTCGTGGCATCAGCTGCTCAAGAAGGAGGAAGCAGAGAAGTAGATGAGAGGGATGAAGAAGAATATCAGAAAGAAATGTGTGCGCCTGTTGAAGACGATAATACAGCAAGAGTATATGTTTCTGAATGTTTATATTTTTCTAAATTACTTTTTTCGGAAATTCTTCTTCTTCTTCTTTTAGCACAACAGACAACATATAGTGGCCCCTGGCTTTCTCAACTTCTGCCTTCCATTTCTCTCCGTCTATTTTTTCGGAACTTATTACTTTGAAAATAATTCTCGCCAGTTTTCCGTCTAGATGTTTGAGTTACACCAGAACATTTCAGAGTTTAATTTTTTCAAATAATATTCACTTATTGAAGAAAGTTTTGTTTATTTGCATCCCAATATTTTCATTAACTTTAGTTATTTTTAAGTTCTAATTCATTGCAAAACCGGCCAACTCCAAACTGAGTTGCAAAAGCGGCCAAGCGGAGTCGTAAAACTTTGAAAAAAGCGAAAAGTGAACTGTTGGAAGATGGTATTTACACTTAATAATTTTTTCGATTATCCTATTTTTTATTATAAGAAACAACCCTAACAACATTAGTTCGCTCTACTGTAAAAGTAAAAAAAAAAAAAAATTGTAGAAGACTGGAGGTTTGAAGAAAAGGGTGGGTGAGATACATACTGATAACCAAGCTAACAATTACATAACTTGAGAACCTTTCATAATTACTTTCGTCACTATGCTTGAGCTCCTTCATTTACTTTGAGGTGGTAAGCATCGTTCGATTACCCAACTGTTATTTTCTCTGCAAATTTTAAAACAGTTTTGGGATTTTCATTCGCCCAAAGTTTATAGAACATCGTCATCCAGAGAAGTCCTGCCAAAAACAACTTTGACTTCAAGATTGAAGTTCCCCTGTCGAAGTTTATAAGCCATTGTTGAATGGTGCATGCAATCACATTATGTTTGCCCCGCACTATATAATAATTCACTTCGGGCCCTGTTCCCACTTTCTCTAAACTTGTGGGTAAAGACAGAATTATAACAAAGTCGAAAAACGCAAAAGGTGTAAAAAAAACTTTTTTTTAGAAGACAAATAATAAATATTGGCATTCGTATTTAAAAATCTATTAAATATAAACAACTTATAATATAATATTAAAATATCTAAATTCTAAGTGAATTCGACATTAATCTCATTTGAAAAACAAAATAAGTAGCAGAATATTCATATTATTAAATTGAATGGAGAATAAAATGCTTAAATACTATTTAAGAAACCCTTGCAATACTTCTAATTCAATTAAAAAATATATCATCAAAGATATATGATAATCATAACAACCCAATACAAAAAATACCCAATATGGGAGTAATAATTTCCATAAGATTTAAGATGGCGGCACAGAAGTAACTATACTGAGAGAAGTAATCGATTTTAATATTTCTTTCATTAGGATTTAGCACCCTTATACACCCCTCGTGAAGGATCAAGGGGGCTGTGCCCATTCTTTGTAAGAAAAAAAGGCATTAAAAAAGTAATTTAAGAACGGAGTATGGCAACTCATAACTGTGTTCGTTACAATATTAAAACATGGAGGAGCAAAAGATCATATTATACAGGATACAATGGAATCAACCAAACCATAACATTTTGACAAGTCTAGATTATGAGCTAAAAAACGAAATGACCAATAAAATAAATCATGGTTCCAGATAATAAATAATAAGCTAAAAAAAATATTGCTGGGGGAAAATTAATTATTCAGGGCCTGAAGAAAAAAAAAAGTGTATTAATCGAAACATTTAATTGGGATCAAGTAACAATGAATTGTTTCTCTGAAATAAAAATTACGATATAAAATCCAACTTTGAGCCACCCTATTTTTTTATTTAAATAAATATTTATAACGGAACGGCACAACGTGAAAACTTTCCGCCACTAACCGAAGTATATTCAATGAAGTCTTAACTTGTAAAGAAACTACCCACAAGTTTCACATCAATAAAAGTTCTGCGTTGGAAAGTTTCTAGATCATCTTCTTTTCAGACACCTCGGAGGGTTATGGGGAGTAGAATGGGAAGCAAGTGGGTTCAAATGGATATGGAGCTTATCACGGAAGGACAGGTATCTGGTTTGGGCCAATGCAGTAACATATGAAGGGGTTATGTAACAAAATACAAAGTAAATTATGTTTTAAGTTTTTTTTTTTTTTTCATTTCCCTTTAGCAGGAGAACGTTACATTCATCTTTTTCATATATCTTTTTCTAGTTGTCTTGAAGTATTCACAGTTTACTACCTAAAACTTCCGCACATAAATTCTTCATTCAATGATCAAGAGTGTATTTAAAACAAAAACTGACATAATTCCTTCATCCACCAAGCCCTCCGAAAAGGACATTAATTTTTTTTTTCTTTTCAAATCATTATGGATAAGTTTATTTGTAATAAAATAAAGAGCATCGGATATTTTAGATTGTAAGGATTGGATCCGAGAAGGATTAGTTGAGCTCAACTTCCTAAGTCTAAATAGCTCTAATAACAGTCATGTAAATGAGTATTTTGTAATTAATTGGAAGCTTTAGATTAAGCAAATGTTTGAGTAGCCTATAACAAAGAGCAGTTTCCTGCCGTTTTAGTGTTGCATGTAGATTCCAAGTGGGACATTAGTCTAGATGGAGTCCTAGGTAGCGGTTCTGTTCAACAGGGAACAGAATGCAATTGTTTTCCTATCATTAGGAAAACCTATTCTATGGGGAAAAGACATATTGGTATAAATTCAAAGTGTATAAATAAGGGTTTCAAAAATGACTTTTCTCATTCAATCCGATATAGATACTAAACGGTAGTTCCTAGCGACAAATGTTACATAACAAAATATTTTTTCATTAAATTTATAATAAGGGAACTACTGAGCCATAGTAGGGAGCAAGAACAAGCATATAAAAGTGAGTTGTTTGGCGTTTGCAGACGATCTCGCACTTCTGGCAGAATCAGAAGAGGAGGCAATAAGTCAACTAAATACCATACAAACAATAGCGGAAAAGCAGGGCTACAAATATCATATAAAAAAACAGAATTTATGACTACTGAAGTGAAGTTCAAGAAAAAAACAGTTAACACCAAGTATGGTAAAATTAAAGTAACGAAAAGGTTCAAGTACTTAGGGGAAATAATAAGTTGCAATTGTTCGGAGAAGGAGGGCATCCAGGATAAAATAAAAAAATTGGAACATTTGACCATCCAAACAGGCAAAATATACGATAAGAAGAACCTCTCCTCCAATGCGAAATTAAGGCATTACAATGTTGTGATAAGGCCTGTGATTTTATATGGGATGGAGACCACTTGCTTACCCAGCCTAGAAAGGATATTAAGAATAGAAAGGTGGAT
Source organism: Euschistus heros (assembly GCA_003667255.2). Lineage (NCBI taxonomy): Eukaryota > Metazoa > Arthropoda > Insecta > Hemiptera > Pentatomidae > Euschistus > Euschistus heros. The sequence goes on along the minus strand of RCWM02000152.1, from coordinate 71,433 downwards.
CCTGAGAAAGACTTCTGGGCCCAGGAAAACACAGGAAGGTTACAGGCTAAGATCTAACGAAGAGATCTAGAGAGAACTGAAAGACCTGGAGACCGAAACAAGAATCCGAAGGCTGATGTTCTATGGACATATGAAAAGGGTGAAGAAGGAAAGACTAAATAAAGAGATATTCGATAAAATTTGTAGCTATAAAAGCGTAGGTGGATATACAAAACAAATGCAAGAAGAATTAAAGAACCTTAAAATGTCAGAAACCGACTGTTTGGATAGAGAGGTGTTACAAAAAGCAATAAAAAATCTCACTACAATTAGCAGAGAGAAAAAGAGGGGTACAATGTGGTCCAGGGAGAGACATTCAAGAATAATGAAGCTAAGATGGGAGGAGAGAAAGTCGAGAATCCCAAAGAAGCATAAACTGTGATATTCGCGTGGTCCTTGGGGCCTAGACGTGAAAACAAAAAAGGGAACTATTGGTAAAGTTCCGATCCGAGCAACACCAAAAGAGCTAGATCGTGTCAAAAGAGTCCCTACAGTTAAAAATAAGAGGTTTCAAACGTGAATTTTTGCATTAAAACAATAGAGATCATAAACGGTAGGTCCTAGCGGGCAATGTTATGCAACAAAAAATACTTACTCTCCATTAAATTTTTCAATAGTACAATGTCATCAAATATTCAATCCGAGCAACATCAATTGAGTTAGAGCGTGTCAAAAAAGTTCTTACAGTTCGTACATAGAGAGATAGAGCATTAGGAGGAACAGAGAATATAAAGAAGCTAACTCATTAGAACCAGCCTTCTACTCAAGATAGTTATTTAGAATAAGAAGTTAAGCTCCTAGCTGTTCCTACTCTCCTAATATCAAACTATCACAATACACGTAACGCCCTCGCGTTCCCCAAAAACCTATCGCTTTTGACAACGGTAGGTCAACGGTAAAACATGTTGCATGTTAAAAATTAAAGAAGAATCTATAGATGAAAAAGCAGTCTTCATGATTTCATAAGCACGAATTGTGAAACCACCTACTAAAATGGCTATATTACCATGGATACTGTAAAAATAGAAATAAAAAGTTAAAATTTAATGTTTTTACAATGATAAACTTTATATATGTTTGCCACTCCTACTGTGACTTAGAAGTTAGACTCCTTGATGTTTGATGATAAAAACTGTTTGAGGTGTTTCACAGGTGAAAAGAGACAAGGCTGAAAATAGTACCAATCCTTTGTTGCGTGCAAATTGAACCTACTTTTTTTTGTTTTTGAGTGCATTATCCTAGCTTCCATAATAAACCAAAGATATCAGATGACAAAGGTTGGAATTAACCGAGAAATTAATTTACTGTGTACCGTGTACCCCCCCCTCCCGGTCAGGAAGCATCGTATTGCCATATTACAAGGAAGGGGAAAGCAGTATAATAACTAACGGTAAAGTATACCACTCCAAACCTTTTTTTTTTTAATACTAACTTAATTTGGGAATTTCGGCTGGTATACTTGTATAAAGCATCTCCTTGTTTGCAGTGGTGCAAGATACGGAACCAACAAAACTTAAGATATATAAACATATAAAAGAACTATGACGATTTTCAGTTATACAGTATCGAGCCCACGATCTGTACTGTGCCTCTATAATCTCGGCCTCCTAAATATTTAACTGCTAAAGACAATAAATCATAAAGAGCCGGAGATCGGTAAGCCTCTTCTGTAAGGAAAAGACTCATATGGTGGAAGTCTGTATTCCGGTCCCGGGAGAGTGGAGCTTACTCAAGAGGGATATGTAGCCCTCAGGGGGTTGTTTGTATGGGGGAGTCCAGGCCGAAGAATCGATCTGCCAATGGCAACTCTAATACTCGTTGGAAATCCACGACTTGACAATGTATACCGACTTCTTCTCTTCATTGGATATGAAAGTACGGAGGAAAGCGTAACAGAGCGAGAATCAAGATTTGAAAATCTTATGGAAAAATATTTCAATGAAGTCACTGAAACCATTCATCAAAGTTTAAACAAACATACATCGCACCACAAGTGAAATACTATTTCATGACCAAATGCTACAAAATAAAAGAAAATAATCAGCATCCAAGCACCAACCACCAGATGCCCCCTCATTAAATTATGTTTTAATATTAAATACTAACAAAAATCAGAGAGTAGCGACAAGAACAGTAACCGACAGCACATGCCCAAACTCGAATTTTAAGTCAGTTGGTCGTCCTTATTATCTAAGTATAATGAAGGACATGTGTGGTGTTGTAGTGTGAATGTAATGTGTTACGATTTTTCAATGTTTAGTTTTGATTGAAGATATACCCTAGAAAAATCTAAATAGAATATGAAAAATCGCAACACATTACATTCACACTACGATAAGACAAATGTCCTCCACAGATTCCGCTGTCTAATATATTAAAATACTAGCCATAGAAATGGATGTTCCTGCGCAGTATCGCGGCTTCAGAAAGTTCCAAACACTAAAATTAGGCAGAGTAGAACAAATGGATATCATCCTCTACACTGCTGAGACTATGAGGCTGTAGTTTATGCATGTTATGAGGGCGGGAGAGGAACGATGACCAAAAAGAATTTTTGAATGGAGCCCGGAAAGAAAACGGAAGAAAGGTCGCCCAGGAAGCAGTTGGGTTGAGGGCATCATGGAAGGAATGATGAGTAGGAGAATGTGTGAGGGAGACTGGTTGGACAGGGAAAATGGAACGAACTTATTTTTGGTGAAGACATATGACAAATAGTTGTAGAAAGAGTCTTTAATAAAAAATAACTTAAAACTAACTTGCGATAGGATAACAGGAAGGCCTCATGTTAGACAGACGCGTCTTACTTTAAATAAGCGTTCAATACTCTTATTATCCTTCTACTTGAAACTAAGACAGTGCCTGAATAAATAAATTTACTTTCTGAAACTCTCAAATCCATTTGGACGTAAAAATCACAAATTTATGGACCAGCCAAAACAATCCACATACACTAACATTTCAATCACACACATTAACCGAACCATCTCCAAGTTACGTAAGTAATAGAAGACTGCATACAATCTTACCCATACTGCACTTGATCACATTAAAAAAGCAATACAGGATATATCAGGACAAATTTTATAAACACCCCAACAAAATCATACAAAACATGACCACAACAAATACTTCTGTCAATATGTATCAAAAGCTAAAAAGAGTTTGGATGAGGGATCTGAGGAAGTCCCAAGGGGTAAAGGTCTCTATCGTGTTTTACATCTCTTGTTTATAATGTAGACAGCACATTCTCTGCTGATTGCTTGAACACGAGCGTTAATTAAAAAATAAAGTTAAAAAAAAAAATGTCTGCTGGTGCAGTTAGCTTCACGCTCATTGCAATTTAGTACAACTCCGCTTTTCTCTGAAATGTAAACTTAATCTTCAGGTACAAAGTAATAAAATGATTAAAAAAAATTTCTATTTTTATTGCAAGATTTAGGCAGGCGGGTAAGCTCAGTGGGTAAGGAACTTGACTACCAAGTTTCCTGGGACCGAGATCGAATCCGGCTAAAGGCAAAAAATTTATTTTCTGTTATTTCGGTCGTGGCTCGACTTTTAGTTCGGAAGACCCTCCTGGTGCACACCCAGCCTCTACAAAGTCGGTATCCTTAATTAGTGAAAAACCTAGAGGTTAAGCGAGATTTAGGCAAAATCACCTCCTTTCACAACGGTTGGCCTAGTAACAGTACATCCTTACCTAAGTACTGAACCCCATACACTTCATGGGTTATTAGTGGTATAGGTTATATTTTCATTATTTTAATACAAGATTTAAACCTAATTTTCTTATTTCATTTTATCATACCATTTTTCCCAGCCCATATCCAAAACTGCAGCAAGATTTATAACTAGTCTTTTACCTTCAAAAACCTTGGTGAATGCCAACACTTTTTTTCTCGTCATACATTTTTACATCAATATAATGTATAAATAAAATAATTGATGTTTTGAGTCTTTATACGTTCTTAGAACTGAAGATAACTGTCTAAGATAAAATTCCTTAGACCAAGGGTCTTGAGGTCTGCATCGTCTTCTCTCTCCCTTCCCTACCTCGAGGTGCCCATTCATCATCATTTTTGGCATTCTATGGGGTTCCATTCATAGTCTACATGGACTAGCCATCTTATCAGTCGCTGCTTGACAGCTGACCACTAAATCTGATTGGTTTGTACAGGTCTCTTAGCACCTGGTAAATTCTTATCCACCATATATCTTCATCATTAGTAGGGCTATATATTTTTATTTTCAATATATACATATATATATAAAATAGAATTTTTTTTTTTTTCGAGTTCAGCGAACTGTGGACCACGTTTACCAATCCATTCATTGCTCTTCCGTTCTTTGCAATATCTCTATATCACCTCTGCCTGATGTTTTCTCCTTTCATCTGACCACTGTCTACCAAATTGTGTCCAAACCATTTCCGGAAATTTGATTTTGTTGATTGCTGTCCGAAATTGGTCTCTGTCCAACAATTTGAATTCCACTGTATATTTGCCACCATCATATCTTCTTTTACCATCTGTATCCTTGTATTCTTTTTCTGTTTTTGGAAGATGTGTTGGAAAAGTTTCTTTGTCAGTCTTTCCTCATCTATTCTCATCAAATGTCAATAAAATATCAATCTACGTTTCCTCATTGTATCACATAATTTTTCAATATTTTTATATATTTCCTTATTACTTTTTAGTTTAAAACCTTCTTCAGTCTTTCTTGGTCCCAATGTTTTCCTTAATATTTTTCTCTCCTTCTTTTCCATATTTTCAATTTTTCTTTTGGTTGTTGAGAGACAAACATTAAGAGGCATATAAAGTTTCAGGACGGACAACTGTTTTATAATGACGCAATTTAGCCTCAATAGAGAGTTTTTTTTTTATTATATCCTTAGTTTTTTGGAAGGCAAATTCCATTTTGTTGTCTCTTGCGAGATTTGCTTCTTTATCTAAAACTATTGTATATTGAATTTGTTTATATTTTGTGTTTGTATTCACAAAAGTCGACATATGTACAGTCTTTTCGAAAGAAATCTGTAAACCTGATTTAGACGCAATTGCTTGTAATTTTTCTATTAACATTTTGGCGATCTCTTCATTTTCTGTGACTATTGCTAAATCATCCGCAAAAGCCAATATTTCTACATCAATCTTCTGTTTTATATCATTAACAATTCTTATATCATTTTTAATACTTGAAACTTTTTTTTTTCATGTTCGTAAAACCTTTTCAAGAATACAGTTGAATTTGACGACGTTTTCATCATGCGTAATTGTAAAGTTTATTTATGGCAATTTTCCCATTCCCCATTATTCAGGACTAACTGACTTTGAATATTATTCAATACTCATAAAAATAAATAATAAAACAGTATAGATATATCTGTTGATTATGACAATATTGACAGGGAAGTTAATATTATAAATTTGCTAAATACGCTAGTAGCGAACCAAATGTTTACTGATTCCTTATTGGGTTGATCGTTCTAAACCTAAAGACAAGTTGCCAACTTCGGATTGAATAATTGAAGAGAACTATCGATCAGGCTCGTGCCGTGGTCATCCACCTTGGCTCGTCAACCGATCGGGGCTATCCCATTAATTTTAGGTACCTCTTGTAGCTCTTAGTTGAATAAACGGTATTTATAACTTAGTTAACGAAAAAAAAAAAATCTAGTTTCTAATTCGAAGAAAAATAAAAAATATTTTAAGCAAATGTATACAAAAACAAATAAAAGAATAAGAATCAGAGACAACCTTACAAGGGAACGTTTTGACTTGCAACTCACAGATTTAAATGCCAATTTTTGTGTTGGTAGTAGGGACCTATAATAGTACAAAACTAGAGTTATAGCCGCCAATGAGCATTGGTAGCCGAGATAAAAAATAAAATCTGAAAATGATATCAGTTTTTAGTTTAAAACTTTTCCTCACCTATATTATATAAATAAAATGTTTTACAATGATCTATTTCTATTATAATTTCAATTTTTACGCACTAAATTTAAAAAAAAAAAAGACCATTTTTAAAAACATAGATAAGGGGAGTTTTTTTAAAACTAAAATCTGATATTATTTTTAGATTCCTCATTTCAAAAAACAGGTAGAAAAAAAATTAAATTTTTTCACCTCAATAATTTTGTAGTTGTAATACTCGTAAATAAAAATGTAGAAGGCAGGACGATGTCAATTTCTGAAAAAACTCACAGATTACGCCACCGATTGAAACCAAATTTTCAGGATATCTAGAAGCCGTAACACTGCATAGTTTAGCCCAAATTATTACTCTTTCTTGACTGAGAGCTAAGAAAAAAGTAAAACGTGATTTTCATATTTTTTTTTTTTCTCGGTTCAATTTGATACATCTATTTGTTTAAAACTTTGTTAATACTTTATACGGTTTAGTTGTTTTAAATCTGACCCTCCCCCCCCCCCAAAAAAAAGGAAATTAAATCAGTGATGCTTCACCCTTATAAAAGTATTGGTGAAAAGCCGATTTGAAAAGGGCCAATTATAGTTCAGAACAATTATCTTGCGACAGGAAAGCTGAAGGAAGAGTAGTTGGGGTGAAGCAAGGTTGGTTGGTTGCTCGTAAGGAATATGAACATCGAACTGGCCTTACGTGTCATCATCAGAGAACATAAGTCTTTTAATAGCTTCTCATCACGAAACAACTCAAACTTGTAAGGGTACACCTCTGCAGACACCATGAGTTCACAGAAAGTACCATACAATAGGGTTTCGACATCGATCATATTTTTGTTTGTTTACAACTATAAGGAACTTAATTTGTGTGCGGCTTTAGTATCTAACCTATTTTTTTAACTTAGCTTGTCTCCAAATACCATATGACTATTAATCTATTATTATTATTCACCCAATAAAAATTGTAATCGCATGTTTTGCGAATTAGCCGCGATCCAAGACGATTTTTTAAAATTCCTTTCTTAGCGAGCACTTAGGGCCCTAGAGGAAGCTACATATCGAATTTCATTCCAATCCGTTCGGTGGGTTCTGAGATTTCGTGTTAAATGAGTGAGTGGTATTTGACAAATATATAGTAGATATAATGCTATTAATATACAATATTAATATTTCTGGAAGACAAGTATGCAGTTAATATGTCATGTGCAGTTTATAGTGAATATTTAATGGCAGACCTAAGGGATAAATGATGAAAGTGGAGTACTAGAATAGGTTGCTAATCTGTAAAAAGGACGTTAAACCCCAAAAAATAAATAAACAAATATAACTGTTATCCATTTTGAAAAAAAAAAAAAAACTGATGAAGTTAAAAAAAATATCCTTTTAAAGAGGTATGTACTATGTAGGTACTGGTTAGAGTATCGCTAACAAGAGCTAACTAATCAATGATACAACCTCGTTAGGGGGGCCTTTGTGACAGACGATCCGCCGTCGTGCCTAAGCTACCTACACTGTGCTACACTTTATCTGAGATAAAGGAGATAGGTGTTCTGTACACCGAGGAGCCCTGTATACCTTCTCAGGTGTACTAATGAAATGGCCTATCGGGATACAGGCAGAGATACGTTTTATTATTGTAAAAATACGAGCGAAAACTCTAGATTAATTCGTGTAAAATCGGACATTGACACCAGAATGAGTTGCTGAACAAAACAACACGAGATAATCAATAAATATAAAATTCATTGTCAAGAAACAATAGATACTACGAGATTTAATAAAATATATTTAAAAAAGGCATCGATGCCGAAAGTTTTCGCATACCGATACCAAATCGATGTTTTTCTTATTTTTTTCTGTTTTTAATTTATTGAATTTCACAACTGTACAAATATATATATATATACATAAAGTAAAAGAGTTAATAACGATTACAATAACATGTCAAAGCTTGAAAAGAACTACTCATCGGTAGCACGTCAATAAAAATTCAACACTAGAAGATCTCTAAGACATCTTCTTTTCTTCTTTTTAGATGCCTTGGAGGATTATCGGGAATGGAGTGGGAAGCAAGTTGAGAAAGTAGTGGATCTGAGTAGTAATGGAGCTTAATATGAAAAAATAGGTATCTGGTTTGGAATAAATCAGCAACATATGGAACTTTTAAGATTTTTATGGATAAGTTTATTGGTGACAAAGTAAGTAGCATTGAGGATTTTTCGAAGGATTTTAGATTTTAAGGATACTGGGGGGATGCGCATTGTTGGTATGTCCGTTGCGTTTCTCATGAAATATAAATATGATTTGTATAGTGAATATGTGTAAGTCTGTGAGTTAGCAGTAAGATTATTTAATGAATCTTAATGTAATTTTTCAGTAAAGTTTGCATTTTTAGTATTCTAAAAAAGTGTGTCTACTTAGCGGTTTCGTTATTTTAGTAGGCAAAGTGGTTTCAGTATATCTAAGTATTCAGTCTTTGACGAATTTTAAATTTTGATTGTTTTGTGAAAATGAATATAAAAGTTTCAGGCTTTTGTTAAAGCTTAGGCATTTCTATTCCACGTTTGATCTCAGGTCATTCTTCTGTGGAAGACGAGTTTTAATTATTGAACAATGAGCAAAGATAGAATAAATTAATTCAATCAAATTAAAAAAATAATACGATTAACACTACAGTTTCAACATGTTGAATCATCTTTAAAAAAATTACGGCATCTCCTGAATAAGGCAAAAGCTACAATGAATAAAACATTAAATATTTAAAATTAAAAAATTTAAATATTTCGAATAAAAAAATAGCAAAGAAAATTTTAATATAATAAAATAATTAAGATCCTTAACGATATTAAAAATGTTTCATTTAACAGTATACACAATGAAACATATGTTGGAGAAAATAAAAACTAAAATACAACTTCTAGCCCAACTTATTAAAGGAGACTTCTTATTGGTTGTCATTCTCATTACAGCAAAGCTATTGGTCCCTCTTACCCCCTCCACCACTGATTTCAGCCAATCAGTGTTTGTGGTTGTTACTCAGCTGAGGATTGGAGCCTCAGAGGCCCTGCAGGCTAATGAAGCAGATTTCCTTCCAATCTTCACTGATTACCAAGTAATTAGTTATATTGCACTGCAGTATTGATTCCAGTTAACTAACAATAGTAAACCAGCATACAGTTTAATTAGTATAGGGAAACTTATGATCTCATAAAGTTTTAAGAGATAACAAATAACAAGCAAGAAAATATTTATTTATTTTAATTTATATATTCGTATTTCATTCGCAACTGTAGAATAAGAATCAAATGAAATATATGAATTATATCTTTCATACCAGTGAATAAGTCGAATTTTGGCCAAAATGTGTTAAGTGCCTAAAAAGAATCGTGGAGGCTTTTCTTGTTTAAGTAAGATATACATCTTGAAGTATAGTTATGTAAAATGAAAATTCAACTTAAACACTTATTCACCATGAAAAAAAAATACCTTCACGGTTGTTTTTAGTCACAATTCATTTTAGTCAAAATTCGACTAAACCACTTATTGACAAGGATCACAGACATGTTTCATTTCTCGAAATTTCCTGAGTTGATTAAAAAAAAAAATAGATACAGGTCAGGAAAATAAGAGACCCCTTTAGGAACCTTCTTGAAGGCAAGAGGAAGTTCGAAAAAGATTGGGCAAGTGCATTGGGGTGACTTTGAGTAAGAGTGAAATTATTTGTGAATTACTTTTTATAACAAAAGGTATACACAATGGAATGTACAATGGTTCGTTGATAATTTTGCGAAGGATTATAGATATTGAAGTTTTTGTATTTTTCCGAAATCCTAAGTTCTGCTCTGAATGTTCAGGTAGGTTTTAGTATTGAGTTATAGATTGTAGTTATTTACATTAAGTGAAGATTAATAATATAACCAGCCCTAGGTAAATCCCAAAAATTTAACATACCTGCCTCCTTCCTCCTTCCACGATGGATATATTTCAGATATCTGTTAGAATTTCTCAGGTAAGAACCAATATTTGATTTTTTGTCATATATTTTTGAAAACTTTAGTATATATAATCCATGCAACATAGTGCTGATGTGTTTAAAATTAAGAATGTTTTACAATTGAAAATTATTGAATAAGTATTATTTAAGAAAATAGTAATAATTAAACCCAAAACAAAAAAAACATCACAACTAACTACAGTAAATAATCACCTTGGAAGAGTTAAACCCGGTAAAAAATTAACATAATTCAAGGTTTATAGGAAACAGAATTTCAGCCTATTACTCCAGGTATGCCATATAAGAGCATCTATTAAATGACTCGTCACAATCCGTTTCTGAATCTCCTTTGAGTTTATGTTCCACCAAAACCATTGAATTCTTTCCGCATCCAATCACTCCAATCCCAAAATCCTTCGAAAAATCCTTAATGCTCCTTACTTTGTCACAAATGAACTGGTCCACAATGATATTAATAAACCATATGTCGCTAATCTGGCACTAACCAGATAGATACCTTTCCTGCCATAATAAACGAAATACTCGCCCAAGTCGACTTCTTTGTCTACTTGCTTCCTATTCCATATTTACTTGATGTATTTTTGTAATGCAGTTATAAATTTCTATTAATAAATGAATAAATAAAAAAAAATCTTACATATGTTTAAACATGGCCGAGGCATTATTTCACTCTTTGGGACCTAGTTTAATTATTACTTAGAATATTATATTTCATGAACTTTATAAAAAAATAAAACGTAAGTTTTGACACAAAACTAGAATAAGACCTTTTGCGAATAGTTTTCGTACTAAGAGTTGATAAGGAAGACTTCAGCCGACGATAGTTTAATGGCCACTAGTAAAAAGTATTTTAGTCCACTGAGCTAGTGAGAGCCATTATGATGAAACGTTCCATCTTCTAGGTATTGTATTGTATCTTGAACATTATCTTAGTTAAAGTGCAGATCGATATGAAAAAATAATCGATTAATAAATATGAAGCCGAAACTTTTTGTTAAGTCTAAATCTTAAAAGAATGGATTTGTGAAGTATGCACGATGGACCATTCTATTTTCCTTGGCCTGAATACAGACCTCACTCTTTCTAAAAACTTATCACCAAAAAAAGTATAAAATTTAAAAATATTTTTCAAATAAACTAAACATCATAGAAGCAGCACCAATGCTTTTTAATAATACATTTCTAGCGCATAAATTTTTAAAACGAAGAAATTTAAAGCTAATTTTATTTTGTTTTAAGCTTTATCGACATTTAGAACTGTATACAATATATATTAGGTTGATGCAAAAATAATGCAGGATTTTATTTCCGTTTCAGTATTAATTCCAATTGTGTAAACAAAACTAATTCACAATGTTACGTCATACACATCATTTTAAATCTTATTTATCTCGCTTACTTTCCTGTATAATCCTTTTCTTTTTTTTTTACATTTAATCCAGTCCATTCAGTGCCTCCAGACAAAATGACGTGTAGGAGCGATTTTCGGCAAATTTACTTGTCTGAGTTCAAACTCGGTCGAAGTGCTGCTCAAACGGCTCGAAACATTTTTGACACAGCGAAATATTTGCGGTGCCATTAATGAATCTACAGTGCAGCGATGGTTTCAAAATTTCCGTAGTGGAAATTTTGACCTTTCAAACGAAGAAGGTGGTGGCCGTCCCTCTGCTATTGACAACGACCAGTTAAAGGCAATAGTTGAAGCAGACCCAACCAAAACTACTCGAGAAATAGCGGGAACTCGATTTGGATCCGTCAACAATCGTACGCTATCTCAAGGCAATTGGTAAAACAAACAAGCTTTTACTGAATACCAAAAACCTGCATTATTTTTGCATCAACCAAATACAATAATTAAATTATTACAATGACAAGTCAATAACTTGTAAAGAACTACTCAGTAGCAGCACTTCAATAAATGTTCTGCATTAGAAGGTCTATTGGCCATCTTCTTTTCAGACGCCTCGGTGGGTTATATGGAATCGATTGAGAAGTTGGGAGACTAGTGAGTGGGTATGTAGCTTGCCATGGAAGGGCAGGTATCTTAATTGGGACAAATCAGCAACACATATAGGACGTTTAGACCGTAATGAATAAGTCTTTTGTAATTGATTCGGTGTTTTGCACACGTTTCTAGTAAAGTACCTAATGAGTAGTTCATATTAAAAATTTGCTATTTACGACAGAACGTTGTTCAGATTTACAAATGATTTTTTACAAGTTTTTGACTTCATATTTCGATTATTCTATATTTGAAAACAGATTCTAATTAACCATGTTGATTATAAATGTATCCTATTTAAAGATAAAGCCAGAATAATCTGCAATAATCAAATTATATGTGATGGTTGATGATGAATGCAGCAGTTAGAAAGGGCGTGTATGCAGGAGATCGGTTGCTAGGTAGCGCTGCCTTCCACTCCACAGCGCAGGGACTCAGGCAACACGTATCTCATCACCATTGTCCTCAATACAGGCTTAAATCATCTGTTGATTATCCCACTAAATATTGGTCATAATAATATTGTCGGTCCAGCTCTTAGTCCAGTCAATGAGTGGTAAAATGCGATGTATAGTGCATGGAATAGGCGAAAGTTTTTGACTTCACAGCTTCGTTAGGAGTAGTTAAAAAGTAAACTGAAGTCACCGCCCTTGGGGAGTGAGCTAACGATGAAGGGGAGGGGAAAAGCTCCTATTTTAGGGTTTTTCGATTATATCTCGAAAACGGTGGGCTCTAGAAAACTATGTTTCAAATCAAAATTAAAGCTAATTAAATTTCCTATAAAATTGATTCTATAAATATTTGTCGAAATTCAAACGGTTTTCGTGATATACGTTATTTAAAATTGATAATTATCGAGAAAAAAAATGTGTCTCACTTTTTGTCTAACATTTATATGAATGTTTATATGAAACGTATATATGAAATTAATATAAATAAATTTAATTTCAATCTTGTTTTTTGTTTTCTGAGGAACGACCGTGGAAGGCACAAAACGCATATGCCTTCCACAGTTTGTTTTTTGACGGAACTACCTGTGGAGTCCGAGTCAGCATTAGAACTGAAACTACCATGACTGGTCAAATGACTCTTTTCGGAATTTTTGGCAGAAGTTCCTAGAAATAACATTTATTACCTTGCTGGTGTTTATTCAATATCCACTACTCTCATATTGTAGCTTTTTACCGAGAAATGGTGGTAGAAATAAGTTTACATGAAACGTCGGTATTTTTAGTGTTGATCTAAATAGGGATACCTGCTAGGACCAACTTGCTTAATAAATTATTAAATATTCTGAAATAATTAATTGACATAGTGAGCACCGATAATCAACTTCAGCTTAAACTTTCTTAGAGTCATATTACTTCTAACAAGGTTTAAATAAAACGTATAGTCAGGATAACGAAGTTAATTTTAATAATTATAAAAATTCAAATTCCACGTGACTGAATAAAACAATAAATCATGGCTATGACTCTCTATAATCTACTGTATCTGATAAGGAACTGGTCAGCAAATTTCCGTTTCATGCAACACCATCTAGACCCTGTCAAAAATGTCCCACAACTTAAAACTTGTAAACAAAAGTTTACTTTTTTTATTCAAACCGAAAAACAGGAGGCCCTACCGACTAATGCTATATAACAAAACATATTCTACATTAAATTTCTGATAAGGAAACTATCGTCAAATATTCGATCAGAGGACACCAATAGAGCCAGAAGCTTCAAAATGTTACATTTTTGAGTCTGAAAAAAACTTTACACAAGATAACGTTTATTAGACATATCCATATCTAAAAATAATCTAAAACAATTGGATGAGTGAGTTGTTAATAATTTGACAGTTATTAAATGAAAATTGATATATGCTCAAACAAGAGTAGCAGAAACGAAACATAAGAATAATGTATCTTAATTAGAGATACTATGGTGTGAGGTGGGCGTCTTCGTTTGAAAGTCATGGTGGTTTCAGCGGAGAAACAATAGAAAAATACCCTGAGTATAATTTTCAACTCTTTAAATACAACCATCGTACCCATCGTAAATGATATAACCATCACCCCAACTAATTTTATGGAAGTTAACCTAGGACGGTTAGAGGTGCCCCGGAGTAAATCACAGCATATATTTGCTATTGTTAATTTAAGGGTTTAACACATAGGTCAAATAAACAATGGCGTAAATAAATTGTTTTAGAACCTTTGCTCTATTATTTATCAGATACGTACATAAACGAGGGGGACAAACAACTCCTCTAAATGTTTTGAAGATCTTAAACCAGTGAGAACTTCAAGTCATCTTTATCCTTATCTCCCCCCTTCACTTATAAGTACAAGAGAGATTAGAAGAGAGATATGTTTCATCAAAACAAAACGAATCTGGGTTATCTACTTTTCTATTCATGAAAATATTTATGACTTCTTTAAATTATAACGGAAAAATAAATTTTATTTTAGTTATCCACACATTTATTTAAGTATAAATTAGTTAATTAATTTCTTGTTTACGTATTACTTGATGATATAAAATATTAATTTAATAATAACGATTAGCGAAAATAATTAAAACAGCAGCTGATAAATAATTAAAGACAAATTTAAATATAAATTGTGGTAACACTGAGTTTACTTTGAACTCGTGACAACACTGGAATCGCAGTAACCTCCCTCTTCTCATTACCATATGATTTGATTATTTAACGTTACAATGTTTGTTTGATTGTTATACAAATGTTTGCTATAGGTTTCACAATGAAGTTCCTCAAAACATATTTCTATATTAACATTAATTCTAGCACTACTAAAACTACAAATCGAAACTCGAATAGAGAAACTTAAAACGTAATAATAATAAAAAATGACAAACAATATTATAAAAACATGAGGAAAAACAATAACCAAAGGTACTTTCTTTTTACAGATTAAAACAGAACATCATTCAAATTGTATCGCTAAAACTTTCATGCTACATTTCGGTGAAGGGGGTTTGATTTCTTTAATGCCTTCATGAATAACATTAAAAAGCTTCTGTGTTAGTTTTTTTTTATTTTTTTTATAATATTCTTTAATATTAATGACTTTTAAAAGAATAATTTAATCATTACTCAAAAAAATAACTTACTCATTACTCAAAAAAAAAAAAAAACTTCGACAATATTGGCCTATTGGTTGTTATATTATTAGAACAAAAAGACTTAAATAAATAAAGACCAGCTGTTTCGTTTGACTTTCATTTGTTTTTTTGTTGTTTTTATTTGCGGTGTGACTACTTAATTTTATCTTACACGTCGATTAATTAAAATTATTAATTCAAAACAATTCTTTAATAAACAGATATTATATACACACAGGTTCAATGTAATTTTCAACAGAAGTGTAGATAATTTCGGGGTCACCTGTTGCGTTTTAGTGACGACCTGTTGGAAAATCCCATGCGCAATGTCTGAAGTTAGGCCGTAGCTATAAATATTTAGTTGCTGGAATATTTTTTTCCCCTTATATTATTGAATCGTCAGATGTTTTATTGAGGTTGATTCTTGTTTAAGTAGAAAAAAGAAAATATAATTGTAATAAATATAAAGGTGTTAATGATAAACCCAAACGTAGTGATTTACTTTTCTATTTTTTTTTTTTTCTAATTTAGATTTATTTCCCAGGGAAATATGGAATAAATGCTACATAATACATATCTACTACATACATATTCATTTAATCGATTACAGTTGATGTTCGAAATAAACCATTACAAGGCTGAGACATACAGAAGCCGGGGGAGGCGGAAGAAGTAGATTGTTTATTGGACCGAAATAGCTTGACAGACACGTGTAGGCGTATAGGTCATCACTTCTAAGCCCGTGATTCCTTTCTTGTTGATCCCTCATAAAAATTGTCTACTTAGCTTAAAATAGTAAAGTTTGTTTATAATCAGACTAGGAGCTCAAATTTCTATGAAAGATATATTTGAGAATATAAAACTTAGTTTAATACACGTACCTATATCTTTTCAAATACGTAAGTATATATTTCCGTATTGAACCAATATTTTCTAAAATCTATCAAAATTAGGTGCAAAATGATCAGTTTTAGAAGCTTATGAGACTTATTTTTCATTTTCTAAAAGTTGCAGTAAAAACTGTTGAATTTTAAATATACCTGAATAATTTATGTTTTGGCAAGAAGGCTCAAAAAAACAACAAAAAAAACGGATGCTTTTAAATGAAAAAACTTTTCTTTTTTTAAAACTCTATTTATTGATATTTACAACTGTATACATATATACAATAAATAAATTATTACAATGACTTGTCTTTAACAAGTGAAGAACCACTCACTAGTAGAACTTCAATAAAAAGAAAAAAAATCTATATAAGAAGGTTTCTCGGCCATCTTCTTTCCAGACGCCTCGGAGGATTATCGGGAATGGAGTAGGAAACAGAGAGACTAGTGGATTTGTATGGTCATGGAGCTTATTATGAAAGAATAGGTATCTGGTTAGGACTAAATCAGCAACATATGGAACATTAAGATCTTTATGGATAAGTTTATTTTTCAAAGGATTTTGGATTGTAAGGATTGGATACGAGATGAATGTGATGGTTTAGTGGAGCCCCAAAGCTCAACACCATATGTCCAAATAGGTCTAATCACAGTCATGTAAATAAGCCTTTTGAAATCGGAACAATAAGCTGTCTAATAATAATATTTTTAAAATAAATAAAACATGTTAGCTAAGCAATATGTCAACCTTTCTGTGGAATGATTCTTGTATGCCAAGTTTTTATACAGAAATACAACTATATACTGTCAGTTATTCGTATTAATGTTATAAGTGTTTGATGCAAAAAGGAGATAGCTACACTTATCAATTATTCGGGAAAAAATAAAAAAGTGGTTTTAAAATTGAACAAACTAGCTAAAAAGAGACAAGAGGGGCTACCTGCCCCCTTCCCCTTTCCATGATGGATAATTTTCAGATATCTGTTAGATCACCTCAGGTGAGAACCAATGTTTGATTTCCTTTCTTACATTTTTGAAAACTTAAGTAAACATAATCAATTTTACATAGTACTGATGTGTTAGAAATTTTGTATGTTTTAGAACTGAAGATGAATGTTTAGCATTCCAAACTAATATTCTAATAAAATAATCCCAATAATGGCAATTAATTCATCAATCCTAATTTATTTTTTTATTTCTTCTCGAGGTACCGTTACCTTTACATAACTGATTTAATATTATTATTATACAAACTCATTACATGTTATAACTTTACCGTGTTATAACTTAGCGCAAGTTCTCGAACCTGTTGATTAATCGAACAGGCGAAAATACTGCGAAATGATCTTGCCGCCATGAATATAAACATAGCTGATGAAACGCTCTAGATGCAGATAAGCCTAGATGAAGCCCTCTGTAGCAGTTGATCCCTCGTTACTGACTGACGTATTCCAATTAAATTGGCGAAAGCCTTTGTAATGCGATGTACTTAGCTTCTGTTTATCCAGTGTCTCTACACGGCTCCAGAGCTGTTCCATACGATCCCAAAGCTTCACTTTGCATCCCAAACTCCCGATAATCCTAATACTCAACACAATCACTCTGGCTAAAACTCCTATTTTCCTCGATCCAGGGAACTAACATTTACGATACGGTTAGAAAAATAACAAATGAGAACATTTATAATTAATTTTTTGATAACTTAAAAAAATAATAGGTAGTTCTAAAGTGAGCTGTAATGTATTTTTTTTTTTTTTTTTTAATCTATTCTATTATATAAAAGGACAAGCCACTTTTCGTTTGTGATCACTAACTATGAAAACTACTGAAACAATCTGTACCAAATTTTAGCCACATCACCTTCATATTTCTAGAAAAGTTTAGCAATAATAAAATTTAAATTTTATTTAATTATACTGCCATAAAAAGCGGTAAATATGTGGTGCACATTGAAGTTTGATAATCGAACGATAGGTGATTAGGGGTGGCTAAAAAATATTCTCCTTCCACGATGAATATATTTTAAACATCTGTTAGATCTCCTCAGGTGAGAACCAATTTATTTGATTTCTTGCCTTACAATTTTAAAACTAAAGTATATATAATAAAAGTAACAAAGTGCAGTTGTTTTAAAAATTCTGTATGTTTTAGAACTGAAGATGAATATTTATCATTCGAAACTAGTTTTCTAATAAAATAATCTCAATAGAAGTGGCAATTAATTCATCTATCCTAACTGTATTGATTAACTTAACTATCATACTATTCTATACTATCGTACCTCAAGTGATTTATATATTTATTTATTTATTTATTATCTGTTTTGTAATGTGCTAAAGCTCAGAAATTTCTTGTATGTTTTTAAACCTGATGATTAATGCTTAACATTCGAAACTAGTATTCAAATAAAATTAATTTCAATATATTCAAGTTGCAATAACATTTTGGTTCCCTCCCTGTTTACTGTGCCCCTCAAAGAGGCATCCTACGTCCAATGCTATACAAAATGTATACAACTGATATCCCTATTCACATTATCATTGCCCTCACCACGTAGGCGGGTGATACATGTGTGTTATCAGTAGATAATTTCTTTCAATGCATTTCTGATCACTTTGGAGTTCTCTCACATCACATACCCATAAAAAATTACTCTACTCTGATTAGCTCCATACTTACTCGAATCTACTGTTCTATAAAGTATAAATATACATATATATTTCTTCTCTCTCTTTTATCTAGTTGGCAGTAAAAACGGTTATAAATGGACATTGGTTGCTATAGAAAATTTTTGTTGAACTTTAATATTTTGAATTATTTTTTCAACTAAAATCTAAACAATAGGCATCAATTTAAACGGATTAGACAGAGAGTGTTATAAAACTCTGAAAAATTTATTACATTATTTTTATTGTTCATCACATTATTCAGCTTTTAGACATTGATCAGACAATTCATTCCAAATAAAAAAATTTATAGCCTTTTTTTTTATACGAAACTCTTTGCACCATAGTTAAGCACTGCACTCTGCACCTATATGTATAAATGTATGCATATATATATATATATATATATATATATATATATATATATATATATAGATAGAGAGAGAGAGAGAGAGAGAGAGAGAGAGAGAGAGAGAGAGAGGAAAAGGTGTAAAAACGGGACCTGCTGTAAATATGGGCTAAATACTGGCTAAAGGAGATTTTGAAGACTGGCGGCGAGGACTGTCTATGAAGCCATTTGCTAATATAAGATAGCAGTGAGCAATTGGAACCATTCTTTCAACTAGTGTGAATGCAGTTTGATTTATAGTTCCAATTGGTGTTCATTCTAGACTGTAAACTTTTGAGAGACATGTGAAATCGTTTTCGTTTTATGTTTTTATGTTAATTTAAAAATAATTTCACATTGATATCTGGAAAGCTGAGATTTTAAACTGCACACCTTAAGTCACGCATGCTTTTAGGTTACATATGATGGTGGCCATCTTTCATAGGTGGAGTTGGTGTAAATATGGGCATCCTTCCGGAAACTTCGACATTTCTCTTGTTAAGGCTCACAACTTGCATTTTTTGTGATGGAAAGTTCTCTGAAAACTCTCGAGAAGAGGTGTGGGTAAAATGCCTGGGACGAAAGCGATTTTGATTGCGATTTCTATAAATAATTTTTTTCTCGTAATAAATAAACTCTCTAACGTTTATAACTGTTTTATCGATTTTTAAACTATTTTTGAAGTCATATAATATTTACACCCTAATTTTTCAGGTGCTACTTTTAAAGCTTTTGGTAAATCGGTTTTTTTTTTTTTTAAATCGATTATATTTTATGCTAATTACTGTTTTGCCTTCTCGCACTTAAAAAATTGTTATAGTTGTTAATGAAATACAAATAACTAGAATTTTTCATGTTAAAAGTAACTTTAAATAAAAAACAAAAGAGAGTGCCCATATTTATTTGTATTTTTGTATAAAATAGCTAAATATATTTTTTTAAGAATACTGTTTGCTTATAAATAATATTGCGTCTCTTTAATGTGATAATAATAAACTAATAAAATAAAAAGTCTACCGACACCAAAACTTTTATGTTAATAATGTTATTAGTTATTAGCCCTAATAGTCTAACGCTAATTTTTAACAACACTATTGATCGAAGAAGGAGATATTTTAAATTATTTGAAAAGCATGCACCTGCAAGTCCCCCATTTTTTTTAATGTTTCGCCATAAAATATTCATAGAGGAGGCAGTATTAAAGGAAATGTCAATAAAATATCAGCTGAATAATAAATTAGTTATGCCTCGCTCCTTATTGATTTTCTATCTCAGCTATTTCAAATTCATGAAGGTTTGACATTCGCAATCACTCGCTGACTCTCAAGAAAGACCTTCCTTAAGTTAACAGTGCGATAAATAAGATCCTAAAGAATATTTAACAATTTTGAATGAAAATACTGACGAAAAATTAAAATGATTTTAAATCCACTTAAACAAAAAACGTTGTGGTCAGGTGATAGTTGATTACTCATTAATTTAAAATAATATACATTTTTTCTTTTTTTTAAATAAAGCGAGATATAAATAAAAAGTGATGGAGGTTGTAAAATTACTGATAAGGTTCCTACAAACATGGCTCACGATCGATCGCTATCAGATATTCGAGGAATCGATTAATCGTCGGCACAGTATTTTCCTGTCTTCCCCAAATCACCTTTGCGGGTCGGAGAGATAGCCAGGAGCATGCGAAATATAATACAATAAATATACACGGTTCCTATCTGACGCCATTATAGCTAATGCGTGCCGAATTAACAGTTCGCCATTGATCACGAGAGTCTGGTGTCTCTCTGGGTCGTTTACCGGCAAATACATTATAATACGTATTTCTAAAAGTTTATTAATGTTTAACTTATCAAAAGATGCGGGAGTAATTGAAGATATCCATAAATCGATTCCCTATATTGTTTATTATAAAAAGAAATTGGATTGTCAAGATCAGTTCACTTGAGGTAGGCATGGTGATATAGATGGGCCAAACAGTAAAATTTCGATTGACAACATTTAAAAAAAACAAATCCGAAAAACAAAACAATTAATAATATATTTATACTGTCGTGCAAACAAAGAAGGCCGTATCAACCAAAATTGTCGAAGAAAAAATGGCCTCACAGTTTTAATATCGTTTTTTACGATTTCTGTGAAATTTTATTGATTATAATCGATTTTTTCCACTGTTTAGGATTTACATATGAGTTTGCCAATGAAAAATATATAAAATTAAGTTTTCCATTAAAAAGAGAAACCTGTGGCTCTTTAGTTTAGTATTTTTTTTTTTTTTTTATAACAATTATTGAAATCTAAATGTGTAAACGTGCAGAGAACTATTATAATAACGCGACAAAACTTGAAAAGAACTACTCATCAATAGTATTTTAATACAAATTCTACACTAGAAGGTCTCTGGGCCATCTTCTTTTCAGACACCTCGGAGGATTATCAGGAATGGTGTGGGAAGCAAGTTGCGAAATTAGGTGATTTGCGTGGTTATGGAGCTGACTATGAAAGGATAGGTATCTGGTTTGGGCTAAATCGGCAAAATATTGAACATTAAGATCTTTATGGATAAGTTCTTTAAGGATTTTAGATTGTAAAGATTGAATACGAGATGAATTGGATGGTTTAGTGGAGCCCCAAAGCTCAACTCCGTACGTCCATATAGGTCTAATCACAGTCATGTATATTAGTCTTTTGTTATTGATTGGGAGCTTTGAATGTTTGTCTAATAAATGTTGAAGTAATCTGTAACGACGGGCAGTTTCTTGTCCTTTTAGTCTTGTATGTGGATTCCAAGTAAGACGTTTGTCCAAGTAGAGTCCTAGGTAGCGGATCTGTTCAACAGGGATTAGTGGAATATCATTAAAGGATACTGTAGGACAGGAAGTCGTGGGTTTTCGACGAAGGGTAAAGGTTATTTGGTGAGATTTTTTTGGATTTGTTTTGATTCTCCATTTTTTTGTTTAGTATTAGATCTGAAAATTATGATAGGGAACTTTAAAATTGCCGTATGTTTTTATGAATCTTGAAGGCAAATTAAGGTGTTTATCTGCAACATTAATATGTTAAATCAATTTCATAATGTGTTAGATCGCTTAAAATAAAAATCTCGAATTTGAACATTTTTATTGGTACGGTGTTCTTTCTAAGAAGGGAAGTGTACTTAAAACCTCCAAAGAACAAAGCTACACCGAAGAATAAATTGCAGTCCGAAAGGAGTCAATAAAATTAGTTTTATATTCCGCATTTAAAATAGATAAACCATATTTATCTCATTTTCCTTTACCTAATGACAAAATATTTCCAAAAAAAAGATGTATATGAACTAAAACTAAAATGGATATACAATAATAAGACCCATAATTCCAATTTGGCTACCCAATTACAAGAATACGACATTAAGTTCAACAAAGACTCGGGACTGAAACTAATACATCAAGTAAAATAGCCTAAAATTAAATATATATGAATCATTAGAAATAATAAAATCGTCCAAAACCAACCCACATTTTTGTTAAAATGAACATATAATTATTTCTACTAGTACCATTTTGAATTAGCACCCAACTGGAACAGAACAAAACCAACCAGCCATAGGGAAAACCGTAAGGTTTTGTTCCTAACATTTACATTCAGATCTATCTCAATACTTCTCTACTTACTAATTACCTAGGTACTGATATCTTTCAAAAGTCCTTTTCATTTTGCATCCTAAGGTAAGTATTGATTTCTTGTCTTACGTTTTTAAAAATTCAATATATATAACCTGCGTAGCGAAGATGTTTTTATGTTTATGTTTTTAGAACAGATGATGAATGTTTAACATTCGATACTAGTCTTCGAACAAAAATATTCTAATAGAAGTGGCAAAATTCATCAATCCTACTTGTCAAGATAACATCAACACTTGTAGATGACAGAACAAATCCATACTGATTTGGATGTAACAAAATAAAAATATACCTAACGACAGGCACTAACGATACTGCAATATTGGTTGGATCTATTCATCAAATATGATATTCTCTAGTGGAGCCGAGACAGTTTTTATTATAACCATGATAAAACCTCCCCAGTGGTGGGGGGCGGGAGGGGGGAGGCTAAGGTAATATTACTCCCTTGGGATATAATCTGGGATCAGGCTTTCCAATGAGACCTTCCTCTCTCCAACGAATTTCCAACTGAATATTGCCTTCTTAAAAAAAAAAAAAAAATGTATTTTATTTCTTATATCCTAATAAAAAAAATCTTTCTTGCCTGATACATTTTTTTTTTTTTTTTTTTTTTTTTAAAAAGATCGCTTAATATTATTTACTTCAGGAATAAATTTCCAAGATTTTTTAACTCTCCAACAAAATTGAAAGATGCCTTATCTTTTTAATTAGCTTAAAATTTAAACTTTTTATTTTAGAAATAAAGGGAATAGTTAATGATCTCATTAGCACCTCCGATTGTGATTGGCTTTGATTCTAGGTTACTTAATTATTGTTATCCTATTTCTCCATTTTCATTAAGAAATTTAAGGTTTGACTTTAATTATCAATGCTTTATTTTTCTTAAGATAATTGTTTTAAATTTTGCACCAAGTAGTGTTGATCTAATAAATGAAAAAGTTGTGTTATTTAAAAAAAAGTATCTTTTATAACTTTTCTTTTTAATTAAGGAAAAAATCAATGTATAATAATTAAATATTAAGGAATCAGAAAACTATCGTCAGCATTAGTGGTATCGACTGGTTTCAAGAAAAGAAATATGGATTGTCGATTAGATTTTTTCAAGAATCGATGGAATAAAGAACCTAGGCTTGGAATTGATAAATCCCAAATATGGATATAATAGGGTTGTGTAGATTTCAAATGAACATACATCGATTCTTGAGAGAAAAAATCGATGTCGAGAATCGATGATCCAAAATAAATTTCAGAGAACCCAACGATACCGATACATTGGTTTGGTTGAACAAATTTAATCGTCGATAATAGAACAAGTTTTCAAATGCTAGATCAACCCTGCTTAGTAAAAGAATCCTAAAGTATTATATTTTCAAATTAACGAAGATTAAACATTTAAAAAATTAATGCAGTCAGACAATTTCATTTCACATTTCTGTTATTTTATAGAGGATTTTTTTTATATTTGAAGAATAAATATTATTTTTCGTTTCATTAGATATTTATATTGGTCTTTAAATATCAGCACACATGAATATGATTCATGGGTCATTAGTTGTAAGAACTAATAATATAGTCTATAATTCGCAAGAGTTTTTTTAATATTCACTGTCGTTCTGGGTTACCAATTCATCCATTCAAATTATAAATTGGATGTCTAATTAAGCTTCTACATACTCTTAAAACACCCTTTTAGACAAGTTAAAAAAAACAAACTTCTAGGCGTGAAAATAATAATGGAAAAATAATGCAAAATTTCATACTTGAATACAAGATCATTATCGATAAACAGACACAAAACTTCAATGATTGGTTAAAACTACCTTAACAAGGGGACGTTTTGAGTTGTAACTTACAGGATTTAAATGCAGATTTTTGTGTAGGTAGTAGGGACCTATAATAGTGCAAAACTAGAGTTATAGCCGCCAATGACCATTAAGAACCGAGAAAAAAAAAAATTAAAAATCATCACCCGGCTATAGGGGGCTCAAAAACTCCAAAAAAAAAAAAGGAGACAAAATTTCGAGGAAATCCGATGTAAATCTGTGGACAATTTTTTTCATGAACAACTGACCTGAAACTTCGATTTAACGCACCATAAAACCCTTATATGTGTTTGATCAAAATAAAAAAATATTGATTCTTTACCCCTTTCAAAAAACGTCTGATTTATAAACAAAATTATTTTAAACAAAATATTAAAGAAATGACAACCATAGAAAACATTAATAAAGAAAACAATAAACAATAAAACAAATCTCAACACGTGTTATTCCAATTTAAGAAAGAAAATTCCCCAGCCCAGTTGTGCACCAGAATTGTAAGAATTTAGTTAGTCGATACCATATCCAACAGTAACATTTTAAGTTGTTTCTTATTTTGTATATTATTTAGTATATATTTTGTAATTATATATATTTAATTATTCTAACACATGTTTTTATATATATTTATACTGTAGCTAACTTTATGTTTTGAAGTAATCTGTGTAACTCATAATTTTATTGTAACTTGTTTTTTCACTGTAGGGCATGATTATAAGAACAATATAGTCTCGAAACGTCGTCAAAATAGTTGTTATTTTATTGACTGAACCTCAAGAACCTTACTAAACATATATATATATATATATATATATATATATATATATATATATATATATATATATATATTCCTAACAAAGAAACTATATATATGTAGACAGTAATAGCTATGATTATAATAATCCAGACTAGGATTTCA
Organism: Euschistus heros; assembly: GCA_003667255.2. Classification (NCBI taxonomy): domain Eukaryota; kingdom Metazoa; phylum Arthropoda; class Insecta; order Hemiptera; family Pentatomidae; genus Euschistus; species Euschistus heros. The sequence continues at coordinate 45,992 of RCWM02000152.1, read as the reverse complement.
GAAAAGCCATGACAGAGACTTATAGAAGTTATCCTCAGGTTATACGTGGCGTGGGGCCGAGAGGGGGCTGGCAGAACTAGTAGGGGAGTTACAATAGAGCAGCTGCAGTATACTGTAGAGGGGTTCATCTGGGATTACTGGTTCGCTCTGTCGATATTGCCTCCAGTCGAATATCCTACAGTCGGCACCATTTGCTCCTCCAGGTATTCCATCAAGGCTAATGCAATGAACGATGGGGGGACGTGAGTCAGGAATCAGGCATTCCGAGTAGATCCATCACGAAGAAGAGGAATCTACGCGGCCATTTCTCCAAGAGTTACTCAGCTAGACAATGTCTTCAAAGCAATATGTTTTGTTGTCTGGAAAATAATGCAAGTTTTCTCGTTTTATTTATATCACCCTTTGGGTAATAAACTGTTTATAGGAGATGTAGATAGTTAGGGTAGGCAGTCATAGATACTTAGTAGATCAAAATAAAATTGTTATTTTATTTTAATTGTTAAAGCCAACGTTTTGAAAGTCTTCATTAGGGCTAGAAGAAAAGAAAACAAGTAACAAGTTATGACTAAATTGTAAAAAATATATGAAAAAACAGACACCACAAAACATAAGTATGAGTGAGGAAAAATAAAAATAAAATAATAAATAAAAGAATGTATAAGAGATAAAGGCAATATCTAAAGGCCATAAAGACAATACATAACGACTATTGAATTAAGGTTAAAATGAGAATAAATTAAAATGAGTGATAGTTACTTAAAAGCTAATGAGTAATTTCAACAAAATAATTTGTAAACATAAAAAATATAGATACTAAGTTGTTGAGATAATGAGGACAAGTTAATGAGTTAATACTTAAAGGTCATGAAGACAATGCATACAGACTATTGAATCAACTTGGACTGAGAAGAAATTAAAAATAAAAAATACAAAAAAAGATAATTGATTAGTGAATTAAAAATAATTGGTTAAAAAGCTAAGTATCTATGACTGCCTACCCTAACTATCTACTTCTCCTAAACTTTAGTCAGCTATACTTTATGAATAAACTGTTTATATTTCGGTCGGGATGAAGTGGATCAGTCAAATTACTTTGAAACGAGTCAACTATTAACCTTCAATAATATAATATCTGCGTTATGAATTACAGAATTAAGGAATAGTATTAAAAATACCCAACTGAAAAGTGCACAATTTTGACTTATTTACTTCTTCATGACAGCCAAAGATTAAAAATATTTTTTTTTTTTTTTATGGATGTGAATATTTATTATCCCTATTTCAAACAATATTTTTAGCAGAGACACTAGTCATGGGGAGGAAAGGGCAAATAGAGAAATTGGGAATCAAGGAGAGGAAGTTTTTGAGGATGATCATAGGATCCCAAATTCCAAAATAACAAACAAGTTTTCTACAGGAACAAAGCCCTCTACATAAAGTCGGAGAGACTATCGGACACAATAAGGAAAAGGAGGATTGATTTCTATTGAAAGGATTTCTTCCCTTAGTGGCGATATTCTGAGCTTTTGTAAATAAAACTCCAAGCAATGTCCGAAAACTTGCAAAAAAAAAAATAAATAATAATAAAATAACACTAAGCGAACCGAATAACGCTAAACAACTCAAGCAGATTAAAAAAGCTCAAGCATAAATAAAATATAAAAGACGGCAACAAATAAAAATAAAATCATCGTTATGGAATTAGTTTTGACGTTATGAAATTATTGGAGCTTAGTTATGAGTTTCTGTCTCAACCTACCTTTTCTCCAGACCTCTAGTCTACCAACCAATATTTCTATAGGCATCAAGAAAACTTATTAATCAACAAAAATATATATTGATCAATATTTGAAAAAAAATCAGAAATGGTTAAAAATGACTCAAAAATTTAACAAATTAGAAATTGTTAGTAATAAGGATTCAAAATTCCAATCAGAGGAGCCAACAAGTTGAGCATTGTATTGAAATAAAATGAAATTTCATGAAAAATATATACTTTATTCTGGGAAACACTGTTCCCTAAGAATAAAACAAATATGGCGTGCGACGCTACAATAGTCTCGCTAACATGCATTCAGACAAAGATAATAGTATGAGACATTTACGTTTAGATAAAGGAAACTAACAATGGGTAATAAACATTATAGTATACATATGAACATAAGGAAACAAAATAATCACTTTGCAAAGACTTTCAGTCGAAAGGTTTTTTTCTGATAAAGCCTAACACACACCATTATGCTTTCTTTTCGTTATAATAGTAGATATCTATTAAGGATCTAAATAATATAATTGTTTTGAATTTAACAGTGGGGAGAGGACTGGTGTAGGTTTTTTGCTTATTTTTAAACATTTTTTGAAGTGGACATTTCCAGTTTTAAAAGATAACTGCTCCTCAATTAAAATAGGCTTAGGAAAAAGAAAGAAGAATTAAAAGATTTTTTTATTATGGATTTATTGAGAGGAATCAAGCGTATTTTTATAAATACAAATGTTTCCTAATAATTTAAATTATTATGGTGGCATATGTTTTTAAAATAAAACTAGTTTTATTTTAAAAACATATACCTCCATTGATCCTAATAGAATTCTCGTAGAGTACGAGGACAAGAAAATATATGAGAGAAGAAATTATTATTAATGACAAAACATTTTGCAAATGTAAACCAGAGTTGGTCAATATGTAGTTTTAATTACCAACTAGTAACAAAAAGCACTCCTGCTGAGTTGCGGTTACAACTTTTAACTACATTTTAATTAGTAGTTCGGAATGTGTAACTATTTTCGTATAACTAGTGGTCTGTAATTAACTTTTTCAAACTACAGACTACTAGCTGAATAAATACAGGTTTTCAACATCCATCAACAAATGCAGTTGCTCGTTGAAATTGGTTGACTTGCTAACTTGTTCAAGTAGGTCGAACTCATTGAAGATGAAGTATTTGAAACACCTTCACATTCCTGTCTACTGTATTGGATTCGATACTAATTGAGGATTCCTCTGAAGTAATAAAATTTAACTATCCACTGATTGAATTTGAATTCTCTATAGTTTTTGTGCACAAGTTTTAGTAAATCTATCACCAAACCAATTTCCTCGGCAGCTGTCTTAAAACTATCAACCAGTAGCGTCACATTACACAACGAATTAAAATTGTTCATTTCCCCATTTTTAGTAAAATCAATAAAACAGAATGAAAAACAAAAACAGTACCAATTATGCATATGAATATATAATTAAATAAGAGAGAAGACAAAGTAAACAACAATAAATTTATTACATACATTCAAGTCGAATTATATACCTCTCACGTGATGCCTCTCATTATATTATTTATTTAATCTTGGCCTATGGGATAGATATTTTTATTTTTATATCATTCATTAATCCACATACCAGACTAAAACGACAAGAAACTGCCCGTCGTTACAGACTACTTCAACATTTACTAGACAAATGTTCAAAGCTCCCAATTAATTACAAAAGACTTAATTACATGACTGTAATTGGAACTATTTGGACGTACGGAGTTGAGCTTTGAGGCTCTTCTAAACCATCTAATTCATCTCGTATCCAATCCTTACAATCCAAAATCCTTCGAAAAATCCTATATGCCCCTTAATTTGTCACCAATAAACTTATCCATAAAGATCTTAATGTTCCGTATGTTGATGAGTTAGCCCAAACGAGATACCTATCCTTTCATAGTAAGCTTCATAACCACTCTAATCCATTAGTTTTTTAACTTGCATCCCACTCTATTCCATAATTCTCCGAGGCGTCTGAAAAGATGGCCTAGAGATCTTCTAGTGTAGAAATTTTATTAAGTGCTTCTGATGAGTAGTTCTTTTCAAGCTTTAACATGTTATTGTAGAGCTGTGAATTTGAATAAATTTATATAAACGAATAATTTCATTCTTTGAAATTTACAACTGTATATAAAAAAATGTGATAATAACCTGACAATTACTTGTGAAGAAACTACCTGCCATCCGCTACAAGGTCCCGAGGCCATATTCTTTTCAAACGCCTCGGAGGGTTGTCAGAAATAGAATATGTAGCAAGTTGAGAGACTAGTGGATTAGAATGGTTATGGAGTTTACTATGAAAGGATAGATATCTAGTTGGGACAGAAATTTTAAAAAATAAATAAATACATTTTAAGGATTAAATAAATTTTCTTACGATAAAGAATAAAAATAACAATCCTCGATCTTAAGTAAAGAATATTATAATTTATTCAGTGCAGGTGAAACTTAATAGGGGTCGCGACCGAGGAGAGAATCTTGAAAAGGAATAACGAAAAAAATATTAGAGAGAGGGAGATTTTATATTTTTAAAAAAATGGGTTAGTGCCTTATTTAATGTTGAAATCTGATGAATTTTTCCCTTTATCATTTGACGGAACAGAAAAAAAAAATACAAGAGATCTTTTTCATATAAAAGATCTCGACTTTTGCAGTAGAGAGTTTTTAAATTAATTCTGATATTTTATTTTTTTCTGAAGAAACAGAAGAAATATTAAATATTTCCCTTTCATAAAGATAATATTAAGAGTCTATAAGCGTAACTTATATTTAATATTAAGTAAAAAACATCTACGTTAGTTAAATTACTAAGCATGAGTTTTAAAGTTATTTAGGAACTTGAAAATATATCGCAGTATATAAAGAGTGATTCTAAGACTGCAAAAAAAAAAGAGAAGGAACCCATTCATCAGCATAAATCTTTATAGGCTTTTTTTTTTCCATTTATTTTTTGTATTTAATTTTATTAACTTGGCTCTACTAAACCATCCAATTCATCACACGAGATGACACGTCCAATTCTTACAATCTAAAATCCTTCAAAAAATCGTCATTGCTCCTTATTATGTCATAAATTAACTCATCCATAAAGATCTTAATGTTCCATATTTTGCTGATTAAACCCAAATCCGATACCTATCCTTTCATATTATACTCCATGACCACTGAAATATACTAACCTCTCAACTTCCCACTTCATTCCTGATAGATAATCCTCCGAGGAGTCTGAAAAGAAGATGGCCCAGCCACTATATATACTTCTAATGTTAACCTTTCATTAAAGTGCTAATGAATAGTTCTTTACAAATTACATTGCATTGTGATAATTATCCACACATTTACTATTGATATACAGTGTATATAATAAATAAAAACAAAACACATAATAAATAAAAAGAAACATTATTGAAGAAAACTTTAAAACTACTGTATAAAGAGGACAAAATGAAAAGATCACTCATGAAAAACCCTTAACTAAAACAAAGCACCCTTCGATGTTGACATTTGTAGCTCTTGAGCGTTGAGTGCTAGGCCTCACTGACAATTAGGAGGGTGTGAATACGTTTTGATGAGGCTATAGAAGACAAAAAAGATTATATACCAACAAAAATAATTGTGATAAGTTCTATAAGTTATTTATTTATCATTCACAATCATTAATAATACATGCATATCTATATAATTCAAGGCTACACATATACTATATAAAAATAATAAACAACAAATATTAACTTAATCAAATCTTAAAAACTTACTCAACGACCACGTCATGTTTTTTTTTTGTTTATTTCCTAAATTAAGATGGAAGTAAATAAAGTAAATTTCCTACATTCAACTGAAGAAACAGCTACCTCTTTTACTGAACTAAAGGTGCTTTTTAAGAGGGTTCAGAGGAGAGCAGTGGTTTGGAGACAAACAAAGGATTATTAGTCATTATCTAGTGATGGGGCTGTCTAAGGTTTTTGGGACGACCACTTCATATTTAAAAAGATTTAATTTAATGAACAAAAGCGCATTTTCCATGGACGGGAAAGAACATACTTTATGATTAGAGAATTTATGATGGACAAAGATCCAACTTCATTTATTGATTAGGCTAATTGACCTATACGGAATGTGACCAGTGCAATAAATTCAGGCATAACTTTATTAAATTTATGTTTTAGAACTAATAGTTTAGATTTTGGCAACTAACTAAAGACCTAAGAAGGTAAAGGTAAAGGTTGTTTAAGAACTTGAAGTGCTAAAATCAGCTAACAGCTATCATATTTACTTGAGGTACGCATGATGATATAGAAGGATCAATACAATTAGGATTGATGAATTAAGTGCCACTTCTATTGAGATTATTTTATTTGAAAACTAGTTTCGAATGCTGAACATTCATCTTCAGTTCTAAAACATACAAAAATTTTTTCAACACATCAGTACTATGTTACATAGATTAGGATATAGATAAATACTAAAGTTTTTTAAAAAGATAAGACAAGAAATCAAACATAGGCACTCACCTTCGAGATAACTAAAACACTGAATTTGTGAGAAGTAAAAGGGGGGGGCAGTTAGGTTAAGTTTTAGATTTACAATGGGGTTTCCCTTATGACTCAGTGCCTATGCTTGATTTCTTGTCTTATCTTTTTAAAAAACTATATGTAACATAGTACTGATATGTTGAAAATTTTTTTGTATATTTTAGAACTGAAGATGAATGTTTAGCATACGAAACTAGTTTTCTAATAAAATAATCTCAATAGAAGTGGCAATTAATTCATCAATCCTAGTTGCTATCATATTTGTTTAATCTTTTTTATTTTTCTTAATTTATATAAACTTGTAAATGTGATGATAATGCTAGAAATGACAGGTCACTTGTTTTTAAAGCAACTACCCATTGGTAGCACTTCTACAAGTTCTATATGATGAAGTACTATATTAGAAGGTCCCGAGGCCATTTTCTTTTCAGGCGCCTCGGAGGGTTATCTGGAATGGAATGAGAAGCCAGTTGTGACACTAATGGATTTCAATCGTTGTGGAGTGTGCTATGAAAAGATAGATATCTGGTTTGAGCTAAGTCAGAAACATAAGGTGTATGATCTTTGTGGATACGTTTGTGACAAAGTAAGGAGCATTGAGGATTTTAAATTGGATACCAGATGAATTGGATGGTTTAGTGGAGCCCCATTATATGAACAAATGTTATATAATTATTAAATTATTTTTACTATTAATAATTTCACTGTACAAGAATTGAATTATTGTAAGCAATATATTTTTGTATGTAAAGTCCAGATCTACAAAGCGTCATTTCAAAGGGTTACTTTGAAAGAAAAAAAAATACGTTTATTAAATTACAAAGGAAATGTTTTGTTAGGGGTCATTTACAGAGGGATTTTTAATTTGTTTTTTATTCCAATGAAGAGTTTATTTTGTTAATTTCGAATGGTGTTATGGTCAAATTAATGATTCCGTGTCAATTTCACGAATAAATTCCCTTTTAAAACCGGAAAAAACAAGGTGTTTTCATTTGGCATACACATCATAATAAAACATCATTACAATCGCTTAGTGAAAATCCGTATTTTGTGGATAATCTCTTTACTGGAATAAAAAAGCAAAAGAAAATTTTATCGATTATTAGTAAATAAAGATGAAATGAGTCCGTCATTTTATTAGAATAACTGATACGGAATCATTCATTTGACCATTCGAAAGCTTGTTAAATTTGTAGTTTTTGTAATAATTGGAGTTTTGTGGCTGGTTTTTATTTTTAAAAATGGTAAGCGTTGATGTATAATTGCAAATTGCAACTTTACATAAATTAAAGATTAAACTGTTCTTTGGGTCCTGTATATGCTGAATCCGAAAATGTAATCAAAAGTTAAAAAATGCTTGAGAAAAGTGGTGTTATTACAGCTGTTATGGCAAAAAATGTGATTTAATCAAACAAAATCTTTGAGTTACCACAAATTGAGCGCAATGGAGTGGAATAGAAAGGTACGGTCAGCAGCATTTTTTTCATCTTTTATCTAGTTTCTCTCATTTTTTTTGACACTTTGTATGTATGTTAGTATATACACATCTATGAAATCTCTACAGGTAGTGGCATTTTATTTATCGTAAGTATATATTTGAGAGATTGTGTATTATACATATAAAACATAAAATTTCTGATGGAAATTATTAATATTACATGTGGGTTAGATAAATGGGGGTTCATCAAACTCTCTGATGTTCATAGAGATTCCCTAGGGCTCTTAAAGTATGCAAAGACTTCTAGCTGAGGAACTATGTTAAAACAATAGACGGCCCAACACACTAACCTACATTATACATCCTTTTAGTAATAAAAACATACATAATTTACTACAAAAAAGTAATATATAATTATATTCCGTTATCATATTACATGAAGATAAATAAATAAATACGAACTACAAACATTTTTTTCTATAGGTACAACAGACTCGGTTTTAAAGTGATTTAATTTACGAAGTTTCAAGTAAGGAAAAAAGTAATTAAAACAACAGACGTAAGATTGAAAACAAACACGTAAAATATTAGAAATTTATGGACCAATGAGCCAGTCCATTGTTACCAACAGTTGAGAAATAAATATTTTTACATACCCATGCATTTCACATATCCACTATCATATCAATGAGATACTCACCTGAAAAATAAAAATAAAAATAATTAAAATAAGAAATAATAATCAGAATAAATCATTCAAAATTATGTCAATAACAATCATATTTCCCAGGAGTGAAAAAGTGTATAAGTAAAAATTATTCAGTAGGACATTTTTGATCGTTTTACATAGTCCTGTAATTACTCTAAAAATACAATTTGCACCATTATAGATACGTTAAGGTCTAATTAAGAAGCACAACTTAACCAATTTTTCAAAACTCAGATATTAAAAATCCTGCTTTAAAGGTTTATAGTTAATTCATTCAAAGTAACTTGACTCGTCCATTTCTTCACGACAACCACCGGTTTATAAAGGTAGCTAACTACATAAATAATCATTAGATAAAACAAAGTATAAATAGCTAAATGGGTAAATAAACATTCCCAATTTGAATTATTGAAGGGCACCTTGGAAGGTAGCAAACATTACTCTGCACACGTACCATTTGCCTACATCAAAGAACAAACTACAAAAGATTTCACAATAGATTTAAAAGTCATCCCAACAAACTTATACATGACATGTCAACAACAGAGATGCCCAACAATATCCGTAGAAGGTTCAAAAGGAGCTGGACGAGAGATCTCCTAAAATAAAATTAAATAATTAACAAGAGAGATGGAACCTCTCCACTTGGGCAATACTCCTCTGTATGCCTCTCATGCCAGAACCTTCTTATTGTTTTTCAGCCATCTCATTTGCTGGTTGACATTAATGTACTTGACAGTTGTGAACTAAGATAAATAACGACCAAAAAATAAATAAATTAAAGATAATATATATATTAAGTCCCAAGACCAAATTTTACAACAAAGTAGAGATAAAATAAACTCAAGATTAAAACTCTATACACGACCGGCAATATCCAGATCATTTGACAAGCGCAGGAAATCTGGATAGGAGATCAAATGATCAGAGATGGTAGTCGTACCTCCTGGGTACTATATACTTTATCTTGAATCTTATTTTTAAAGCAACCCTGCCGTGCTAGCGAAGGTAAATGTTATTATCGGTTGGTTCATGTTCAGAACAGATAGCTTAACCATTTAAGTAAAAAGTACAAAATGAGCAGTTAGGACTACCAAAATAAAGGTGTTCAAAGAACTTTCCGCAAAGTTAGGGCCATAGTATTCTATTAAACATCAACAAACCACAAGGTATCAAAATTGCAATTCAAACAAAAATGTCAGTAACCCTCTTTGTACTTAGAACAGCAGTTCATGCATAATAATGATATTTTTTGTTAATTGAGGTAGTAGATTCTCGCTTTTATGATATTTATGGAAGACCGAGTGTTTAACTATGTGCTACAACCATAGGAGTAGCTGGGTAGAAGCTTATATAAAATCAAGTAAGTGGCAAACTTAAATTTTCATTTAAAATGAAATATATTTTTTTAAATATCATAATTTTTTTGGTATTTAGGGGGGAATAGTATTCTTCAATTAAGTTATATAAGTAATAATTTTGCATAAATCTAGAAATTTCTTCCAGATACGACAATTCATTTCCACTGTGATATTGTTCCAGAGTGGAAAGGATGCAGAGCCATTGGAGCCTATCTCCATCATAGAGGATAATACAGGATCATCCTGAGGAAGGACACTCGACAGGACAGGAAGAGGATCAGCTGCGGAGGAAGTGCCCGCCCAGCTGTGCCACCCGACACCCCCACTATCGGCTTTCAGTGTCGAATATTCCGAGGATGACACCCAAAGACTATACCACACATAGCAATACCACATAATAGTGGTTCAGGGAAGCATGTAGCCAATGGGCCCGATCCTACACGCAATATAAATATTGCTGACAAATCGTTATAAAAACAAGAACTCAAAATAAAAAAGGACCCCTTGAGCCTGCCGGCTAAATAAAGAATACATGGAACATGTTTTAGGGGTTGCCATAGTAACCGACGATGCTCACATGTCTTCTTCTTTTTTTTTTTACTTACCTGTAATTCATTTGTTTGCAGGAGATAAATTTTCAAATTTAATAGCTTATTAATCTAACTGACCGTCTATGGCCTCATGTTCTTTATCTTTTTCCGTTTAACAGTAGGATTTTAAATTATTTAAATTAAATTACCAATTAATGGTAATTCGAAATAAACAAAGTTGAGAAAAGATAAGGGTTTCAAACGTGACTTTTTTCGTTCAACCAATATAGCTCCTAAGCGGTAGGTCATAGTGAAAAATGTTATTTAACAAAAAATTATTCTCTATTTAATTTTTAATAGGAAAACTGACATAAATTTTCGATCCGAACAACGCCAACAGAGCTAGAACGCGTTGCTCTTGAGTTCTCCAAAGACGTATCATCACTTTTGACCAACTTGGCCACGATTTAAAAATGTTCCACGTTCTTAAAAATTTATTACCCAAACTAAACATCTGTTCAACCCGTTTTGAATCAGGTCCCAATATAACAAACATCATTTGAAAGGGACTTGGTTATACGCATGAATTCACTAAATTAATTATAAGATTTTTTTTTTTTTTTTATTGTACGGTAATCAATTCAAGTATTCATTACCACTTAATAAACAAGATAAATCCAAATATCTTATGTTTACTTTAAAGATTTTAAAATTTGTTTAGAATGAAAATGTAATTCTATATGAAATCAGCCTTAACTCCATCTAAAAAGCCGCCATACTATTCCATAATTGTTTATACAAGTAAACTAAATTCAGAGGTTCACAGTCCTAGGCTACAGTACATCATATTGTAGTAGGACACATAATCATCGAAAAATGTATAATTTTTTTTTTTCAATTGTTTTTCATTTATTTTGTAGTGCCGAACCCAAATTTCAAATTTACAACCTCGAAAGAGTTCAGAAAAAATACACTGACAGGCAAATAACTTCACCTTTTCTCTATTTTTCGGCCATATATCTAATTTGTCTTTATGTGTTTACATCCTCACATTCTTTTACCAGGGAACGTTAAGTGCATTAGGATTATAAAAAAAATTGATGAATTAAAATCACGTAGTATTTTTAAAAAATACTCTACGTTTAAAAAATGTAGGCAAAACGTTTTTTTCATTCAAACAAATATAGCTCCTAAACGGTGGGTGTTAGTGGCAAATGTTGAATAACAAAAAATATTCTTTAAATTTCTCATCAGGAAACTATCGTCAAATTTCCGATCCGAGCAACACTAACAGACCTAGAGTGTGTCAAAAGGTTACATTTTTGGATGTGAAAAAAACATTACACAAGAAAACATTTTTTTTTTTTTTTAAAGAGTTTCTTCACATATGAAGGTTTCTTCACCCAAACTCCTCGTCCAACGCCCTCCTCCATTCTTCCCTATCGGCTGCATCTTCCTCCCTCAACCCGTGTCCAGCCATGCTCTCCTCCACTTTGTCCCTCCATTGGGTACGAGGTCTTCCTCTCCTTCTCCTTCCCTCGGCCTCCCATTCCATTAACATTTTCGGGATCCGTTCCTTGTTCATCCTTCTCACATGGCCATACCACCTCAATCATCTCTCCTCGATCACCTCCAACACACTCCCTCTCACATTCATCCTCTCCCTTATATCACTGTTCCTAATGCGTTCCACTCTCGATATCCTTGCAGCTCTCCTCCAGAAATCCATTTCCACCGACAGTAGTCTTTCTTCCTGTGCACTGTTAAGGGTCCAAGTCTCAGAGGCGTATAACATTACACTTTGGACTAATGCGCTATATACAAGAAAACATCCATGTAAAAAAAAAAAAAAAAAAAAAAAAATTAAAATTACGAGCTTTTATATTAATATGATTTTACGTTAACATATAAAAATGAATTTAGCCGAGAAAACGAAAAAAATCAATTGAGTGGGATTTTTTGCCTGTCGATGTATGTTGATGAAAACTTTGAAGCAAAAAGTAATACCAGGATTCGGAGCAATAGTTAACAAAATTTCATATACTATACTAACGAGATTTAAAAATAATGATTTAATTTGAATTTATATTAAAGATGGACTAAAGTTTGTGATACCATAATCGCAGCAATACAATAAATTTTCATCAAACCGTTCCGGAATGAACTCGGAGTAACTCAACCTGCTGCGACATCATCAATCAAATTTCAACCAATAGTATTTCGGCAATCTCGTACCCTTTCTGACTTTTCCCATTAAAATTTGATATTATATGTCTATTAACTTTAATTGAAATAAAATTATTTTATGTTAGTGATGTATTCTCTACATGTGTTCCTATTATTTATCTGTTTTATACAGTTGACGTACGAATGTTAGTGCAAGAGGATCAATGTAATATGAATCAATCAATGATTAAAATTAAACTTATATTTTTTAAAATAGGAATTACAATTTAAAAAAATTAGTTTTAACGCGAGAAAAAAAGAGACCTATTTTAAAAAAGCGGATTCTATGCATTTTAACTATATTAATAGTGACACTAAATACACAGAAAAAACTTAATGACAACCAACTCAGAGATTAAAGGAACATATTATAAGAACAATTAAGACACAGAATTCCACCTATACAATACTTAAAATTAATTAAATGAAAATAACTATCAAAGAACAAAAACTAGGGAAAGAAACTAATACCTATATCAGACGGAAAATATTCTGAAATTAATTATAAAAAAGTAATTAAAACGAATTCGAATTTCGGTTTAAATTGAAAAGTAAATATTTCCATTAGTCCTATTATTATTATTTTATACTATTATTACTATTATTAGAATTTTAATTCATTATTTAAAGTATTGTTGTTTATAATTATTATCATAATTTGAAAATTTTTATATTGTAAGCAACTATTTATGCTCACATTCAATATTAAACAGTTGATGGATGAATACGTAATACCAGTAAATAATTACATATATTCTTTATTAATTTAAGTAAGATTCATTTAATAAAAAATAGCTAATAAATAAAGTTAACAATAAAAAACACAATAAAAAGCAATATATAAATAGTGAAGTTGGTAAAATCCGTCGACTTATCAGCTTCCTGGGAGACCTATTATCGGCGTGATAGCAGAAGACTTAATGGCAACAGTTCGTTCACAGCTCAGCCGACCGAAAATATCAGTTGGCTAGAAAAACCGTATTTCATGTCCTCTATCTAGACTAGCTTGTACAACACATATCCGTGGCGATTTAATAGGCAATTATTTTTATGTTTGTGGTGTATAAACTTGGAACAGTCTATATTTGCAGTACTGATGAATCAACTAGAGACATTTTTTTTTTTTTTTTTTTTTTTTTTTTTTTTTTTTTTTTGCCTTAGGCGATATAAATGAAGTAGAATTCAGTCGGTGGAAACCAACAAATTATTTCTTTGATTTACTTGTAAGGAATCAATTTGTACTTCATTGTACTATTAGTTATTGTAGCGCATATTGTGATTTCTTATTATCTTTAAATTACTGAATGTAATAAACTGTTTTTACTTAATAGATTTTTTTTTTTAATTTAAATTAATTTTATTTTTTTTTTTTTTTTTTTTTTTTGTACGGATGTCAATATTTTTTATTTCTCTACTAACGGTTTTTTTTATTCACTATTTTTTTTTTCTTCCTCTTTAGAATCTCACTTGTTGGAAAAAAAATTCAGTCTTTACTCATAAGTTAACACGTGCTTTTTATATAATGAGTTCAAAATCGGTTGGAACCAAAACATTAATAAACTGTTCGACAGTTAAAAAAAAAAAGTCGAATGGAGACTTCAAACTTGAAGACAAGGAGGTTCGTGGCAGGAATTATGATTTTCGAACTTTTCTAAATTAAGATACATATTGTATATATCAATATAGTAAAAATGAAAAAAAAAAAAAAATTCTCTTGAACAGTGTACAAGTATTAATGCAAACAGGAATAAAGACTTAGTAACCATTTCGATTTGAATTTTTTATTCGAAGGCTAGTTTCCACTGAAAGCGTTCATCATTAGGTATAAGGAGGGCAACATGAGAGAGCTTCTAGAAGTTATCAGGACCTAGAGTAGACCTTCCAATAGAAAATGAAAATTCCAATAAAAGTAGCAAATAACTAATAAATCCTAATAAAAAATTAATTGATCAAAAGTTGATAGAAAACAAAAATAGTTTATAAGGCTCCAAAATTCTATTATATAAAGGTATTAAGAGGTAACGTATTTTAATTAGTAAAAATTTCCGGAAAAAGTACTTTAATTTCGGAACAACCCAATAGTAATATTTGTCAAATTGAAGTATTTAAATATATGTAACTTCCCTTACTAAAGAGCCTTTTTGGCAGCCATGACTATCACCCTGCTGTTCAGTGTATAACGTGTATAAAAGTGTATATGTTAGATTTATGAGTGCATTAGGTTGGACATTTATCTTGAAATTTAATTATTCTTTTATTATATTCCACTAATCCCTGTTGAACAGATCCGCTACCTAGGACTTCACTTGGACAAACGTCTTACTTGAAATCCACACAAAAGACTAAAACGACAAGAAACTGCTCGTCGTTACAGACTACTTCAACAATTACTAAAAAAAGTTGAAAGCTCACAATTAATTACGAAAGACTCATTTGCATGACTGTGATTATACCTATTTGAACATACGGAGTTGAGCTTTGGGACTCCACTAAACTATCCAATTCATCTCGTATTCATTCTTTACAATCCAAAATCCTTCGAAAAATCCTCAATGCTTCTTAGTTTGTGAACGGTGAACTTATCCATAAAGATCTTAATGTTCCATATGTTGCTGATTTAGCCCAAACCAGATACCTATCCTTCCATAGTAAGCTCCATAACCACTCCAATCCACTAGTATCCCAACTTGCTTCCCACTCCATTCCCGATAATCCTCCGAGGCGTCTGAAAAGAAGATGGCCTAGAAACATTCTAGTGATAATTCTTACAATTCTTTCAGACTAATAAAATCTGATATTCACTCCAGCCTACTTTTATTAACCTTACCCATATTAAAAAGATTTATATAAAAAAAAAAAATATCCGCTAATGTAGGATCTAAAATAATATAAAGACCATTCTATTCTATGGCGGAAATACTTGACCGCAAGTAAAAGGGTATAAATTACCAGCCTAACGCTGAACCTTTAATCATCCCTCGGCCCTTATCCCTTAGATCTATTCCCCATTGTCCAGGCCGTTCAAAGGGCTATCTCAGCCTTTTAATGAGCTACTAGCGAGGTCTATTTTCATTGTAAGAACGGACAAAATTATCAATGACAGTAACTTTTTTTTTACAAATATAATAATATATATTATATCCCCATTCACAAGCAAATAAGTAAATAAACAGTGAAATAAATGTATACTTGTATAACCTATACACAGCTAAATAGTGAACAAACACAACAACAGAACCAAACTGACGCTGAGCAGCGCTGGGATCTCATTGAGCATCGTTTTCCCACCATTATTAAAAGGGATAAGCTTGGTTCAGGGTTCCTCAGATTACTTGTATATAAATTGTATATATTGTGTAACTGTATATTTTATTAATATTTTTTTTAATTTAAAAATTAAATTAAATTTTTTAAAACAATATCTATATCTATACTATTATATATATAAGGACAAGCCATTTTTCGTTTGTGATCACTAACCGCAAAAACTACTGAACCAATCTGCATCAAATTTTAGCCATATCATTTTTATAGCTCAAGGAAGGGTTAGCAATAATAAAATTGAAAAAAAAAAATAAAATTGAAAAAAAAAAATTTGCAATAAAATTACCACGAAAAAAGCAATAAATATGTGGTGCGCAGTGAAGTTTGATAGTCGACCGATAGGTGGCGAGCACCATTCGAGAGAGGTTACAAAGATACGGTGTTATATAGAGCTAAAAATTTATGATAAAATTTATCTATTTCCAATTCAATTTCTATTAAAATAGCGATAAATATGTGGTGCAGTTTAAAAATGTGGCCATTCTGCAACAAAGTTTGCAACGGTAAAACTATTAAACCCAACTGTACTAAGTTTTAACTACACCATCTTCATTGTTAATGACAAAATTTACTATAATCATAATTAAATCTATATTCTTGAGTACCAGAAATGAGGTTTGCCAAACTTGTCATATAATTTTAAGGCTATAAATTAAAATCCAACCAGATGGATCTATAAAATTATTTCTGCCAATTATGATGTCTAATTATGCTTTTACGTACTCTTGAAACACCTAATCAATGCAATTTTAACCAGGTTAAAAATTAATTCCATGCGTAAAAATATCATTGAAGAAATAATGCTAAATTTGATACTTCAATTCATGATTTTTATCGATAAACAAATGAAAATCAATTATTAGTTAAAATAATCTAACAAAGTTCTTATTTACGTAATTTTTTATATATAAGAGTGGGCTAAGCCGCGAGGGGTATGCTAGTTGTACATATTGAGTAACTGTATTTTTTTATTATTATTTTTATAGTTTATTGATATTTACAACTTTCTACAATATATAAATTAAGTAAATTTACGGTAAAATTATTACAATACCATGTCAATATCTTGTTGAAGAGATGATCTAGACTAGAAAATCCCTAGTGTATCTTCCTTTTTTCACACGCCTGGAAGGGTTAACGGGAATCGAGCGAAAAGCAAGTTAGAAGACTAGTGAATTCGAAAGGTTGTTTAAAGGCACGAAAGCAAAGGTATCAGGTTTGGGCCAAATCTTCAACATATGGGACATCTAGATCATTATGGATAAGTTTATTTGTGATATAATAAAGGAGTGGATACGAGAAGATTTGGAAGGTTTAGTGCACCACATGTCCAAAAAGGTCTAATTACTGTCATGTAATTAGTCTTAAAGTCTTTTGTTATTTATTGGGAGCTTTGAACGCTTATCTAGTAAATGTTGTAGTAATCGAAAATGACCAGCAGTAAGTCTCGTTAGTGGATTCCAAGTAAGTCATTTGTCCAGATGGAGTCCTAAATAACGGATCTGATCCAGAATACTGAATTTCAAGACCCGGAGATTAGTAGAATATTATTGCAATTGTATTTAATTTTTCCTTTCTCTATTTTGGCTTAATTCTTGAAAAAGCTCCTCTATATAAACTTCTGAGCCACTGCCTTAATGATGGCATCAGCTCCGAATGTAAAACCGCGGTACAAGTATTATCTTCTTCATTTAAATTATTTGTTCCTTTTAGTATTTCAATGATTTCCCTAATAAGTTTATGGTCTAGATTTTTCACTGTTGCGACGGCTTACATCTAGTCAAAATCCTGGTTATTGTGCAATCCAAATATCAACATCCAGGGAAGAAGTTTCATTCCTAAGATTGCAAGCATTGTTGTTAATGGATCCCATCATAATAATTCGAAGTTTCTGTTTTTCTTTACCTTTCGGAGGGGGAAAAAAAAGATATTTTTTGAGCTATGCAAATGAAGTCGAACAAATAAAGAAAAGGAGCCTTTAAAAGTTGAAAGGAAAAGATAAAAACTAAAAAAAAAAAAAAAAAAACAAATGATAAAAACGGTGCTACCAACCTAACTTTGTTAAAATGAAAAAAACAAGAATAAACGAACCTCAAACTTAATTAACGCAGTTTATGTTCATTCGAAAAATAATATGACATTTATTTCAAAGATGTTTGAAACCTGTTATCAAGAAAAAAGAAATAAAGAATTAAAAAATAATAACGATAACGATATATCGATGTATTGATACTCAGAGCTAAATAAATAATCGAAATGGAATATAGATACTTTTCTTACGATATCCATTCCTACAAACCATTGGATCACCTCAATAATGATTTATACATACGCTTATTTTATTGCTTTGAATATATATATATATATATATATATATATATATATATATATATATATATGTTTTAGTTTTAATTTATATTTTCAATATATATTTCAAAAATTTATGCCTTATAACTCCGTTGATTACTGATACATCAACGCCAATTTTTTTTTTTTTTTTTTTTTTTTTTTTTTTTTTTTGCTGTAATTACTAACACCTTGTCCATGTAAAAGTTTTTGAATGTAAACAATTTCACAAAGCGAGCTTGAGGAGAAAAAAAAATTAGGAAAAAAAGTGAAAATTGTTTTTGACAAATTTTGGATTTATTCCATTTTAAAAGTCTATGCCCCATAAAAGCTTACATTAAAAACTATTTCATTAATGGCTGTTATTTTTTATATACATCCCAACGACTATTGTCTAAATGATTATTGTAACTAAATTAGTGAGAACAGCCGTTGCTAGGCGACCATAGTATTCCCCTAGACCTTTATTCGCTTGTCGTTTATTATTAAGGCCACATGTAGGTAAAATAATAAACAGTCGGTAAAGTGTAAAACTTTTTATGGTTAAGTCGCGTTGTGTTTGAAAGTGATAAAGTCGTGTAGTCTTTGTGGTTTTAGTCAGTTCTAGTGCTGGTTTATATTGTTCAGTTCTGTGGAATATTTCTTGCAAAAGATCCCTGATGTTACATTGTATTTAAATCCAAATAAATATACATAAATATTTAAGTAAATTAAAACTAATTCGTTTCAGAATTTTTTTATTACGAATATTCATTACATTAGCTGTCAATACAATGGCTATTCATTAAGAGAGCTCAAAACCTATTTAAGCAACGGAAAGACACTTAAAAAATTAAAATCGATCCAAAAAGGATTGCAAAGAAACAAAGATACAAACGTTAACAGGAAATCAGAAGAACGGTAGCCATTTAAGAGCCCCCATTCCCATCGGTTGGTGATTATCCGCCTAAATCCTCCGACAACGGCTTCGTTTATTAACAAAGTACAAAATGAAGCACTTAATTAATTAGAACTCGACGGCTCACCTGGGGCCGGGGCAATTTCAGGTAGTGTCTTTAATTCTGAAGGCACTCAGGAAAATGGCAAGAAGAAAAGCAATTTCACTAAATGTCTCAAGTAAAATATAACGTTTTTAGGTGATTTCTTAGGGAGCATTTAGCGAACCCTCGTAGGGGTAAGTACGAGTAGAGATATATGGCTAATAAGGCAATAATTCACCAAGCAGCAGAAATCCTAAAAACACTGTCGGGTTCTACACATTATATTTTAAAAGTAATTGTAATTATAAAATAGAATAAATTTATTTATAATTAGAAATTTAAAAATTCCAAACATTTGTTCAGTAAATACACATTATACACACTATATTTTAAAAGTAATTGTAATTATAAAATAAAATAAATTTATTTATGATTAGAAATTTAAAATTGTATTCCAAAAATGTATCCAGTAAATACGCGGTAATGACATAACAAAGACTTGTAGAGGAACTACCCAATGCTCTAATGAAAGTTCTACAATAGAAGATTCCATCTTTTCAGGCGCCTCGGATTGCCAGGAATGGAATGGAAAGCAAGTTTGGAAACTAGTGGATTTGGGTGAATATTTAGTTAATTGTGAAAGGAAAGATATCAGGACCTTGTCAAATCAGTGGCATACGGGATATAAAGGTCATAGTAGATCAGTTCGTTTGTGACAAAGTAAGAAGCATTATGGATCTTGGATTGGAGTGATTGGGAAGCGGGAAGAATTAGATGGTATGGTGGAACCCCATAGCTCTATACTATAAGTCTCAATAGGTCTGATAATGGTCATAAAAATGAGTTTTTGTAGTTAATTGCATGATTAGAACGTTTGTCAAGTAAGAGTTAGAGCTATCGAAATGTGCAGCTTCTTGTCTTTTTTATCTTGTATGAAGGTTCCATCCAGGCCTCTTCTTCAGATAAAATCCAAGGTACCTTATCTGTCCAAAATTATTTAGCGGTACTCCATTAAAGGATACAGGAGGACAGGATGAGGTAGGTTTTCGCCACAGAGATTTGCTGCGATTTATCTCAACTCTCCAAGGGCACTGCTCTTCAAGGGAAATGATATTTGATTGGAGTGTATGGGATACAGGAAATGGATCATAACTGACTGATAACACGCGGGTGTCATCAGCATAGGTTGTGAGGATAGAAAATAAATATAGTAATCTTTATTAGTAATTACATTTTTTAAAAAGTAAGTAAGTAGGTTAAGTCAGTTCTTTATTCAGTACTGTATATTTTTCGCATTTGTTTTTTGTTAATATCAAATTCTTCAAACATTTCAATAATTTATTACAAAAAAAAATAAAATTAAAATAAAAAGAATTGTTACTCCTGAATTAAATAACAAACAGTAAAGTTGAATCTAAAATAAAAATTATAACCAATAAAGGGCATATGTAAGTAATATAAATATACAAAATAAAATTTGTTTAGGGTAAATAAGGCGCCCCTAAAAATTTGGCGCTCTGAGCTTAGCCCAGTCAGCCCCTATACAAAGTGGGACCTGCGACTGGTCGGTGCTTTTTGCTGACAAATCGCGAACTACAATTGGCTTTCCCACCGCTTCTAGCACGTAAATAACACACTGGACTTCTAATTCCTTGGACCGCAGTCCTATCCAGATATATCAGTTGTGAATAAAACTGGCGTTTGGATACTTTCCTAGAGAACACCCACCTCTATAAAGAGGTTATTACAGTATAAAGTATAAAAGGTACCATAACAAAAACTGTTTATATATAAGGGTCTATGTCTCTTTTGGCCACCATATAAAAAAAAAAAAGAATAGAGATCTGAGAGCTAAAACCGTTCCTAAAATACCCAGAGGGACCTAGGATCAGGGTCTTAACGTGTGAAGATGGGAATAAGGAGTCTATATGTATATAGATGACATTGGAGAACTCCAAAACGGAAGGTTATTCCTTGGTTAATATTGCAATATGCCTTTGTATTTGCTTTTTTCTTAGCTGATTTAAAGAATATATAGTTTTAGTGTATTTAATCTATACCCACTTAATTTTGTCTTATTTTCACATACTGTTATTTATTTTATTTTATTTTTTAAATTAATATATTTCACCCAGATGCATATTCTATATTATTTATGTATAGCATAATTTTTCTTTTTTCTTTTTTTTTTTACTTTTTTTACTGTAAAGAATGTGTGAATGTAATCATTAAGCATCTATATTACTTATTTTCCCACATTTGTGACAGATTGTAATAATTACTTAATAAAAAAAAAAAAAAAATAATAAAAAAAAAAAAATCTATACTCACTCTCAAATTTTTCAACTATTTCAGACTAAAAAATATGTCTGCCCTCGAGCTCACTAGACAAGTCCTTATATAATAATATTTTTCTAAGCTGTGCAGAGGGAATTACTAAGTGACCTCTACATTAAGAAAGGCATAAAGGAAACAAATGAATCAAATATTAATGTTTTTAAAAATTCTTTTTAAAATTAACAATTTTAATTTCCATTTATAATAAATTTAAAATAAAAAACGTGTTGACTATTGATGTGTAATAATTAGCAATAATTATTAGAAAAAGATAATTATGGCATAAATTATTAAGTTGACCCAGTCATTTACCTCCGAGCTCGATAGAGACAGCGATTACATCTTCCGATCCCGGGTGAATTATTAATATCCATAATGGCCGACTGTGAACCGATATTTAAGTTTTCAACAACATATTGCAATCGATGAATCGACATTGCTGGGGGGCGCCAATCATGTCAACCTTGGCTGCCATCAGCTGAGCAAACACGGCCCAATGGATAACTGATCAATCCCACCTTTTGACAAATGAAACTCAAGTCTAAATTGTTTCTGTTATAATTAAAAATTCCAACAACTGTCTCTTTTCAAAAGCAACAAATAGAAAAGTTATAATTCCCAGTAGTGTAACATGAACAGCACGGTTGTAATGGTGCATTGTGGGATACAATAGAACATACAATAGGAAATTCCAAAACTATTTTTCTTTTTCAGAATCCTGAGTTTACGTATTTAGCCTTTGGGAGGTCAACTTTCTGTTATCATGTTTCGAGAAATATATTTTTTTCGAATTGGTGGCATTCATTTTAATCAGCACTGTTAAAACGCCTCTAGAACACGTTGAAAAACAAAGATTCTTTTTGTTTTTTTTCCTTTCAGCAAAACCGTCAAAAAGCTCACTTTCCACCTCCATAAAACTATACAAGCTAACAACAAGAACTTTTTTTCGATACATCAGAAATAGAAAAGTAAATCACATTTACCACAACATACCAGGCTAAAACGACAAGAAACTGCCCATAGTTTTCGACTTCTTCTACAATTACTAAAGAAACATCCAAACCTTCCGATTAACTAAAAGAGACTCATTTACATAACTCTAATCAGATTTATTTGAACATACGGAGTTGAACTTTGGGGTTCCACTAAAACCATCCAATTCGTATCAAATCCTTAAAATCTAAAATTTTCGAAAGATCAATGCTCGTTACTTTGTCATAAACAAACTTATCCATAAAGAATAATAATATACCGTTTGTTGCTGATTTAGCCCGAACTAGATACCTATTCTTTCAGTTATGTACAAAACCATTCAAAGCCACTAATATCTCAACTCGCTTTCCATTCTATTCCTAGGTATCTAAACGGAAAATAGCCTCGGGGCCTTCTAATATAGAATTTTTATTGAAGTGGTACCAATCAGTAGTTCCTTTATAAAAAACAATGACATACTGTTAAGAGTATTATTATCTCATTCGCTGGTTTAATTTTATTTTGTATACAGTTGTAAGCTTAATAAATAGCCAATAAAAAAATAATGTTCATTAAGATAGAAGAGAAAATGGAAAATTACGGAAAATACCTTCTACAGCTGTTATAGTCGAGACATAAGCAAAACAAAAGATAAAAAAAAAATCGGACATCCTCGGCAATCTGAGGAAAGACCGAAAAAGAAAGAAGAGAAAAGAATGGAAAAAAAACTGAAAAAAGTGCGATTTCTGTCGTGAAGTCGGACTCGCACAAGGTCTATAAGCAATCAGGAAAGAACAGAAGCTTTTCACAATGCATTCCAATTCTGATCCAAACAAGAATCTTAAGGTAATAATAAAGATGTATAGATAAATAGAATAGAGGCATAATTATAATCATGGTGTCAAGGAATACTCCAATCCGCTTTAGGCTTGCAAATACCTGTTGATAACTGAGTCAATGTATAAAAAAAGTAAATTCTACTTCAGCAGCCTGAAATAAACTAACGAAATTGATACAGTAAATCGTCTATTTGGTAGCGACCTCCTCTCAACTTTGTTAGTCTTTATATGCCATTGAAATCAGGTGTACTATAGTTAATTGGATTAATATAATTTTATGTTCTTCAATCCTAATGCTACCTGAATTAGAACAATGTGGAATAACTATTAATAACAAGTATTTCTGGGACTAACGATTAAACAATTCGGATTTTGACTCGAGTCAATTGTTTTAAAAATGGCGGCGGTCCATTGTTTACTGGTCGAACAATACGCCCTAAGGAACCGAATGCTATGATGACAGACTTGTTTAAAGAACCCAGACACGACCACAACTGTTGTACTAAATAAATGAAATATCTTCATTAATATGGAAATAGCGTAAGGACAAGTATAGTGTACCGATGTCCTACTTTGGGGTACCTTTTTCTACAAATATATGTATTATATATGTATATGTATGTACCATGTCTGAGCTCTATATTATATCATATTTGCAATCAGTTACATAAATAAGAGTAACAAATAAAATAAACTTTAACAAAAAAATTTTTTTTTTAAATCAACCTTTGATCAATTTTCATTTTTTTCTTCCTCCCTTCCACACACGCACACACACAAAAAAGTAATAATTTTTTTTTTTTTTCAATAACAATTTATTGAAATTTACAACTGTACAAAATTTATACATCAAGTAAATGTGCTGTTAACTATTACAATAACGTGACAAAACATGAAAAGTACTACCCATCAGTAGCACTTTAATAAAAATTCTACACCAGAAGGTCTCTGGGCCATCTTCTTTTCAGACGCCTCGGAGGATTATCAGGAATAGTGTGGGAAGCAAGTTGAGAAATTAGGGGATTTGAGTGGTTATGGAGCTTACTATGAAAGGATAGAAGATATCTGGTTTGGGCTAAATCTGCAATATACGGAACATTAAGTTCTTCTTGGATAGGTTTATTGGTGACAAAGTAAGGTGCATTAAGGATTTTTCTAAGGATTTTGGATTGTAAGGATTGGATACGAGATGAATTGGATGGTTTAGTGGAGCCCTAAAGCTCAACTCCGTATGTCCAGATAGGTCTAATCACAGTCATGTATATTAGTCTTTTGTAATTTATTGGAAGCTTTGAACGTTTGTCTAATAAATGTTGAAGTAATCTGTAACGATGGGCCGTTTCTTGTCGTTTTAGTCTTGTATGTGGATTCCAAGGGAGACGTTTGTCCAAATGGAGTCCCTGGTAGCGGATCTGTTCAACAGGGATTAGTGGAATATCATTAAATGATACTGTAGGACAGGAAGTTGTGGGCTTACAGCGAAGGATAAAGGTTATTTGGTGAGATTTTTTTGGATTTATTTTGATTCTCCATTTTTGACACCATTCTTGAAGGGTTAGGATATGGGATTGGAGTGTTTGGGGGGCAATGAAGGGATCATTGTTTACAGATAACACACATGTGTCATCAGCGTAAGTGGTGAGGACAGTGGTAGGATGAGTTGGAATGTAAATAATAATTAAAAATGAAAATATACTGACAGGTAAAAATTCCACCGAATTGAATGCTTCATTTTATCGGCTAAAGATTCAACGTTTTTTTAGTTCTTTACATCCTAATTAATTTAAATCAGGACATAGAAAAGTATTACGATCATAAATAATATTAATTAAATAAAGCAGAATTGAAAAAAAAAATTGTAAAATTTTAAATGAATATGATGTAGGTATTACAGTTTTGCTTATTAGATGAATTATATCCCTCAAGAAATTAATACAAAACCACATTGAACTTATACTCCATCGAATGCAAGACGTAATGAAAGTAAAAGGCGGATATATTATAAGTTATTTATAATTACGTAAAATTTAACATTGCTTGGTACTATACTGTTGGTACTATACAAAACAATACTGTTTTGTTTATTTAATAAAATAAATAATTATAATAATCGTAATACATTTCATAAGGAAAAAGAATAAAACTTTAAACCGAGAAAATGAAAAAAAATTATTGGGTAAAATTGTTATCTTGTCAGTGTAAATAAACCTACAGTTTTCGATTTTTGATTAAAATAAAATTATTTTTTAAATCTATTTTGACCAGATACCTATCTTTCCATGATAACCTTCATATCTAATCGAATCCACTAGTCTCCCAGCTTGCTTCTCACTTTATTCCCGATGATCCTCCGAGGCATCAGAAAAGAAGATGGCCTAAGGACCTTCTAACGTAGATTTTATTGAACTACTAATAATAGTTAGTTTCTTTATAAATTATTGAAATCATATTTCCACAAATTTATTTCATGTATATTGTAAATATCAATAAATGAATAGAAAAAAAAAGTCCGTTAAAAATTAACTATATCTTTGTATGTCAGTTATTATAGAAATTGACTACTGTATTATTTAGTTATTATAAAAATACATATAGAGCTATGACGCGGAAAAAAAAAATATCCATGTTCTTTTCAGGCGCCACTTCTAATTTTAAGCCATGATTTCTTCACATCGTGAATGAGAATAGTAAGAATTATTAAATATATTGAAGGAACCCTTAGGAAAACTATATTGGCAAACCCATAGTTTTAGGCAAACAGTTTCCTGCTGTTGTAGTCTTGTAAATGGATTCCAAAAATGGCTTATTAGTTTTTAAAAAAATAATAAATATAGGTAAACCAATAATTATAATAAAAGAAAATATAAATTAATAGAGGATTAAGCCATTAGTAGTAGTAAGGAGAGCGATAATGTAATGGCTCAGCTAGCGCTAAGCTAAGCCTTAATAAACCGGTGGCGTTATTAACCGGCTGTTAATAGAATCAATGCCTTAACTCTTTGTCACCTCAGTCTGCTCCTAACGAGTTATGTCTTAATACAGTACAATAGGAAATGTTATGTCAATTAGCGAGTTCGTAATTAGTCATTAAATGAACACTTCGGTCAAGAATAATAAATGTGTTCCTAATCATCAATTAGTTATTTCTTAACTGTTAATAACTATTGTTATTTAAAATCCAGTGGCGTGGGAAATCAAAGAAGAGAAGGTGAATGCCTTTTTTCTCAATTTTTTAAATGTTTTTAGGGTGACTAATCCAGATTGTAATTTTTCCACCAAGAAAAAGTTGGAACCTTCAAAAAAATTCTATTTTCTATTTATTTCATCAAATAAAAGTTTGATTGACATAGAGCATGAGAGGAGAAACATGAGCTATCACTAAAGACATAACATTTAGCCAGAGAATGAAAAAAAATACACTACAAGTCCCAGTGCGAGCCATTTATCAACAAGGATTTGACAACGGCCTCATATCTACCCTTGACACTCCCGTCCAATTGGTCGCCACGAATTTGTAGCCAATGATTGATAGTGCGTCAGCGAGCAGGGGTTCATGTAATATATACTATATGATATCATATTTTTTCAAAAAATTATATCAGAGTTAAAATATATACCTACCTATGTTATGATAAAAATTAAATTTGTGATTACAAACTTCTGTTGGCAAAATATTTTTTTTTAATACAGTTTCATCGATATATATCGATAGAAGTGATCACCTCCGTGACCACCTATAATTATTGAAAACTGGGACAATAGAAATTATGCCGAAAAATTATACAAAATGATGTATTAATTTTTTTTCTCTCTTTATTTGTTTAATCCACACCTGTCACTTATCATGTGACAACAAGCAGATGTAATAAATTGTTGTATACAAGATAATTGGCATTTCAGGCATGAGGGAGGACAGCGCCCAGCGGTACTTACTCCTAACATGAACATGATATTTAATCAGTTTTAACGGAGTAGATCCCTCAACCAACTCCTTTTTAGTCTTCTTTGAGTATTATCTGGCAAGCTTATGGAGGCCATACTTTGTATTAAATTATTGATATGTCGGTGAAGTTTGTCGTGAAGTCTTTTATATATAGTCTGGATGTGAACTTGTACCATGGGTATGTGTAAGTCCGTGTGTAAAGTTTTGTTATTGACATACCAGGGTGATTGTGTATTGAGTCTTTAAGCTTTTGACTGGAAAGTCTGTATTTTTTGGATGGGTGTTTTTTTAATAGTTCCGTAAATTTGTAAGTGCACAGAGGTTTTAATAAGTAAGTATATGTATTTAGTCTTTGCATCATTTTCAATTTAGATCGTTTATGTAGAATTGGATATAAAAGTCTCAGTCATTTGTTAAGCCTTAGGCGTTTCTGTTTCACATGTGGGCCCCACGTCATCCTTCTGTTGAACATTAGGCCTAAGTATTGAATAGTGTCATTCTGTTTAATTGGAACATTGTTAATGTAAACGATGGGGCAGGTATTATGTCGAAGTGCCAAAGTTATGTGCTGTGATTTGTCGCTACTGAGTTTAATTTTCCATTTGTTAAACCAGTCTTGTAGATGTATTAATTTAACTATTAAAAATTAAATAACAACATAAACTATAAAAAGGACAAGAAACTGCTCGTTGTTTCTAGCTACTCCAACATTTACTTGGTAAACGTTTAAAATTCCCAATAAATTACGAAAGACTTATATTCATGATATTAACTAGACCTATTTGGACCTACGGAGGTGAGCTTTGGGGCTCCACTAAACCTTTCAATCCTCATATCCAATCCTTACAATCCAAAATCCTACATAAAATCCTCTTATTATGTCACAAACAAACGTATCCGTACAAATCTTAATGATCTATATGTTGCTGACCCGGCCCAAACCAGATACCTATCCTTCAATAGTAAACTGCATACCAACTCGAATCCAATAATATCCCAACTTTCAGCCTCACACTCAATCCTCGATTATCCTTTAATTCCAAGATAAATCCTTATGTAGAACTTATATCGAAGTGTTACTAATGAATAGTTCTTTGCATTTTGACATGCCATTGTAATAATTCTTCAAATCTACTTGTATAAAATGTATACAGTTATAAATATCAATAAACAGTTAAAAAGTGAATATAAACAAATTTCATCACATCCCAGAGCATCTTATTTTTTTGGAACACCCTTCCATCCAAAATATGCCATTCCTCCACTCTCGATATTTTAAAATCTCGATTAATTATTCTTCTTTTACTTACTAGGCACTACATTTAATAGTCTTATAGAAGAAAACATTTATTATAATGAGATATGCACGTTCAAAAGGTTCGAAATAAGTTTATCAAATTCTGGCTCTAATATGAACTTCAACTGACATTTTAAGCTGTTGCTCTTACCTCCTGGATACATGATATATTTGAAAAAGAAGCTTTGAACTACCTTGGAATAATAATACAAGGAAACTTTGGATAGGAAAATTGTTCTCATTTCTTGAATAAGTTCCTTGTGGTTCGTTCTAGTTTCTACCTTAATTAAATGGAAAGTTGAGCCTGCAACAAGAGCTCCGCCACCGAAACAAGCCTTTGGTCTTCGAAGCACGTTTATTCCAAAGTAGTAAGGGTTTTCTCAAATGAATTAGCTTATATTTTCTATTCTTGCTTCGTGTTGCGAAAAGGTCTCCATAAATGTCATAGCTTTTAAAATACTAATGTAAAATAATAGAATAATAAATATGGTTATAGATAATAGAAAAACAATAACTGAGAGAATCGAAACACATGCGATAAGTGGCACGATAAAACGTAATGTGAAGATAATCCTCATAATGACATGTAAATAGCTTATAGAGAAACAACCTATTGGTAACTCTTGAATTAAAGTTCAAGAGCAGATGGTCCCGAGACCACTTTATTATCAGACACCTCTGAATAGTTTCTGGAATAGAATGAAAGCAAGTTGAGATACTATGGGATTAAAATGGTTAAGGAGTTTACTATCAAACGATAGGAATCTCTGGTTTGGTTTAATCGGTAACATATTGCCTGCTTGGAGGTAAAAGTCACTAAATGCATTTTTTTTTCCAAATTAGACAAAAAGTCATTGTGTGTTGATGTTATCATTTCCCACCAACTGAATATGACTGCTATAGTTGCACATTAGAGAATGAGAAAATTCACTATATGAATTCTGAGAAATTTTTAATGAACATATTTCAGTTTGAATATTGAAACAGAAAAAAAATTGATTTTGTTATTTAATGAATTTTACTTCTAAGCAGACGATATGGTAAATTAAGATCTTTACCACTGGATACGTTTTTTTGTGACAAAGTTGCATAGAGGATTTTTCTAAATATTTTGCATTGTAATGATTGGATACAAAACGAACATGATAGATTCATGGAGCCCCGAAGCCTCCGTAAGTCCGAATTTGGTCTAATTACTGCCATGTAAATGACTCTCTTGTGATTAATCCAAAGGTTTAAAAGTTCGTCAAGTAAATGTTGAAAAAGTCGAAAACGACTGCTAGTATCTTGTCTAGACCGGTATGTAATATTATTTTTAAATGAAATTGTTTACTCAGGGCAATTAGGCCAGAAAAATACATTGGAAACCATGTATCATAAACAATCCATCAAGATCTGAATGTACCATATGTTTGATGAAAATTTATTTTCATTTCATTTCATATTCATTATGTTGCTGATTAAGCCGAAACCATATACCAATCCTTACATAGTAAACTTCATAACCATTCAAATCCACTAGCATCACAACTTGCTTTCTATTCTGTTCTATGTAACCCTCCGAGGCGACTAAAAACAAGATGGCCTCGTGACTTTCTGATATAAAACTATAATTTAAGTGCTAGGCATTAGGTTGTTGCTTTACAAAACAATGTCATTATGAGCAATGTCTTCAATTTTATTAGATGTATTTTTATTGTATTTTATACAGTTTTAAATTTCAATAACTAAACAAAAATAAAAATAAAATTAATAATATTTAAAATTAAAAAAAAAAAAAAGGGAAATATTTTTATTTATTTCAATAAGCAGCTCGTAAATGTCTAGGGAAAAGAAGTTACAAGTAACTAAATTACCTGTTCTTTTTGTGAAAAGAAATAATAACGTGGAGTAGTGACTATTGACACTTTTATCGCCGCCATTAATCGACAGTAAATCAAGGAGGGATGATTTGTGAGCTGGTGAGGGGGGGAGGGGTGAGGGGGGGGGGCGAGGAGGGCTGGGCTCGACCCAATTACACGAGCCTGTTGGAACAATGTTTGGCTAGCTGAGTGAAACATTGCGATTCCAACTCCAACATCGTCCCTTAGCAACGCAATCATATATTCAACAGTCTTTTTTTTTTCTTTTTAATGAAAGAAATTTAATTTGCAACAGTAATATCATACATCTTCTTTTCAGACCCCTCGAAGGATTATCAGGGATGGAGGAGGAAGCAAGTCGGGATACTAGTGGATTAAGGTGGTTATGGAAGAATTGGTATCTGGTTTGGGATAAATCAGAAACATATGGAATATTAAGATCTTTATGGATAAGTTCATTGGTGACAAAGTAAGGTGCATTGAGGATTTTTCGAAGGATTTTGGATTGTAAGGATTGGATACGAGATGAATTGGATAGTTAAGTAGAACACCAAAGCTCAACTCCGTACGTCCAAATAGGTCTAATCACAGTCATGTAAATGAGTCTTTTGTAATTAATTGGGAGCTTTGAACGTTTGTCTAGTAAATGTTGAAGTAGTCTGTAACGACGGGCAGTTTCTTGTCGTTTTAGTCTAGTATATGGATTCCAAGTTAAATGTTTGTCCAAGTGAAGTCCTAGATAGCGGATCTGTCCAACAGGGGTTAGTGGAATAATATAAAACTAAATCACAAGTAATGTGTAACTTCTAACATGCTTTCTCACATTTCTTTATCGATCAATATATTTATATTGCAATCTGTCTCACATTATGGCAATAAGTAATATAGATGACAAAGAATCCAACCACAATATAAATAAACGGAAACTGTCAAACATTAGAGAAGAGGAAATAAGAAAACATTAATAAATAAAACACTAAATCCGTTATGAAATTCATGTTGTTAACTTCTGTTTCACCTTTTTACATTTAAGAAGACTAAATATCATTAAAACACACAACCCAAGCTGAAACTGAAGAAGTAAATGTTTACATGTGAGGTTACAGGAAAGAGCTATCGATAAATATATAGCGTGGAGCGCCTCGTCGATAGTAATACCATATATATATATATATATACACACCTGTTACAGCGCTGATCCCAGATAACGGAGATAAATCAAACTTGACTGAAAACCAAGAGCTTTCAGGTTTAGGAAGGCACTCAGGGAGTGTTTGTTTAGGGGAAGTTATAAAGGCCGGAAGGTATGACGAGGTTTAGTGGTTAATTAGCACTCTAGGGACCTGGCCGTTATTGGATATCCTATTTTCCTTTTGAGTTTGGTAATTGATGGGAGCGTAATTACGTTAACGCTTCAATAAGACGTCTGGGAATTCAGGATGAACGGAGTAAGTTGATGAAACGAATAAGCCGATTAATGGGAACCTATTCAATTATTCAAAGTAAATATCCGCCGATACAGATACGATCTACTGTAGATTACGTAGAGCCGAAATAAAGATGAAAATTCGTCGAAAACTTTAACCCCAATGTCATTACTACGCTAATCCTAACGTCATTACTACAAATCTTGAATGTCATTACTACGCCTTCAAAATATATCTATTATTTTTAACTTCAAAACCTTTATTTGCGACTGTAATCAAATCTGCTAATGAAATGTAATATAAAAAAATCGTGAAATGGGTTGGCATGAGATAGACAGCACCCAGTACATACACACTCCTGAACTTCAGCTAATTTAAATTGTTACCCAAAGAGCTCTCTCATCCAGCTCCTCTTTTATGATGAAGTTTTACTGTTTATTTCATGCCTAGATATGATATCAAAGAGATAGGCAGGAAGAAATTAATCACTTGAGGTGGTACGCATGCTGATATATAAAGATCAATACAATTAGGATTGATGAATTAATTGCTCGATTTTAAGTAATTTGTTTTCAATAGGAACGGAAAAATCCAACGAGTCATAAGTGAAATCCCATAGTAAACCCCAAAAATTTAACCTAACTGCCCCCTTCGCCTTTACACAATGGATATATTTCAGATAGCTTTTAGACCTCCTGAGGTGAGTACCATTGTTTGATTTCTTGTCTTAATTTATTTAAACTTTAGTATATATAATCCAAATAATCCAGCCTTACGAATACAAATAGAAGCGAAGAAAATTTCAAAATCGATTGAGAGATAACAATCAAGAATAAAGTATGTAAGTCGGGAACTAGCGCAGAGATGTAGGATACTAAAACCAAAATATATAACAAAAGCTGATGATTTTGTGGCGTATTATGGTTGAGAAAGTCATGAAAATTTGATACTCTAGCAAAGTATGAATGTTACTAGTAATAAATAGTAAACAAAAAAAAAAAAAAAAACAATAAATAAATAAACAGTTTAAACAAATAGTAATTGTAAATTAGAAAAAAAAACTCAATTTCTCTCTGATAGGGCAACAAAAATAGATTATGGCTATGTCTATCTATAATCTACTGATTTTTCCAATTTACATTTTCAGAATTAAAAGGAAATTACTTAAATTAACAATCAATGGTTATTAAAAATAAAGTTGATAGAAATAGGAGTTTTAAACGTGACTTTTTTCATTCGAATCAACATAGCTCCTAAACGGTATATTCTAGCAACAAATGTTAGATGACTAACAATATTTTCGATTAAATTTCTGATAAGAAAACTATTAGCAAGATCGAACGTGCCGAAAAAGCTGCAACACCTTAAAATGTAGGCAAAGCATGACATTTAATTCAAAACAATACAGCTCCTAAAAGATAGATCCTACCGACAAATGTTATACAACAAAAAAATATTCTACATTAAATTTATGATTAGAAAGCTAAAGACAAATTGTTGATCTGAGCAACACCAACAGAGCGAGAGCGTGTCAAAAAAGCCCCATCACTTAAAAAATGTAGGCAAAGCATGACTTATTTTATTCAAACCATTATAGCCTCAAAAAAGTAGATTCTAAAATCAAATATTCGAAAGATCAAGAGTTCTAAGGACTGGAAACATAGTTTAAAAAATCTAAAATTTGAATAATCAAGAGTCGACTAGATGGAAAACTAAACATACAGGAAACTGTCGTCAAATTTTCAATCTGAGAAACACCAACTAGAGCTAATTTCAAATTTTAATTTGAGCAAAAATTTTACATTTTTGGGTGTGAAAAAAACGTATGAGCAAAAAAAGTATAGACCAAAGCAAAAAGATATATCCATGTCAAAAAAAAATTCGTTTATAATTAATCCATTTCAATTAAATTCATATACGCGCTTTATTTTA
The DNA here is from genome assembly GCA_003667255.2 of Euschistus heros. Lineage (NCBI taxonomy): Eukaryota > Metazoa > Arthropoda > Insecta > Hemiptera > Pentatomidae > Euschistus > Euschistus heros. The sequence continues at coordinate 12,128 of RCWM02000152.1, read as the reverse complement.
TCTATGATTTTATTTATTTTATTATAAGATTTACTCTGAAAAATATAGAACTAACAAGTAGTCTAGCTTCTGAATAAATAATATTATAAGCGTCTGTAAAAACTAAGTTTACAGAAATCGCATAACAGGAAAAAAATATATGAAAATAAATCAGGTATGAGAAGAGCAAATACTTCCTGCAATTGCAATTATATATAAAAGGAATTTGTATGTACAGAATACATTCAAATACCGAAAACAATCAGGAAAGTTAATTTCAACGGAATCCGGTTCCGTTTTCCAATTAAACACATAAATAGAATATCTGTATTTATGTAAGCATGACCACGTGTTCGTTAGGCTCTCTCGACAGTCATATTTTTTTTTTTTTTTGTAATGCATAGTCTCTATATATAATAAATAAATACATATCTATACTAGTATATAAAAGAACAGGCCATTTTTTTTTGCGATCACTAACCATGAAATCTACTGAACTAATCTGTATCAAATTTTAACTACATCATCTTTATAGTTTTAGGATGGTTTAGCAATAATAGAATCTACTATTTTCAATCAATTTATAATTTAAAAAGCGATAATATTTGGATAACATTAAAATTAGAAAATTTACCGATAGGTAGCGAGCGCCATAATACATGACAGATTACAAAGATATATTGTTATATAGAGCTTGGAATAAAAATTTAAATTTACAATTATGAGTCGCAGAAACGAGTCTTGCAACACTGTCATATAGTTTTATGGTTAGAAATTAAAATCCAAACCAGAATCAATAACATTATTTTTGCCCAATAAAAATTATCACTGAATCAAAGCGTTAATCCTTCGCTTTTTGATGTTGTGTGTAAAAATATGATTCATGGGTCTTTAGTTGTAAGCACTGATAACGCAGTTCATTATCTGCAATATGTTTTTATTAGTCTCAAATCAGCTCGATTATCAACTCATACATTTTTTTTTTTTTTTATATATCTATTTATTGAAATTTACAACTGTACAAATATATAAATCAAGAAAATGTATTGACAACGATTACAATAACATGTCAAAACCTGAAAAGAACTATTCATCAGTAGCACTTCATTAAAAATTTTAAGAAGAGAGAGAAGAAAGTAACGGATTTAAGAGGTTATGGAGCTTACTATAAAAGGATAGGTATCTGGTTTGGGCTAAATCAGCAACATTTGGAACATTAAGATCTTTTTGGATGAGTTTATTGGTCACAGAGTAAGGAACATTGAGGATTTTTCGAAGGATTTAGGATTGTAAGGATTGGATACTGGATGAATTATTTGGTTTAGAAGAGCCTCAAAGCTCAACTCCGTACGTCCAAATAGGTCCAATTACAGTCATGTAATTAAGTCTTTTGTAATTAATTGGGAGCTTTGAACGTTTGTCTAGTAAATGTTGAAGTAGTCTGTAACGACGGGCAGTTACTTGTCGTTTTAGTCTGGTATGTGGATTAATGAATGATATAAAAATAAAAAATATCTATCCCATAGGCCAAGATTAAATAAATAATATAATGAGAGGCATCACGTGAGAGGTATATAATTCGACTTGAATGTATGTAATAAATTTATTGTTGTTTACTTTGTCTTCTCTGTTATTTAATTATATATTATTATATAGGAGATGAATTGGATGGTTTTGTGGAGCCCCAAGCTTAACTCCGTACGACCAAATAAGTCTAATCACAGTCGTGTATATGAGTCTTTTGTAATTAATTGGGAGCTTTGAACGTTTGCCTAGTAAATGTTGAAGTAGTCTGTAACGACGGGCAGTTCCTTGTCGTTTTAGTTTTGTTAACTCATACATTCAAATAAAAAAATCCCCAACTATGTTTTTACGTAATCATCAAACACCTAATCAGTGCAATTTTGACTAGGTTTAAAATTACTGCTATACGTGAAAATATCACTGAAGAAATAATCCTATTGCATACTTCAAAACAAGATGTTTATCAACAAGAAACTCAATCGTCAATTATTGGTTTTAATTATCTAAGTTATTTACTGCTTATGAGAGAGGGCGAAGCCGCGACAAGGGATGCTAGAATTTATATTTTCATAATAATGAGAATTGGATCGCTCTGATACTTTCCTTCATCCATGTTAATTTAACACAAGCCTCCCACGGTCGATCAGACCTGTTTGTAATAGAAATTATTCAAATATGAAGGTACGTGACCAAAGCGAAGGGTACACGGGTAGGTACGGTAAGCGAACCGGTACAGAGGGAGAGGTTCTCCCCTTCGTTCCTGTCCAACACACGTACCAGAATGATTTAAAACACATCCCGGCTGCGAGCTGTCCCAATGACCGTTATTTTAAAAGCCGTCGTCAAACAACAATACTGTTACAAGATATTTGTATAAAATTATAATATTAATAAAATGACAAAAGTAACTTGAATATAACTATTTCAGTCATGATCAGAACTGAGAACAATGTAAAGAGAGAAGGAGAAATAAAGAACAATATAAGTCATATTCTTCAAAAACGACAAAATGTTATATTTTAAAACTAGGTGAAAAGCAAGTTGAAACACAAGTGGATTCGAGTGAGCATGGAATTTATCATGGGAGGATAGGCATCTGTTTTGGGCCAAACCACCAACATATTGTAATGAATTGTAAGTTTATATCACTACGGATAATTTTATTTGTGACTTAATAAGGGGCATTGAGGATATTAAGAAGGGATTGTAAGGATTGGATGAATTGGGTAGGTTTAGTGGAGGCCCAAAGCTCAACTGCGTATGTCCAAATAGGTATATTTATTGTTATGTAAATGGGTTTTTGAAATTAATTGGAAGCTTTGAATGTTTGTCTTGAAAATGTTGGAGTAGTCTACAACGAGCAGTTTCTTGTCAGTTTAGTCTTGTATATGGATGCCGTTTGTGCAAAAGATAAGACGTTTGTCCAGATCAAGAGATGACAAATTTGTTGACTGTGGTAAATATAAATTCGGCAATATTAAGTTCATCAGGAACTGCCATCGTTAATTTATTAAAAAATAAGGATAGAAGGACTTACGACCGTCTATTTAGGCTATGAATTCGTTTTTTCTATAAGCATGGTTATATACAACATTTAAAGTTAGAAATAAAGGTATTTTCAACTCAATTACGGTTCTGTATTTAATAATGAGTTTATAATAATTTAATAATAATAATAATAAGTAGGTGTTTAATCGCTGACCATTTCTACCAATAGCCTAATTCATGAAATAGGTTTACAAAAACTAGTTGGATTATTTTACAACAATGCTTGAAGGACAGATATTCTTATAATAAGTATAAAATAGATGCGCAAGGCAGTAAATACTACTACGAACTGCCTGCGTTAATTTATTGAAAAAATAAAGAGCCTGACTCTTGAAAAAAATATCCGAGTAGGTCCATTTCCGACGATTGCGGAGACAAATCGACAAAATCAGAACAATTATGATTTTGTTATTATTGCAAGATTGATTTCATTGGATAGAGTATAAAATAAGGCCAAACTGCATTAAAAAGTGACACTAATCTTTCACTCTTATTACACTGGAGCCAATTTGAAGAACAGGATCAATCATAAACACACTTAAAAATGACCGTCTAAGCTAGTTTGACTATTTCTCAACAATGCTTGAAGGACAGACAACCCGAGTTATCAAACAATAGTCCAAAGAAGAAGACCCAGAAAGAAATACCTGGGGTTAAGAGGTCAAGCAGGCTGGAATAGGGGAAGGGAACTCATACTTCACGGACCATAAAATAAGCTTCTCCAACCCTCATGGTGCACAGCCCTAAATATGGATCAGATAGAGCAATGCTCATTGTATATAATAAGATAAGGCACATATGCTAAAGCCTATCTTAGTGAAACAGTTCAGAAATATATTGGCATTAGTCATTTTTTAATGGTCTTACATGTTTTTTTTACTGGAGATGAACCCGAATTTTAAGTTCGTAGCCTTTTAGAAGGTTTAACAGCTAAATTGCAATTTTTTAGGATTTTTTTTTTTTTTACCCTTATACAAGATTAGCCTTATACCAAACATAATTTATTTTTTAACAAGCGGTTATAGCACTAGACCACACTAAAAAAAAAATATCCGGCAAATAAAATTCTCAGTAATTAGACCAGCCTCTCACCCTCCACCGCTAATTTCCTAACTACTTGCGTATTATATAGGATTGCCTATACACGTGCATCATTGTGCAGGCCTAGCCTGCTTGAAGGCTGGATATGAGGACCTACTATGGAAACTACTATATACATTAAAAACACAAAAATTAACACCTGTACTATCATCACACAAGAAGGATTTAGGGTTCAATCTTGCCCAACTATCATGCAAGGAGAGATGATTTGGCCAAAACCTCTCACAACCCTCAGGTTCTTCATCATAAAACGTAACCCCTTTATAGAGGCTAAGTGTGCCCTAAGAGGGAGGGTCACTCTGACCCCTGAGTGGATCCTCGGCTGATATAACAGAATAAATCATAATCTTGCTAAGCCAGAATCGAGATTGGGTAGTAGTCCAGCGCCTTAGCCCTTTCATACACATAAGTGTGCATATTGTAAACTTCAAGGAAAAATATTGTTTACTACATTTCTAAAAAAAACATTAACTACAAAGGCACGACTATCTGAAATGTGTAACTAAACAAAAATATCTTTAGCCGCAACTGGGTCTCATTGGCCCGCTAAAATACTTCAAGATAATTTTAGATCTGCAGAGACCTACATTCGCGAAAAGAGAAATCTAAAAATATTCACGGACGTTCAACAGCTGCCTCAGATCTATTGGATTCATTAGAACATCCTAATACAAAATTGTAAATTATCAACCTAGTAAAAAAAAAAAATATAAAATTATTTGGTTCATTGCAGATGTACATAAATAGCAGAAATTTAATGATTTTTAAAAACACTTAAATTACAATGAATTAATGAAAGTTTATCACAATACAAAATTTTTCCAACAATAGTTAACTTGATAAGATGCATCACAAAGCGCTAACAAAGAGCTCATCTTTCTAAAAAAAGGGGGTTGTTATCTGGGTGCCCAATTTCCTCCTGACTCACAAGGATCTAACGGTGATCACAGCCTCCTGAATCACACGTAAAATAATACCATTCGGGTCCAGACTAAATCCGGTGGATAAAAACTTAATCAAAAGGAAAAAGTATTTCATAGAAAGACTTAGTTTTATAATCAATGAGATTAAGTTAGATTACTGTTTAAAAAACAAAAGAAGTAACTAACATAACCACCGTGGACGAAAAAATGTCTCATTATCTCTCCTCTTAGCCGGCTTTACAGAGGAGGATTAAATACGATCCAAAGCCAATCCTCCCGCCGCTGCACTATACAGGTAACCATATTGGAATGATACTAGTTATATTTTTAACAACTATTAATAAAAATATTATATTATATAAATATATTTAAAATAAATATATTTTATAAATTCTTGGTTGTGTACGTGTACGGAATAGGATAATATTGGCCAACACAGTAATAAGGCAGCGATCATATGATTTAAATCAGCTGATACTAATTGAAGAATAAAAAAAAAATGGCGTTTTTTTTGGTCATGCAGTTAAGACATTATTTTTTAAAATATTAAATTTAACCATAGATTGTCAATAAGTGCAGAGGACTAATCAACTAAAAAAAAAAAAAAAAACTATATTTACCTAGAGGTAATTGATATAAGAACCAATGAAATATTAGCTCTTTAAAATACATGGAATTTTCAAATAATAATAGCTACAATTAATAAGTTTGGTGAGAGACGATTTATACCGATTTATACCTTAGTTAAACAACAACAGCCGATTTAAACATACGACGTCACTTCTAATGAAGCAGCACCGGTAGCTATAGTAACGAACTCAATCTTTGATCAAATCTATTTCTGCTAATACTAAAAATAAATATATGTTTAAAGACAAATAGATAAAACTAAAATTAAACAACATCAAATATTGAACATTTTCATAGAAATCCTTTTCAGTGGGATCTTAAAATAACTTGCCGACATCCCATTAAATAGTTGAGAGGTTTTTTCATTCATTCATAGAACTGTTCCGCCCAGAGTGTGAGTGAGAGATGGAAATTAAATTACAATCCTGCCAGAAGCACACAAAAAATTTGAACGCTTAGAATCATGGCGGTCGTCTTGGGCGCCATAGGAGGGGGAAATCAAACAGATCCTGGCTAAAACAGATTCTCACAAAAGGAAATTGCTTTTCCCCGGTCGGTGTTGAAGAAAAACCAGTTCCAATGAAGTTATCAGGATCGATGTGGTGCCCGGCCCACCCTTACGTCTCGCAAATAGAATTCTCAGTAATTTGACCAGACCCACACCGCAAATTTCTGGCCTATTTACTTCTCTGGCCTATATCTAGTCAAGGACGATTCGATACATGTTACATCGAATCATTTAATATTTTATCGATAGAAAATATTCCATATTTTCAAAGTAACAGAGATTTTTTTTTTTCTTTTTTAATCACGATTTTTAGGTAGGTATGATGGATCAACATTATTAGAATTATGTATAATATAATTATATATATATTAATTTTTTTTTTTTAAATGTAAGACAAGAAATCAAACATGTTGATGCTCACCTAAGGAGGCAAAATAAAATGGACTTCTGAAAGATATCAGGACCTGAAGTAGACTGAATATACAGAGGCAAAAGGGTCATCAACCTGACAAAACTCTTTCAGCTGTTTATTTAAAAAAAAAAAAAAAAATATATATATATAATCTACGAAACAAACTTGTGATGTTTTAAAATTTTTGGATATTTTTAGAACTGGTGATGAATGTTTAATATTCGAAACTAGTTTTTCAAATAATTCCAATGGAAATGATGAATAATTCATTAATCCTAATTACGATTTTTTAAATCAATTTTTTAAAATGGTATTTCCGATCATTCTCATGTAGTAAGACATTTTCAATGTTCACAATATTTCTTAAGCCGAAATCGTTATCATGAATAATTGATAGATTGCTTAGAACAAAATATAATTAATATTTTCTGGAAACGAATAACAACGCAACTAATCGATGTAGGTTAGTCGAAATAGGAATTCGCTCAAGAATCTTGGCACCGTCTTTGATTATTACACTTAAACTTATACACAGAAAATTGAGAATGTAGTTTTATTAATAAAATAAAATTTAATAAAAACTGGTTTTGGAGATGGAAATCTTTGTTTCTCATCCATTAATTATATTATCTGTAATAATCAAGAATAATAAATTTATCTGCGCAAATAATTTCTTTCTCATTTTACCAGGAGGAGAAATACCATATACCATATGGTACCAGTAAAAGGTACAATTGATTACTGGTACTATTTTCTGTTTTGGAGAATCTAAGAATCACGCAATGAAAACGTTTGAAAAGGATAAGATATTTTTCAAAAAAATATTTAAAAAAAGTTAATAACCTCGGTACCTTGCTACCTAAGCGAGTACACAGAATCCTAAAACTAAGCACTTCATAGGAAATGACTGGGGTGGTTCTCTCTTGAGACGGCCATGAACGATACTAATATAAGTTATTAGAAAATAAAGACGAAAAGGGGATCAATAATTTTAAATAAATTGTGCTTCAAATTAAAATTCGAAAAGTTTAGCTACGGAAAATATTAAAGAAAAACGTTTCTGTACCTCAGAACCAGAAGTGCTTAAGTCACACTAGGCTAACTTTTCAGGAGAATAACATAAGTGGACTTACGTATGTCTGGCTCAATCATAGGTAACAACTTACGTTCTTACAACCTTTAGAAGATAGTAAAGGTGATTTTTCAAAAGTCTTAAGTAGTCATGGCCTAATGTAATATAAAATTCTACATACAATGGTGCAATCTGTAAATTGTAAAATTTGGATTTACGCTCTTCTGGTTCTGAGGTAGAGATTTGATAATTGATGTGTTTCTCCGTCTTTTAAATCCAATTAAAACATAATTTTCTACTATATTACTAAGGTTTTTCATAATAATCATTGCAAAATTAAAAAAAAAAAAAAAAATCGAATATATTGCAGTCTATATCAAACATCTCAATCTAAAACTTTACTTATATATACTTTTTTAAGATAGAAACTGAAGAACAAATAAAATGCTACAGAAACATGAAATTAAAAATTAAATTATTTCAATTTTGTGAGGTGACAATAATCCGATCATTCATCTTTATCTTTCGCATCCCAGTCAGAAGTATCAAATACATGAACTTATAATTTTTCTTTTTATGTTTGCTTAGAAAACGTGAAGTATCGGCATTATACTGCAGCATTGTTTTTTCTTATGTGTTGACTAACATCTATTTCTGTTGACTAAGTAGGAGAAAACTGACTTAATAAAGCAACCTATAATTCAAAAACGCAATAATGCAACTCAAAATGAAGTAATTTAGTCACAATAACTTACTCCGTAATCCACAACAAGGTGCAAACTGCCATTAAAATAATTACCATAGACTAGCTTAGAGGGAGAACCGTTACTTGTTAATCCTTTGCAGATTTACGATAGCAAGCTGCCGCAGGACACAACCCAGGTCCTATACCTGGGTCCTTGGTCCCTTCATCATCCCTACAGCTGTGTGCTGGCACCCGTTCCAAATGCCCCAGGTAGTCTAGTCCTAGGGAAAGGACATAGTAGGGAACCAGTACCGAGTACGTCACTGTGACCTCCAGCGGAAGTAACCTGCAGTTTTCTCTGTTCAGCTTTTATTGGGATCTTTAGAAAAGAAGATATTCCTCAGAAATTTGCGGGAAAGTTGTTGTTTTATTTAATAACACTGGACAGCAAAATTAAGCTTGTTGTCTAACAAGATGAATTACAATGAGTGTTTGTTTTTTTAAGGAATTAGAGGATCCCCAAAGCTTAACTCCGTATGTCCAAATAGGTCTAATTACTGTCACGTAAATGAGCCTTTTGTAAGTTATATTAGAATGCCTTTTCAGCTCGGTTCACAGATCTAGACTAAGGATAGGAGACGTTCTGAATGGACCTGTTGGCAAGGCATGCTATGAGAAGTGTATATATGCTCTGAGAAGCATATACTTATACATATATACATATAAACAAAATAATAACAGAATTTCAATAATATTTAAGGAGGTTAAATTATTAATCTTAAAATTAAGCATTTGCCTTCTTTAGTATTAATTTATTAAACTTAACTTACATGTTTTGGGTAAACTTTTTTCTAACTACTAAATTTGAACCAGTGTTTCCATTTTCACATAGTCATAAATTTAAAAGAAAATGTCTATTACATTCATTAAATTGTGAAAGCAGTCTAATTGATGCTGTTAATGACAAGAGTAAAATTTAGAGTTGGTCTCATCAAGCCCGATTAGCTAGACTCAACTTAAGATTATCTTATTTAAGATCAATATTTATTTATTTTTTTATCATAATTTTAGAAACGTTTTCAAAATTTAATTTTAATATAACAACGCCTTTATTTATTAGGAATCTTTTGATTTTATACCGCTACAGGGTGCTGACCAACCTATACCTTATCTCGGGCTCAAGTTATCCAAATCGCTGGTATCTCAGTTTATTCTTTCTGATTAACTGGTTTTTAGATTCCTAAGTGGTCTCTTATCGATTGTTATTCTTGGTCGCCTAGACTGTGATTAAAACTAAAGATTTTTAAATATTTTACAAACTTATCAAAGGGCAAATTGCCATTATGAATTAATAATGAATACCTCCCTGAATGGGAATAATAATAGACCATAAATATGTCTATCTATAATCTAATGCTTTTATATCTACCCGCTTCTGATAAGGAAGCTGTTAGAGAATTCGGAAAAAGACCAATAGAGCAAGGAAATGTGTAAAAGCTCCCCAACACTTAAAAAAATGTAGGTAAAACTTAACTTCATTCATTCAAAGCAATATAGCTCCGAAACGGTAGGTCCTAGCAACAAACGATATACAACAAAAAATATTCTCCTTTAAATTTCTGATTGGAAGCTATCGGAAAATTGTTGATCCGAGCAACAACAACAGAGCAAGAGCGTGTTAAAAAAGCCCCTACACTCAAAAATGTAGGCAAAGCATGACTTATTTTATTCAAAGCAATATAGCTCCGAAACGGTAGGTCCTAGCGGCAATGTTACACAACAAAAAATATTCTACATTAAATTTATGATTAGAAAGCTAAAGACAAATTGTTGATCCGAGCAACACCAACAGAGCGAGAGCGTGTCAAAAAAGCCCCATCACTTAAAAAATTATGAGAATGATGATGAATGATGAGGCAAAGCATGACTTATTTTATTCAAACCATTATAGCATCTAAACAGTAGGTTCTAATTATCAAGAGTAGACTAGATGAAAAACTAAACATATATAATGTGTGTATGTGTGTGTAGATATACATGGTAACATATACATATACGTACAATTACCATATATACCAGATAGGATCACCACATATTAATTATCAGGACTGTAGAAGGTAATATAATAGTTTAAACTGGGATATAATTTCACTGAGCAGTGAATCCATCAATTGGAGGATCCTTTGGAATAATTCAATGAGCTGTCCAAACCAGCGTGAGCTCTCTGCCTAGCGGATATCATTGCCTCCATTATCACGCCATCATGATCATTAACATATTATTACAGGGTTTTATATTTAATTATATTTATTTTATTGTTAAATTAGTTTAAATATATAGAGAGGTAACACTTTAGGTATAAACTCTTTCAACAAATACACTTATAAGAAAATTAATTATGTAAGGTAAAGAAAACACAGAGGCCGAAATAATTAACATTAATGTTTTAATAGATACATTTTTAATTAGAACTTCTAAAGGGAACGGAATTACTTAAAAATTTAAGTTTCCCAGAAACGTTACGTTTCGTAACTTCACCAAAAAGATTTAAATAATATAGTATAGTCCCTCTAATCCGGATATCCGGCTATTCAAGAATGGATAAACATAAAACCAAGTTTTAAAAAATGTATCTAAATGTATTATATTTCATTATTTTAATTGATATTTTGAACTGTATAGAACATACAAATCTAGTATATGTGTGGGAAAATTATATTAAAAGGTCCCGAAGCCATCTTCTTTTCAGACTCCTCAGATGTTTGGTATTCTGTAAGAGCAGAATGGGTAGCAAATTGAGAGACCATTATATTTGAGTGGTTATGGAGTTTACTATGAAAGGATATGCATCTGGTTTGGGTTAAATTGGCAACATACAGAACATTAAAATCTCTATAGATAAGTTTATCTGTGACAAAGTAAAGAACATTGAAGATTTTCGAAGGATTTGGATTTTGGATACGTGAAGAATTGGAAGGTTTAGTTGAACCAGAAAGCTTAACTCTGTATGTCCAAATAAGTCTAATCAGTGTCATGTAAATGAGTCTTTTGTAATTAATTGGGAGCTTTGAACGTTTGTCTAGTAAATGTTTAAGTAGTCTGTAACGACGGGCAGTTTCTTGTCGTTTTTAGTCTGGTATGATTGTTTACTGTCTTAATTTTAGAAACGTTTCAAAAATTTTATATTATTTCTTAAATATTACATTTTATTTGGTATCTTTTGATATTTCATCGAAACAGGCTAACCGAACTATATATAACTTATCTTGGCCCTTAGTTATGCAAATCGCCTTTATCTCTGTTTATTCATTCTAATCATCTCGTTTTGGAATTTCCATGTTGTCTCTTATCAATTGCTATTCACTTAACTAAACTAGAGATTTTCGAACCATGGACTTCACTAATTGTAAAGAATTATTGGTAATGAATGATAAAATAAAAGGGAAGGACCCATTAACAGTTTTCACTTTGGTTGAACATAACGGATGAATCATCTAAAGTGACAATATAAACTGCCTTTCATCTTCAATGCCTCCAGGCTGTACATCGACGATTAAAATTTAAAAAGAATTACATAAAATTTAGTAATTAAGTTTCTTTATTACTAACACTTTAAAAGGCTGCTAAAAGTTAAAATATAAGTAATATTATAATTTGTGGAGGTGGTGTGAATATGTATTTTAGAAAGACTGAATTTAATGAAATTTTATAATTAAATTTCTTACATACTTTCAAACATTTATAAA